>JAWNLU010001329.1:325000-727500 GCA_035042165.1 Drosophila kuntzei | reverse complement strand
CCAAGGGCGTAGGCACCTTTCTGCAACAAGGGGAACCATATCATTTTATTTTTTCAGTGCCTATCACGTACCTCAAGTCTTTAGGGATTTTTAAAATAATTTGTTTTTGAAAACAAATATTCGGAAACTTCGGAATCTATTTATAGAACATATTTTCATATAGTTTAAAGATGGGAGGAATATCGGTTTCAGTTACGGTTTCGGTTATGCTCGAATTAAGGTTTTCGATTATCGGTTATGCAAAATCTTGGAGTATCGGTTTCGTAACAGTTATCGGTTTTTTATAAGTTTCGGTTTAAAAATACCGGTATGGTTTCGGTTCACAAAAAAAATTAAAAATTAAGGTTTTCGGTTGACCAAAATAAGAAGCTTTATTCATTGTTTTATATGAAAAAAAGACTTGATGCTCTTCTAAACCTGAAAAATAATATTATCTGGTCCAGCGTAATGTCGATTTTATTAAAATTTGAAATCACATAAATTTGGTTCATTTGGTTTGAAAATTTTAAATATTTTGATTTAGTCACTTTGACTTTTGACAAAGTTATGACAGTTCAAAGTTATAAAAGTTGCTCAGTAGCTGCGACGGCCAGAACCGAAATAAACCCTTATAAATGAATCGGTTATTTCGATTTAAAACGTTTCGGTTTATGGGTTTCGGTGCAGCGGAAAAATTATTTTTTGTTACGGTTTCAGTTACGGTTAAATATTTCAATCGGTTTTCATCGGTTAAAGGTTACGGTTTCGATTAAGGTTTTAATCCCTGGTTTAAAGTCGAGTGCTATAAATTAATTTCCCATGTTGTTTATTACTAATAAATTCATTCGAAATTTATTTAACGCATTTTTTTAACATTTGAAATATAATTTCATTTAATTCAATAAAAAAACCTAAAATTGATGCCAAAATTAGTGAATTAAAATTAGTTCATACTTTAATTGAATAAAAAGGCATATAATACATTTTAAATACATTTTTGTTGTACCAAATATATCAATAATACATATATAATTACGTTAATATTTGAATTGAATTTTTGGCAACTGATTTTTGTGTATCCACAAATATGTCTAAAGAATTAAAGTTCTGACAATTCTATATCTTTTTTATACTTCCATGAATAGCACTACAGTTGTAATTCATGCTCAACACCTTTCAAGCAATGAAAGATCCAGAGTTTTACATTTTTTGTTGGTTTTTGATGTGATGTAATACAACTCTGGGTAGATTTAGGAAGTTAAAAATTTTTTAGCTATGAGTGTAGGGCGGTCAATGCCCACCCCCCTTTGCCTACGCCCTTGGCCTTCCCAGCTTCCCTCCCATCCTCAATCTTGCACTCCCTTTTGCGCCCTCTTTGTCCATCGCTTCCTGCTGTGTCCTCATTGGCATTGGCATCTTCGTGTGCAGCTTCTGCTGTTGTCCTGCCGCCTGCAAATGGTGTTAAAATTAATTTAATTGAATGTGAAATGAAATTTGTTTTGACACACACCAACACACACACACACACACAACCATACACACACCAATACACACACTAGAGTCAGTTGTACATGGAGAACTCGCCAGGATTGCTGTGAATTCCTTGGCTGCCTTTGAATGCCGTTCTTATTGTTTCCCTATCGCAAGCATCGTCGAAACAATTCACAGCCTCATTGCAAAGTCCTTTTCATTCTCCCCTCTCCTCCTGGGGGGGTTGCATTTTGGAGTGGAAGATTCCATCAATGTGCGGCGAGAATGTGTGAGGAATACTTTAGATACTATCTTCAGCCTCAATTGTTAATCGTCCTGTTGGCCTAATGAACATCCCTTTAAGGGGCTTCCAAACAACTTGACGGACAATTGAAGTCAGCCTTTTAATCGAATATAATCGATAACCCATTACAACTAGATCATATTTTAATAATTAAGCTGCAACAATCGGAAATTTAATGAAAATCTTTCTTTCTGAATTCCTTAACTTATTTCAATAAATATAAATTTATACTTGATATATATTCATTTTCAATCTGTACTCTAAATTCCCCAACTTATTTATTTAAATAAGTACGAATATGTATTTAATACATTTTCATTTTCAATCTGTCACCTTTATGTTTTCCTCATTCAATTTCTTTTTTTTTCAAATTTCGTTGTACTTTAATTTTTGCCGGCTTTATGTTAATTGAAAACCAATTCGCTGGCAAATAAAAAACAATAATGTTAAAAAAATAAAGAAGGGAAAATGCGACGAATCAATGCGTCCTTCAATTTGTCTCCCTCCCATATTGAGAGACCAGAATAAACAGACTCTGGACATTTGAAATTGATAGATAAACAAATTGTATGTACGATTTAAATAGGCTTATAGATATATATATATATATATATATGTATATATTCGTACATATACAGGAACATATACATATTGATATAAATATATATTTTTTTGCTGGTATTTTATTATTGACTTTGGCGTTTTCAATTAAATCACGTAATTGATTAACATTGAAGCGTGTATAAAAATTGAAATTTTTATTTACTTTTTATGATTGCCATGCGGCAATTCTCTTCACATTCCCCCACTTCCGATCTTTCATCATTCCCTCTCTCTTTCTTTCTAGGAGTATGTGTGAACAATATTTTATTGTATTTGAATTATGTTTTCCCTTACGGCAGGATAATTTAATTTTGTAAGTTTATATATTTTCCTTCAAACTAGCGATAGTATTGTTGCTTTGAATTATAATGCGTCTATCGGGAAAAAGAATTGTGTTTCTATTTTTGCGTATCTTTAACTGCTTTTATTGTCGATAGTATTTATTATGTGCGTTTTATGCAAACTATCGATATAAATTATTTCCTTCAATATCAGTCGTATTTTCTCTTATCGTTAATACTATCGATAAAAATATTGCTCTTATTATCGATAGTCGTCGCTTGTTTAAACTAATTTTAATTTCAGTTATATTGAAATTTTGGCTTTAATAAAATTTTAAAAACTATTTTTTTTATCTAGCGTTATATCTAAAAAAAATAGTTCTAAATAAATCACTCTATATTTAATAATTTTTCTTAGTTTTGGAGTGTTTATAATGTGGTACAAGATAGTTCTGGCTAGGATCACAGTATTTTTACGAGTTTATTTATTTTAAACTTAAAATAATATTACGAAAAACGGCTTTAAATTGAAAATAAAAATAAAATTAAAAAAATTAAAAGTGAAGGATAAAAAAAGCTAATTAAGTCTTGAAACGTATAAAAGTCTGGGGATATTCAAATTTGGCAGTTTTCGATAGGACTGCAAATATAAAGATATTTAATTTATAATACACATTGTAAAATAAAGTCTAAAAGTGCTTATAGGGTAAATGCAAGTCGCATACTTTTTATTCAGTTAATTTACAATATTCTATTTATTCTTTTAAGTTTGACTTTTTAAGTGCGATTTGTAGGGGAATAAAAATGATTTTCGTATTTGAACAGGCAATGGGCCAGTTTGTATATGTGTGTGTGTGTGTGTGTGAATGTTTAATAATTTGCAAAATTACTTTTAAATTGTTAAAAAACAAATAAGTATAACAGCCATAAAAAAGAGTTGGAGAAGAGTTGATTTGTTGCCAGTTGAAGTTGCAATTTTTGTACTGTTGTTGTTGTTGTTGTTGTTGACCAACTGTCGCCCATATTCTGCCAGTTGTTTCCCAATTTCCCAATACGAACTGAAGTTTCAGTTTTCCCCCTTTTCTCTCTCTCTCTCTCACTATCTCTCTGTATCTGTCTCTGGGTTGAGATTTGCATAATAAATGAGATACAAAAGCCAAGCGAGGCTACTGTCACATAGCCACTGGCCGTGTGCCATCTATAATGATGATAATAATGATGCAGATATGTTCAGACAAACACAGACGACACAGATAAAGCCAACTCTCTGTTGGCAATAGCCCAAGCGGAGGCAAGAGTGGGCGTGGCAATGGACAGCAGAGAATTGCACAGAGGTCGATTCAGAAACAGAAAGAGAAACCGAAACAGAGACAGAGTCAGAAACAGGTGCAAAAGGGCTAAAGGGAGTTGTTGATTTCCACTCAAAATAAGGTGCATATGCTGCACACACACACCACACACACACACACACACACACACACACATGGGCTGTCAAATTGTAGGACGTTATCGTATGGCAAAACAATATGCAAATTTCGTTGCATACTTTTTGGAGGCAGCGTGAAAATCATTTCAGCTAAGCAGATACACAACCAACACACACACACACACGCACACACACACGCACACGCACACACACAGCTGCAGGTAGTCAGTCAGTCAGTCAGTCAGTCAGCCCAATCAAACAAATAAACAACAACAGCAAAGAACAGAAGGATAACAATGCACAGTGGAAAAATTCGATTTCCAAGTGATTACATTTTCATAAGTATAATTTACTTTAAGGCATTTAAGCATAAAAATTTAAAAAAAAAACTCGAACCGGATTCTGAACCGTATTATTGAAATTATTAACTTCTTGAACCCGAACCGATTCGAATGATAAATAATTATATAAAGTTGATGCATTTTAATATCGCACAACTGCTTCAGACTTTGAAAACAAAATATAAAACCAATAATTCATACTTGAATCATAAAATTATGTTACATTATTTACATATTGTTGTACATGTACAAATTTTGTACATAAGATTTGGAAAACTTCAAATTCAGTGAAGAGAAAAAAATCCAACTTGGATGGTTCTGACGGAAAAATTAAGTTTTCCAAATCCTAATTTGTATTTTTCTACAAATAGCATACGAGTCGTTTTAAGACTGGGCATAATCATAGGTTTGAGCCTTTTTTTTTCCTATCTAAAGCTTTCATCGTTATTTGCTGACTTTAAAATTGTCGCTGTATTAATAGCAACATTTTTTTTACCTTTTTGTCGTTTAGACACTGTGGTATTTAATTGTTTTCTGGTATTCTTCAGGGTTTTTCTTTAACTTTTTTAAACAGTAGTCTGCATATTTTTGCAATATTGGCTTTTTCGCAAATGTTTAGGATAATTCACTCCATTTCCCATTATTACTGATTTTACATGTTGCTCTGTATTAAATTGTAATTTAAAAGTAAAATATCTATGAAAAATGAGTTTTCAAATATTTATTTCGTTAAGCTATAGGACTTTCTGATAAACTATGTTTTATATTTTGTATATTTGAAAAACTTTGTATTTTCATATACTTCATTTAAAAAATGTATTTTTCTTTAATATTGTCAGTCTTTAAGTATACAAAGTTATTCTCAAGAGATTCTTTAGAGAGAAAAAAAACCATTAACTCAATTCCAATTTTTGTCAACAACTTTTGTTATACGAACCACTGTGCGACGACGCCAACAGGCTGGACTAACGGTAGCAGCTACTAACGGTATAACAACGTGGGGCAAGTGGCAAGCGGCAACATAATGCCTTTCCGGTATCCAATAAACCGACTGCACTTGGACAGCCCGGATTTCCGCTTGAATCATTGATGAGCTATTAAAGTCATTTCTATTTTGCTGTTTGTTGTGCGGCGCCTCGTCCTGCTGCCACTTTCCTGCCTCTCTCTCTCTCTCTTCCTCTCTCCCTCTGCTGTTTAACAGCAACCAGACTGATCTCTTACTCCATTGCAATTGCACTTTCGTATCTCCCCATTTTGTTGTTGTCGTTGTTGTCATCAACAACTTTTGTCACGTTCATATTTGATAGTTATCACAGCGCATTGGGGAATTCGTTGTCAATTGAGCATGCGACTCGTTTTGAGGCAGACACACAGAGTGAGCAACTGCAGCGTTGCCACCTGACCGTGTGTGATTAAGCACATATCGATAACAATCGCACAAATTATATTGATTCATTTAATTCGTATCCTTTGTTAAATCTATTGACTAATCAACTTACCTAAGATGCTCTCGGAAACACATTCTAGAACTTACTCGCTTAGCCAATTGTATTCAGATAGATAACTATCGATAACAATTCAATACAATATATTAATATTGATGTGTTTTTTCTTGAAATTAACTTAAAAATATATTTAATTCTCTCAATGAGCTTTTGAAAACACATTTGGTGAGTTCAGTTCTGTAATAAACATAAAAAATTATCGATTTTTATCGATATATTATGACAATCGATTAATTGCATGCTTCTTTTTAAAGATCATTTTATTTAAATGAAGCAAAGCAATTAATTCTAGCCATCGATAAAAATCGATTGTTTAATCTATCTACCGATAATATAGATAAATATTAAAATGCATTGTTTAAGTGAGTCGACGCATATAACAATCGATTTATTGTATGTTTATATAATTAACTATAATTTTATTTCAATTAAGCACACTAATCAATGCAAGCTATCGATAAATATAAAAAACGATTGTTTAATCTAACTATCGATAATATTGATAAATGTTAAAATTTAAAAGAAAAATATAAAACTTTTTAAATTGTATTTGTCAGCAGCAGAGAAATTCGCAATTTATCGATAAATCAAGAGCTGAGCTGTAATTTTTGTAGCTGTAATTTTCGAGTTTCAATCAAATGAAGAAGTCTGATTACTTTGAGCTTTTATTTGGGTCATACAGCTATTTTGTACCAAAGCACTCAGCTGCCTATCGATAAATAAGTTATCGATAAGAGCTGTAGCTTTAAGCCAGCATAATAAATGATTACATTAAGTGCGTATCGCAATTTACAAAAGCGAACTTTGAATAAAAAAGTGTGGGGTGTGTGTGTGTGTGTGTGTAATTTGATGAAACAATTAGCGAAACGAAAATTTGATTTAAGCTGCTTTTAAGAGGCGACATCGCCATGTCCAGGAAGCGTCCATTGTTTTTGCCGTTGTCCTTTCGCGGCATCCTTAATGAATCTCGACATTGGACTTGAACAGGCCAAAGGGGGGATGGGCAGGTGCTGTAAAGGGGGAGGATTGGGCTGTAGCTGATTGTTAAAAAGCTTAAGAGCCAACAAATGAACTGAATTCTCTGGTTGAGTTGGAAGGACATTGACGGAAATGAAAAGATAATTTACCCGCATGTTTCCGTCAACAGCGTGTGCCACGCCCCTCATTCCTACTTCCCCCCTTCCCACCCCCGCCTTCGCTCACTGCACAATGTGAAATCGAAGCTGGACGAGGTCCTGGTCCTGGTCCTGAACCTGAGCCTGAGTCTGAGCCTGGAGCACACTGTCGCCATCATGGCGCTAATGCTAATGCTGGTTATCTGTCTATCCATCAGTCGTGGCCATGTTATGATGTAAATGCCGTCGACTGACGTCGCGTCGCATCGGTTGCCATTGATGATAATGGCCACCACAGTGCTCCCTGCTCCCTGCTCCGATTCCAACTCCGACTCCGATTTCGAATCCGCCTACAGATTCCGACTGCAGCGATGGCGACTTCTGTTTGACGCAAATATGTTGCTTCCCGTCTTGCCATTGAGCAGACAGTCTGCCAAACATTTAGTCCGTCTACTACACAGACACACACACATATTTGTTATACCCTGTAACAGACGGAATAAAAGCATTTGCGATCTCTTTTAACTTCTCGAGAAGAAAATAAACTTAATTTTTTTCTATTGACAATAACTTGTTATAAAGCAATATTTGGAAAAAAAAACCATTGACAAAAATGGAAAAATCTTAGCAAAATCCAATGACAACTAATGAATATTTTGGACTTGTTTTTTTTTTTTTTTTTTTAATTAGATGTTTTTATCTCGAGAATATTGCTCAAATATTTATGCAGAGTTTTCAAAAGTCAAATAAAACCAACCTATACTTCATATTAAATAAAAATAGATTGGATAATTAAATTGCAATTGAATTAAAAAAATAATAAAATAATATTTGGAAAAAAAACCCGAAGAAATCATTGACAAAAATGGAAAAATCTTAGCAAATACCCAATGACCACTAATGAACATTTTGGACTTGACTTATTTTTATTTTTTTTAATTAGATGTTTTTATCTCGAGATTAAAACATTTATGCAAAATTGTCAAAAGTCAAATAAAACCAACCTATACTTTTAATTAACTAAAAATAGATTGAATAATTAAATTTCAATTAAATTGGAAAAATTAAAAAGTTATAAAAATTATTTGGAAAGAAACCCGAAAAAAACATTGGCAAACATTTATTTATTTGAAATTTATTATTTTGACGATAAGTATAAATTTTTGACTAGTCGATAAAATCTAGATTGAGGATATGACAATGAAATTATTACATTAATTATTACCTTTTCATTTGTTGAAATTTTGGGAAAATTAGCTGACTTGAGGTTTCTTTATTTTCTTGTTGTAGATGCATATTAATAAAAAACAATGAAAATTTTGTAAGATAAAGCCTTAAGTTTTGAAGTGCTTATACACTTCCATTATATCAATCAAAACTAAAAATTTCAACACGATCCGCTAAGAAACACTGAAGTTATGTAGGGTATTTTGAAATCGAGCATACTCAACTAGCGCATACTTGTTGTCCTTAAACATCTGAGCATGAATGAATAACTGAGCCCGCAACTGGAACTGGCTATAGATTTGGGTTCGCTAACAACGGTAGTTTGGGGGGGATGAAGGGTAATGGGGTCGACACTCCGTCAGTTCCCTGGGCATTGATATTGCTGCTGGCTTTGTGTTATATTTGAATGCCAAGTTGCCAGTTGTCACAAAGTGAGTGAAATATAGCCAAAATGTCAAATGTCAGCGAAAGACATTATTACTGGCTAGTTGATCCGTCGTCCTACCCATCATTGTGCTCCTTACCTCTGTCTCAGTATCTCCCCTGCCCCTGCTCCTGCTCCTGCTCCTGACCATCATCATACTCATTCTCACATTCCGTCTACGAATTGTCGCCGTCTGGTATCGTGTACGGCACAGATAATCGATACGCACACGCACTCTGTATGTGTCTGTAGGTGTGTGTGTCTGTAGGTGTGTGTCTGTAGGTGTGTGTGTGTGTATATGTCACTCTGTAGACCGTCAACCGAGACCATGTCAGCCCATCAGCCACAATCATCATCGAGCTTGTTCTTGTCTCTTTTGACTTTAAAACTTCAAGTCCTTCAATTCCCAGAAATTTCTGCTGAAAAATAAACACAAATTTTATTAAAACGAATGCTCAAGTTTCATTTAATCGAATTCAAGTAATCGATTATTAGATTTCGCAAAAAGAATTTGGTAGGTCAGTTTTAAGTTGAAAGTTGCATCAAGTTGCTGACTAGAAAGTTAGAATTTCGAGCTAAGTTTAATCTGGCGACTTTATGAGAGGTTATGGGATGGGGAGATGTTTCCTATGGCAGTTCCTTTTATATTTTAAAGGTTATTCAAAGCTTTGATTCCTCGTTTTAATCCTACAGAAGATGCAATGACATTTGCTCAGTGAAAAAAACTCTAGGAAAATAATAATAGATTAAAATAAAATATAATATATAAGAATCAACTTTTTAAGGTTTTCTCACAATAATTCTCATCTCTTATTCATTTTATACAACTTTGCTTCCTCATATTATCTATTATTTGCTGCAGCCAGATTAATCCAATAATTAATCAACTGATTAATGAGCGAAAAACAAAAATTGTATTGAATTTATCAACTGAAATAAGCTGAAGATCTTGGAATGGAGCTCTGTTTGATAAAGTCTGTCAAATTTAAAAGCTCTATTGCCTTTAAAAGCTTTCTTGTGCTTTCAAAGCTTCTTATATGATTTCAAAACTTTCAACAAAACTTTAAGTGGAGAGTTTTGAAAAGTATTTTCCAGGGACTGAATGTAATCCTTATTGATCATAAATTCTTCTAAAAAGTCAATTGAAAACAAGTACAATTTTTTTCGTCAAAAATTAAAGTCTTTAAAGACTTATATTCATAAAAATCATCAATCAAAAAATAAAAAACAATAAAAAAAGTTATTTTTAATGTTTTCTTTAATTCACAAATAATTATTAAGTTTGATTTATAAAATAAAAGTCTTTAAATAACCATTGAAAATTATTTTTTTGCTTATATATTTTGGTATTTTCCTTTATGTCATTGTGACATCAATTTAGTAATTTCATTTTAGTTTATTATATTTTTGTACACTTTCAAGTATAAAAGAAATTAGGATATTCGACAAGGTTGAAATTTCATGTTGATAAAAAGTAGCAGCTATTAGAAATTGAGGGGAAGAATGGAGAAGCTGAGGGAGAGCGAAGTCCGTGAGTTCTTTGTGGGTGACTACAAGGTGCTGGGACAGTTTGACAGCGGTTCTTTTGGGGATATCTATCTGGGAAAATCTCTGTACACGGGAGAGAAGGTGGCAATAAAGGTAGAGAAGACAGGGGCACCGCATCCTCAGTTAGCCTATGAGTATCGTGTCTATCGGGCCATACGTCCGGCGTTGGGATTACCGAAGATTCATTATTTTTCCGAAGAGGATGATTACTGTGCCATGGTCATGGAGTTGCTGGGACCCTCTTTGGATTATCTCTTTGAGTTCTGCAGTCGATGCTTTACCATCAAGACGGTGCTCCTGCTGGCGGATGAGATGCTTGTGCGATTGGAGCAGGTGCACGGTCGGGGATTTGTGCATCGGGACATTAAGCCAGATAATTTTCTCATTGGCCGTGACATTACCTGTAAAAGACTACATCTAATTGATTTCGGATTGTCGAAGAAGTATTGGGATCCCAATACCTTGGTTCATATACCCTATCGGGAGGATTGCAGTCTGACGGGCACGGCTCGTTTCACCTCAATCTCCTCGCACGATGGTGTCGAGCAATCGCGTCGGGACGATCTGATTTCCGTGGGCTATGTCCTCATCTACTTTCTCCGGGGTAACCTGCCCTGGCAGGGCATCAAAGCCTCCACCAAGCAACAGAAATACGAGCGCATTCATGAGATGAAGCGTTCGATTAGCAATGAGAAACTCTGTCAGGGATTTCCCAGCGAGTTCTCCATGTACCTCAACTATTGTCACGAGCTCGGCTTCGATGAGGATCCAGATTATAGCAGACTTCGCAAAATGTTCCGGCAATTGCGCATGAAGCTGTTTGTGATTAAGAACCAGATCTTTGACTGGGAAATGCTCACCATCGATTTTCATCGCAATCAACGTAATCCGGGCATCGAATTGCGAGTTCCACCTATAAAACGAAAGCCAGACGAAGGTTCTAGTGGTTTTCCCATCATTCGTAATGAGAAATGCAATCAGTGGGACTAATGAACTAGTTCCGAAGTACAACTCTCGAGCAATTTGGATATTATAACATATAAATTTGTTGAGTATTGTAGGTTTTACTATCCCAAATACATTAGTTGGAACTCATTATATAGTTCCCAAGCACTCTTGAAACTAAGGAGAATAAAATTATCAATACATAATATATTATATTATCAAATATATTATATATAAATATCACTATGAATATCTGTCTATATTCATTAGAACTAGTATCGATAAAAACTAATTAAGTCGGGGAATAATGCAAATTAATGAGTGAATGAGAAACTACAAAGGAATCTTGAAACTTGTCTAGATAAATACGGTTTTCCCATCATTCGTAATGAGAAATGCAATCACTGTGTCTTATGAACTGGTTCCGAAGTACAGCTCTCGAGCAATTTGGATATTATAACATATAAATTTGTTGAGTATTGTAGGTTTTACCATCCCAAATACATTAGTTGGAACTAATTATATAGTTCCCAAGCACTCTTGAAACTAAGGAGAATAAAATGATCAATACATAATATATTATCAAATATAATATATAGAAATATCACTATGAATATCTGTCTATATTCATTAGAACTAGTATCGATAAAAACTAATTAAGTCGGGGAATAATGCAAATTAATGAGTGAATGAGAAACTACAAAGGAATCTTGAAACTTGTCTAGATAAATACGTTTAAATAAGGTTTACTTCAGTCAATTACTTTGATGCACAAACTATTCAAATTCACTCATTCGACGACAGCTGAGATTGTTCACAAACTCTCGAGAATTCCAGGATTAGTTGACTGAACAAAAAAGTGAAAATCAATTTCGGTTTTTATTGCTGCTTTCTTTTGCCCGAGTTAAGAGCTATTTTAAAAACATGCTTAACAGCTATGCGAGAAGCTATCACCTTAATTCCTTGCATCTGGAATATACACCCCCGAAGCAGAGAAAGAGAAGAAAGTAGTAGAAAGAGAACTGAGAGATGACAAGAGAAATCACAATCACATTTTGCCATAGTTCTACACACTCGACAAGCAAATGACAAGAGCTGGTGAGATGTTGAATGGGGAGAGTACAATTGAGTGGGTATCTACACTGAACAAAAAAAATGACCAACTTTTAAAATCAAGAATATTTATCTTACATATTTTGTTTTTAAAATAAGACCATTTTAAGAGCAAATTTCTAATACTAAGAATATTTATCTAAAAATTGGAGTTCTTAATAGAAGAAAAAAAATCTTAAATTTTAAGAAAAATATGAAAACTATTTTTTACGCTTAACCAATTGTGGTCCTATTGCACTTTGGTTAGAGTCGCCGCTTCAGTTTGAAAACAAGCGCGGGTTCGAATCCCACTTTTGCCAAGGAAAAGCATATCAAAGGAATTTTTATAAAAAATACCAAACAGGAAAAAAATTTAGATATGTTTATCAAAATAAAACAATGGAAGTAATATAAATTTAAAGCCTACCTTTTTTTTGGAGTATTTAAAACTATTTGGTTTATAAAATAAGAAAATTTATTCTTAAATTTATAATTGTGGTCTTGAGCATAAATGAATTTTTGATCTTATTAATAAGAATTTTCTCTTACTTGAAATTTTCTTGAAATCAATGTGTTTTCTAACTTTAAGAATTTTATGTTCTCGACGCATTTTTAAGACCAAAATTCTCAGTTCTGAGACCAAAATCTTGATATTAGAATCTTTTTTTATCGGTGTAGAGGTAGGGAGGGAGGGTTCAGGGAGGGAAAGGTAAAGGGTGGAGAGAGGAGAGGGAGAAGGGATATGTCGGTTGTGTGGTGTTGGATTGCTCGAATGGACAGCATCAACAACCACGCTCCAGCGGCGACAGCTAATAAAAATTGTCCAGTTTTTCCAATTTGAGAGATGCCAATGCCAACGCCTTGCCACATGCCCCTGCCCCTGCCCCTGTTCCTGTTCCTGCCACAGTCACCAATCTCCACCCATCCCCTCCCAACTCTTACACTTGTGCAACAACAGAGAGCAAGCGGCAAATAGAGCAATTTAAATTGGAACGTGATTATGCAAACGTTTGCGCAGCTTAACTCAAGTGGTGCTCCGTGCCGCTTGGCCAGTTGCCGCTTGCCCCAAACACACACACACACACACTCTCTCACACACACTCTCACACACACACACATTTGTGGGCGGAGAGTGGGCATGGCTGTTGGTCATGCATTACACGACTTAAATCAATTTTTAAGGGCTATGCTTGCAACAAATCCGTCGAAAGTGTCAAACATGCTGCAAGGTTTTAGATATAATGTGTGTGTGTTGTGTGTGTGTGTGTGTGTGTGTGTGTGTGTGTGTGTGTGTGTGTGTGTGTGTGTGTGTGTGTGTGTGTGTGTGTGTGTGTGTGTGCACAACTACAACAACCAGGTTATAAACTAACTACCAAAATATGTAAGAACACTCTAGACGAGCGTGCCCGACTACTAGATACTCTAACTAAGGCTGCAAACTACCAACATTTTGGTAAAGGCGGTTCGAGCCATAGAGCAATATTTAGGTTCGGTTCGCGATCCGTTTCATATACCCCCTGAAACCAAGGCTTGGGTTCGAACCCCGTTTTAATTTACTGAAAAAAAAAATATTTTTATTGATTGAATTTTTTAAAATTTTTTAAACCTATTAAAATTTATATTAAAGCAATTCAAATTTTGAAAATAATCCAAATTAATTAGAAGATTTAAATATGACTTGTTTTTATTCGAATTCTCAAATAGTTTCGCATTATTTTATTTGAGAAAGTGGTTCGATTTCACCGGTTCGGTTCAGAACCGGCTTGCAGCCTTGACCCTAACACCTATTCACACAAATAAAACACAAATATACATACTCTATTTACTTTGTAGAGTCTAAGCTGCTTCTTCTTGACTTCGCCTTCACAATAGGTTATATGATTTCTTGCATAACGTTTCTGTTGACATTTGTGGGTTAATTGAGATCATGGAACTAGATCTGCGATTAATATATAATATATTTATTATTTACTTATTTACTCTACCACGACTAAGTAGACTAAAAGTAAATTAAATATTCAAAATTAAGCTTAAAATTGATCAATTAAATGTATATTAACTTTAAATTTGAAACTAAAACGAAAAAAGGTTAAGTCTGGGATATGTCAAATCTGCAATTAAAATTTACATCAATCTACAATCCATTCTTGGAGTTAGTAGCTCCTACAGTCGGCAACTAAAGCCAAGTAGGTATTGATAATATAAATAAATAATATTAATGAATACGTCAGCACCATACGCCTTTTCTTCTGCTGCTCTCAGAGCTCTATCCGTTTTGTTTTGAAAAGTGGCGCCAGAGAGACGCACAAGCACTCGCGTATACATGTGGGTTCAAATCCCCGTCATATTTATTCCAACTGTGTTTTTGAGTTCTTTTGGAATGATACGCAATTCAATAACAAATTAAAAATTTTTTGTTAGATTAGATTAAGTTACGCTAAGGAAGCCAGGCTTCTATTTTGGGCATTATTTCAAGACAAGTTCTTCTAAAATGTTGCCGAATCTCTTCTTCTTTTCTAAGTATTTTCTTTTTATTTTCATTTTATTGGTTGTATTTATGTTTTATGGATTGAATATGTTTAATTTTGGTCGGTTACTAAAATAAGCTAGCTCACTTTACTGCAACCAGTCGAGAAGGCGCAGCAAAGTGTGGCAACGCAAAGTCAGACGTTCGAGTAGAAAGAGGCAACTTGCCACGCCCATAACGACAGCGAAACAACGATATACGCCTTTTAACATCCGATTGGTAATGCGTGGCACCAACTGAAGATTGTCGCCGAGATCGGCATACGACACTTGGAGGTACCGCCTCTCAATGTGACTCATCACGCCGGAGCTGAGCAACTGTCCAATTTTCCGATCGAAGGTAAACTTGAAGATGGAATTGTGGGCAAAATAGATGACAAGTTGATAGAGATAAATTGGTTCCCGGACGTAAGTTAATCGACTCGTGTTCCGACGTCGCATATTCCAATGCGCCAAATTGTTGAGCAGCGAAATTGTGGCAAGTCTGGCACCTGGTGGCGACTTCTGAACGATCTCATAGCGTTGCGAGAAATTTCCATTGATGACACGCGTCAAATGAGGCAGATAGAAGTCATGATACCCTGTACTGATCAATGTGTAATTCTGCTGCAACAATCCGTTCAATCCAATGGGCAAACCCTTTTGAGGATTCGTCCTCAACACATCGAAAAGCTTCGCTTGGTAGGCGCAACGCAGCACGAGCGTGAGGAGCAACCAATTGGCCAACATGTGACGCAGGAATCCGCTGTGAGGCAATCTATGCACTGGCACCGCATTCCCAATCGTTGACGCGAGGAGATTCTCCAGCGGATGCTTCAATCGCACTCGTTTTCCCAGGCAACGGGCACAGATCAAAGCGACAAGGAAGCTGAACAAAAGACAAAACCACACCTTGCCCCTAAATGGACGCATCAACTGACCAAAGGGTCCAAAGTAACGCTGCCTGCGCACCACAAAGATGAAGTAGCTCTGATGGTAAACCGTCGATGTGGTGAACTGCACCCGACGCGGATCCGAGCCACTGAAACCGCCAATCGCAATGTCCGCCTTACCCGAAGCGAGCTGGAAGAGAAAGGGAGACAAATCGTTAAGAGTTGATATGCAGATACTATCGATAACATTGAATTGAGAAATTTCGTTAAGATTTGATATGCATATACTATCGATAACATTGCATTTTGAGTAGTTATCGATATTTGGGATATACTCGCTAATTTTTAAGTTATCCCTAACATAAGATTCTTTCAATTTTAAGCATTTAATAGTAGACTTCTTGGCCGTTTTAATAATATTTCATAGGATTCTAAAAATGATGTTTAGCTATCAATATTTTGCATGTGCTTTCTCATTGTTATACTATCGACAACATAGTTATACTATCGATAACATTGAAATGAGAAATTTCGTTAAGATTTGATATGCAGATACTATCGATAACATTGAATTTTGAGTAGTTATCGATGTTTGGTATATACTCGCTAATTTTTAAGCTATCCCTAACATAAGATTCTTTCAATTTTAAGCATCTTATAGACTTCTTGAATATTTTGCTATATTACATAGGTTTCTAAAAATGTTGTTTAGCTATCGATATTTTACAAGAACTTTCTTATCGTTATACTATCGAAAATCAGATTCTTTCAATTTTAAGCATCTGGGTCTATTACCTCTGCGCCATTTTACTATAATACATATGATTCTAAAAATTATGTTTCGCTATCGATATTTTACAAGAACTTTCTTATCGTCATACTATCGAAAATCAGATTCTTTCAATTTTAAGCATATCTCGATATTTAGAAAGACATTATTAATTAGATTTTAAGTTATCAGTAACATAAGATTCTAACAATTTAATACATCTATTAATAGACATCTTGAATATTTTATTATATCACATAGTATTCTAAAAATATTGTCTAGCTATCGATATTTTACATTTACTTTCTCATCGGGATACTATCGATAAAATGGAATTGATATTATTTGTAGCATATATCGGAATATTTAATTAAAGTAGAATCGATACAACAACTGTCGATTCAAAGTTGCGATGATATAGCATATATTTTAATCGATTTGTTGTTATTTACCTGGGCAAAGCAACCGTTCATGGTGTCTTCGCTAAAAATCTCGCTTTTCTCCTCCGGAATCATAAGGCGCACCCGAAATCTCAAGGCCGTCGCCAAAAGTCGCAAAGTTCCCCATCGATACCTCGCAGTGCCTGGGTATCGATAAATGCACCATCTTCGGGCAATGGGGCGCCATCTGCCGGCCGATACATAAAATGCGGCGGCAACTGGTGACCGGTGACATTAAGAGCACAATTATTGAGATTCTTAAACCGCAGCGGAAAAAGCTCGTCGCGAAAAAGATTTCCAGTGGGAAGAAGGCGATTGCTTTGATACGCATTGATGCCCGGAGTACAGTCCTGGTTGAAGAGCCTATATGCATAGACGGCAATCTCTCCATCGTATCTCTGGGTCAACACCACCACATTGATAACACGATTCAGCAGAGCCACATAGCAGATTTTACCCACCGAATCCCTTAGCTCTGGTTCCGGCTGACGGGACAACAGCACCACCAAAAAGTAGAATTCCCGCTCGTTCAGCGTGTACGTATAATTCAGATACATGTGGCTATAAAAAATAGAGAAAATACAAAGAGTATTAGAAAAGTTGACAAATATAGAATAAGCGAGAGAGGCATAAAAACAGATCGAAGGCATAAAAAGAAAAAGAGTAAAACACTTTCAGGAATAAAAATAAAAATAGGAAAATGTTCGATTATTGGAAATACAGCAAATATGATGAAAATAATGATAGGAATAAATAAAATTAAAAATAGAGAAAAATTAATTTTAATATAATCTTATAATAGAAGACAGCAATAATGTGTAGTAATTGAGGGACGAAGGAAGGATTTGGGAAATATAAGAAAAAATATAGTAAAAGAGGACAGATAAAAGAACATTTAAAGAACGGAAAAAAATATTCGCGAGGGATATGAAAAATCCAAGAAAAATGTAAGAAGAAAATAGCAACGAAGAGACAGTTTAAAAAGAAGCGAAACACATAAAACTAAAAAAGAAGAAAATATGAAAAAAACAAAAAAGGGAGAGCAGAAGAACAGGAAGAACGGAACAACGGGTGTAGAGAAAGGTTAAAGTTGAATAAACGGAAAGAAAGCAAGAAGAGCGAAAGAAAAAGGTCGAGAAGATAAGGAGAATGATAGAAAGAGTTAGGAAAAGAAAGCTAGAAAAAATAGACATTTTGAAGAAAAATGTGAAAGATTCAAACAAGGATGCTCCGTACCCTGCTCGCTTCGCTTGCGGTGCTACAGTTGAGCATACTCGACTTTCGGAGACCCCGTACTTACTATGAAAAAAGCAGACTCGTGAAATTTAAAAAACATTTTGTTTACTCGACGGTAGGATACCCAGAATCTAGGCACTTAAATGCTGTTCGCCGATTTGATGTGCTTGCAGTGTTCTGTAATAAATTTTCGACTTATTGTTCCAATGAAGGTTATGTGATACAGTTTTCCGATTTGAACCAACTTCGGTCAAAATATATAGAACTAGCACCGATGCATATGCTGTCAGTTTAGATAAGATTTCACACAAAACAAAGAAGTTTTTCATATTAAAACTTGATTTTGTAGACCGATTTGAATCAATTCAGAAACTTATTGTGTAAGATTAGTTGAGATATCTCAAAAAACCATAAAGGTTTTCATACAAAAACTTGATTTTCGATCAATCGTTCCTATGGCAGCTATATGATATATTGGTCCGATCAAAAAAAAAATTTGATTTGCTTCCAAAATAGACGAACCTAAATACCAAGTTTGGTGTCTCTAGCCCTTATAGTTTTTGGGATCTCGATTTTCATACAGACGGACGGACGGCCATGACTAAATCGACTCGATTGCTGAGGCTGATTAAGAATATATATACTTTAAGGGGTCTGCCACGCCTTTTCCTGCCTGTTACGTGCTTTGCACAAACTTGAAAAATTATGTGGAAAATGGAGATGATATATATTTTGATGAATTAAGGGGAGGGAAAGAAAGTTCTCTTCACTTTACTCGACTGTCTAAGTTGCTACTCACTCGAAAGCATCTGCCTCGTGGACCACAAAGAGCGTGTAATCCTTGACGGACTCGTGTGGGGCGCCACTGTAGAGAAGGATTGTCAGATGTGGCGCCAACTGTTGCAACATTTGATCAATCATTTGGTGATGTTGCTGCCACTGTGCATCGCTGCAATCGCGGCAATCGCGACGGATGACGAGCGTGTTGATGCGTGTGGCAATGTATCGAGTTGCCACATCAACTGTGGCATTCGCCATACGCTCCATGTCCAGATCGAGACTTGGCAAGTTGAATCGTAGTCCCGCTGCAAGGCTGAGGCAGCCATAAGCCAGCAGCTGACCACTGAGCTGCATGGGAAACACGTTGCACGTTGCACGTTGCAAGTTGCACGTTGCTTCTGCTTGAGTGGCAACCAGGACATGCCACAGGCTCTGACACCGAGACACCGACTCTGGGCTCCGATTCCGATTCGAACTTGCCAATAATGTAATTGTCACCGATGGTGGGCAATGATTATCTACATAGGTCTTAATGGAATTGAATCGATAATTTCAACTAATTAAAAGCAATTGTTCTACAATCTAGAATGTCGAATTCTTCTTCTTCTTTGCAATTTCCATTTCGCCAGAATTTAACATTTTTATTTATAGTCTTGAATGATTCACAAAGTTGGATGAGTTAGTTGAAAGTTTAGATAAGATAAAATATTCCTCTTTGACGTTAGGAAATAATATTCTGTTAATTTGTTCAAAGATATTTAAAGCTGTGAATTAATATATTTATACTGAGAAAAACCATTTCTGGGATTCCGGAATAAAATCAATTCAATGCGGCGTCGGAAGTACAGCACTTCCGGATTTTCTTAATCCAAGTACAAAATACTTGATTCAAGCATTTCGGGGCTCTGTACATTTGTTTTGTAGTAAGATTAATAATTTTTTTTTTGAGTCGTTATCATTTGATCCGCATGTTGTCTAAATTTAATAATAATATCCTAATATCCACTTAAATAAAAAATGCATTCTGTACACTGATAAAAAAAAATTTTCTAAAATCAAGATTTTGGTCTCAGAACATAGAAAGTTGGTCTAAAAAATGCGTCCAGAACATGAAATTCTTAAATTTATAAAACACAACTTGATTTTAAGAACATTTCAAATAAGAATAAGTTCTTAATTAAAGACCAAACAGTCCTAAATTCTCAAACCAAAAATAAAAAAATAAGGCGGGTGTTTTAAACTTTAAACTTTTTTTTTTGATATCTATGCTTTTTTTGGATTTACTTTTTTTATAAATATTCCGATTAATGTTTTTTCCTTGACAAGAGCGGGTTTCGATTCCTTGACTTGTTACCAAACTGATGCGGCGACTCTAACCAGAGCGCCACGGTGTCATTATTGTCTTCGTATTAAATATGACATATTTATATTTTCTTATCAATTTAAGATTTTTAATTCTTATATTAAGAACTGCGAATTTTTAGATTAATATTCTTAGTTTTATTAATTTGGTCTTAAAATGGTAATATTTTAAGAAAAAAATAATTACAAATGAATGTTCTTGATTTTAGGAGTTCGTCTTTAAACTGGAATTTTAGAATGCTTTTTTCTGTGTATGTATTTTATTTCCATAAATTAGGTTTGGAAATAGAAAGTAGAATTCAGAATGCACAAACGTGATTTAATGAAGTAAGGTAATGTTATTATAAGCAAAATTATATTCGAATTTAGATATGTAAATGTCTCCCAATTTATTGAAATAGAATTCTAGTTTCACACCAATTTCGCATCCAATTCTCCAATTTTCTCGGCAAGCTAGAAAATAATTACGAGAATCGGAGGTTAGATTATATTTTAGAAATAGACATTATAGGTAGAAATTGCAGTGGAGAATTAAAAATTCTTTATTTCAATTTGGGACGTAAGAAATAAATTTTAATGTAGAACCTGTGAAATGAGTATGAGATGAGAAATAAAGTTTTAAAAGTCAAGTCGAAATATATTTAACTATAGCTAACTATACCATGGATACTGTATCTCTTGGTACACTCTCCCTCCCATTTTAGACGCTACTCCTCTGGCGCTCATCACTCAAAGGGAGGCAATAAGCAATAAGCGCCACAAAACGCGTACTCTTGGTAATTTAAGAAGCTTGCAACAGTTTGGGCCAAGGGGGTGGGTGGAACACTCAGAAAAAAACAGGCGATATTCAAGTACAAACGATCTCAAAGTTCGGGATTTCCGAAACTGAGAACAAAAATCTTATTTCAAGTTCGGAATTTTCCATGTCCGGAAATCTTAAAATGTGATTTATTTTGGGATACTTTAAGTACGTTTTGGGATTAATTCAAGATCGAAACATACTAGATTAAGTACACAAAAATCTTGATCTAATCCCAAAATGTCATTTCATTTAATCTTCAAACATGCACTAGAATATATACTAAAATTAAGCAAAATAACAATATTAAATACCGATTAATAATGGTATATTTAGTTAGTGAGAGACCTCTCTACAGCGTGACCGCGCCGGACCAAACGAGAAATACCAATTTGGTCTCAAAAATATACTATAAAATACTATTTCATATTTTTCAAAATACCACTATAAATACCATAGCAAATACATCGCCTAGAAATTCAAATTATAATATGTAATATGTAAAAATAATAACTGACTTATATATATAAAAAAATAAGGTTTGTCCCATTGCAAAAAATGTTTGTTTTTTATTTCATTTTACTATAATTAATATATTTCAGTATTTCAGTCCAACATAAAATTTCATATTCCATTATATATTTAAAGTCTTAAAATTAATTAAATGCTTATAATTCATTTTGTAACATTTTCGAAGCTGTTTTGGTACGTTTGCTGTTAAACCCTTGCGCAATGGCACTATCGGGAAACGCATGCTTAACCACATCGCTAATATGGTCCATTGCTCTCATTGGTATGTTGTGCTCAGCAATCACTGCAGCAAACATAATTTCTGCCTTTTTGATAGAGGCAGCTAGAGTGCTATCCGATTCTTTAAAAAACGATTGAATCTTAAAAAAGAATAGTTATTATTTACATATAATTTAAAAGCATATAAAGAACTCACCTTTGATTTTCCACAGAAGTACTTCATGTTGTCTTTATGTTTTTGGGTAGCCGCGTGCTGCTTAATTGACGCCAGCCTACTTAAGATGTCCGTCTGGCACGCTTTGCAGTGCGCATCCATCATATTTGCGCTCCTGCCCAGCCATTTTTGATTCTCCGGCATAGTCTCCCACTCAGCTCTATATTTTTGTTTATTACTCATGATCACAAAATTAAGACTTAATTCGATTCAAGAAAAAGAGAGAGTGTGACCAAACCGAAAATACCATATAATACCATAAAATCTAAGAAAATGCTACGAAATACCAATATACCATTAAAATACTTTTGAGCAAAATCCGAGCTTATAAAATACCAAAAAGTATATAAAATACCATATTCGGTCACGCTGCCTCTCTACTTTGTAATAGGTGCTGACTTTGACCACCGATCCAAGCTTAAAGTCATATTTGAGTCGCTAGAACCAGTTGAGAATTTTAGGGCGCTACAATGAAAACAAAATCTTGCGCATATCCCAAAATTAACTTGTTTCTAGTACAAAACATTCTAATTTTTAAGTTAATTTAAATTTAGAAAAAAACTATTTTAAGCACAAAAAAATTTAAAACTAGTTTATTATAAAAAGCTCCATTGTTTCTGGAAGTATCTCAACCAGACTCAGAGATTTTACATTTGCCATGGTCTTATAAATATATTCTGACTAAGTTTGATTAGAATTGGACTATTATGTCACTCGAAAATTGAAATTCAAGATCGATTCATAAATAATTTCAGATTTTTACTACACAGCAATCTTAAAATGGTATAAATTCAAGTTCGGTCGTAACTAATTTTAGGATGTCATATTTTTCTGAGTGTAGTAGATATATGTATGTATGTATGTTTGTAGCTGGCCTTTAGGTTCACTTGATGTTATTTTACAAGGACACGCGCACAATTTATAATAACGCCGACTGGTCGTGGTCCTCGTTCTCGTCCTCGTCCTGGATCCTGGCTAGCTCTCTTTCTTGCCAAATGACGCCTTACAGTAAAGTAAAGTAAAGCCAAAAGCAAGCCAAAGATTTGAGCTCTGTGGAAAGGACACGCACACACACACACACACAAAGTACACCATAGCCAAATAGAGATGTGTGTGTGTGTGTGTGTGTGTGTGTGTTTGCAAACGAGAAAAATGAAGCGAAACAATTCCAAGTAAGCAAACAAAACTGATGGAAGATAATCTACTTGAAGCATACTTTAAGGCGTATCTAATGGTCCTTTTAATGTTTAAACACGCTTTCGTCTGTCTTGTCTCCATTTCCCCTCTCTCTTTATTTTTTTTTCTATCTTTCTCTCTCACTCTCTCTCTCTTTTTCACTCTCATACAAGTCGGCAAAGCAAAACCAATGTCCTATGTTTATTTTATCCACATCATCAGCCTCAGACCCAATCTCCCTGCTTCCTCCTCCTTTCATTCCTCCCCATCCTTCCCATAGTGGCCAGGCCAATGTCACGTTCTTTTTTTTTTCTTTTTTCATCTTCTTTTTCTTTAACTCCCCTCTCTTTCTTTCTAAAATCTGCTTCGCTTTCTTTTATTCACGTAGTTGCGGCTTCTTTTCTTGTGTTTATTTTATCACAATAATTCCACATTTTTGCTTTTATGAATTTTTAATTTGAACAACGATAAAGTTGCGGGGAGGGGACGGCTCCGGATTTTAGGGCCGGACAGCTGCGGATCAAGAGGCGACAGGGGCACGAGGAGACACAGGGGGCAAAGGGGGCATGCCACTTGGTCAGCTGGTGCTGCATTTTTAATATGTTGGGTGGAATTTCCTATATCAACAAATCATTCGGAAAGCACTTGAGCGATAAAACGATTGTGTTTATCGACTTGCTTATCGATTAAGGATAAATTAAAAAATCGTAAGTGCTAAAAATGATAAATCAATTAAAGTTAGTTTTTTATCGTTTATCGATAACTGAGGATCATCTGTATTATTTAAATTAATTTTTGTCGAATTGAATTGATATTTTGATTACTTATCGATAACGGGGACTATCGATAATATTTAAAATAATTTTTGATGATTTGGAGGGATATTTGTTTATTGTTTATCGATGACTGGGGACGATCGATAATAGTTAAATTAATTTTTGATGAATTGAAGAGATATTTGTTTATTGTTTATCGATAACTGGCAACTATCGATATTATTTAAATTCATTTTTGTTAAATTAAAGTGATATTTGTTTATCGATAACTGTGGACTATAGATATCATATAAATAAATTCATAATTTTTACACTTTTTAAATAATTTTAAGAAAAATTTGGGTAAATTCACGATATACCCAAATCAAGTCAAGTTCTTATAAATAAAATATTGCTAATCGATAACTGTTAACTAATGATAGTAAATGAATTTACAACATTTTTAAACATTTAAACATTTTAATGCGCAAAAGGCTGCATTTCCCAAAGCTAAGACACTTTTAAGCTAACTAAGCTGATCTGTTTTTACGCAGTTATTAGAGATGAGCACTTGCTAGAGACTTTCGATAACAAAATGCTCATGGAAAAACATTTAAGAAAAATTTAACAGAACATTAAGATTATAATATCATGATTTTAGTCTCCGAACTAAGAATTCAGATCTACAAAATGCGTCGAGAACATTAAATTAACTTGGAAAACACATCTTGATTTTATGAATATTTTAAGTAAGACCACGTTTTAAATTTTTAAAATAAGGCAGGTGCTTTAAACTTTAAACTTATTTATTTACTTTAATTATTATTCTTATATAAGAAACTGTGATTTTTTTGATTAGTTGATTAGTATTAGTAATTTGGTCTATGTTAAGAACAAAATATGTTCTTGATTTTAGCAGCTTGTCTTTCTTTAGTGTATCACTACGGACGGCAGTCCGCGCTAGTGACGAAAGCAGCACGAAGGGTAAAGTTACTTAACAGACAAACATTTGCAACATTTGCGACTTGTGGTTGAAGCATTCACTTAATTACCTACAATCGCGTTGAGTCGTGTTTGTGCATGTCACGACACGCTCATATCTCTAATGTCGGCCCAATCTGCTCGGTGAGTCTTTACAGTTGCCACAGGATGTTGCAACATAGCGATTTGCCAGTGTTGCTGCTGTTGCCACTTGCCTCTGATAGCAGCTTAACCGCAAACAACGTTTCTGCTGCTCTTATTTCTCTCCTTCCTCTGCTTTCTTTGCCAATTCTCAGTTACCAGTTTCCTGTTCCCTGTTCCTCGTTCCTGGAGCTTGTGCTGTGTTTTGGCTGCCATCGTTTTACGAAAAACGATTACGCACTAAGCCTATAACTTATGTTGATGTTTTCTTTTCGTCTTAACATTTGCAAATTTGTCATTTTTTTTTCCTGCTCTTTTCTCTAACTCCTCCTCCTCCTCCCTTGGCTTTTCTCCTGCTTTGCCTGAGTCTTGGTCTAACCAATATTTTGCTTGTCCGTGTTCTTATGCCGGCTAAACATTTCTTTTCTTTTCTTAGCTGTTCCTTTCTTGTACTTTTGGTCCCATCGCTTGCTAATAGTATTGTCCTCGTAAGCATGTGTGTGTGTGTGTGTGTGTGTGTGTGTGTGTGTGTCTAAGTAGTCAACATTTTGTTGCTGCTTGGCCATTTCTAAGTACTGTTTGCCTATTCCATCGGCGTTATCCACTGCCTTCCCTTAGCCTCTTATTCTTCTGCTCCTTCCCCCTTTTCATTCGCCTTCTTTTTACATTGTGTGTATCATATTAAACTAATCCTAAATGGTTTCTTCACGGCACATTTGCTAGCACTTGTTTGAAGCATTCGTCTCTTTCCTCCCACTGTCCACTTCCCCCTGTGGACCTTAAGGAACCCTCAACTGCTTCGACCAGGTGTGCTCTACTCATTTTTAGCCGGACTAAGCATATTTTAAAGAACATATCTAAGAAAGAATGAATAATTCCTATTATTAAATAAACAAATTTTAATTTGGAAAAAAATGAGATTATTTTTGTCATTAACAATATTAAATTTTGCATGTTTTAAAGAACATACATATTTAAAAATTAAACCAAAGATACAACACACAAGAATTATATTTTTCAGATAAACAAATTTTAATTTAAAAAAGAAAAACAGATTATTTCTGTCATGAAAAATATTATACTTTTCATATTTCAACTGTTTTTTAAATTACAAAAGATTTCTTTTTTTAATTTAGAAGCTTATTTTTAAGAACATATCTATGGGAATAACAATGAATAATTCTGATTTTTAAATAAGCTTATTTATTTTGAAAAAAAAGAGATTTATTCTGTCGTGAATAATATTAAAGTGTTCATATTTTAAAAACATATCTAAGAATTTAACCATAGATTTAACTCACAACAATGAATAGTTCCTTATTTTAGATAAATAAAATTTTAATTTAAAAAGAAAAACAGATTATTTCTGTAATGAAAAATATTATATTTTTCATATTTCGATTGATTTTTTAAATTAAAAATGATTATTTGTAATTTATAAGTTTATTTTTTAAGAACATATCCAAGAATTGAACCAAAAATATATCTCACAACAATGAATAATTCTGATTTTTAAATAAACAAATTTTAATTTGAAAAGTAAGAGATTTATTCTGAAATAAACAGAGATTTTTTCACAATTTAAATAATATTAAATTTTGCATATTTCGACCGATTTTTGAGTTACAACTGATTAATTAAAAGGCAAACATTCTTGTAATTGGTGTCCTCAACGATTCTAACGGATTGAAATGAAATTAAAATACTAATTGGAAGGGAAAAACATTTGAAAAGCATTAGCTGCGATTAGCACATGGCCATGAAACGTGGTGGCCAAAAATTGGTGTCAAACTAAGTTGGCCAAAATATGCAAAATGAAAAAGGAGAAGCGAACGCTTAATTTTTGACTGATTGCAACAAAATTGAAATCGAATGAATGCCGCTAATTGAACAACAAATTAAAATCAATCCAATGCTTGTAGCATACGCTAATGATATACCTTTACCCTCCAGATTCAGATCGTAATCCTCCTCCTCCATAGGACGACAAAAGTGGGACTTGGTTTGAATTTTAGGTTGAGTTTGTTATTCAACTTTGACAAAATTACAATTTGCGAATGCAATTGAAAGCCAACCAACAACAATTGCACTGTCAGTGTGTGTGTGTGTGTGTGTGTGTGTGTGTGTGTGTGTGTGTGTGTGTGTGTGTATATGGAACTCATTTATAAGGTTATTCGTTAATAAATAGTTAGCAATCAACGATAAATTGGCAATGGTCATGTGGCCTGCTGAACTGAACAACTGAACCTATGGCCTCCAGAGGCGTCACAAAAAAGGGGTTACGACAATGAGCAAAGATCTCAACTATAATAAAAAGAATCAACAATATAGAATTAGATATATAGAGATGAAAATTCACAGTAAATTGTAATTCAAAATATATAAAAAAGTTATAGCTAGTAAAAATAAATATATAAAAAAATGAGAGAATAAAAAGAAATTCAGAAAGATACAAAAATATAGTTAGAAAGAGAGATACAAAAAAGTAATACCAAAAAAAAAGTAAATAAAAAAATGAGAGAATAATAAGAAAATGGGAAAGATATAAAGAAAATATATAGAGAAAAGAGAGGGAAAGCGATAGTAACTTAGATAAAAAACAGGAGAGATAATCTGACAAAGAATGTTTTCTTTAGACCATCTTAAGCAGAAAATTAAATGTATTGTAGAAAGAGAAAGTTTTTGCCTTTTTTTATTATTATTTATTTTAGGTAAAGTCTGACGAGACCAAAGTTAGTTTCGTTAAATAAAGTTGAAAACGATATGCATATTTAAATTTTTTTTTATTATAAGCACGGATTTCAAGTGTCATATCAGGATTTTTACAAGATAGGTATATTACAGATTTTTACGTGGCAGTGTGGGAAGCGAACCCAGTTATTTTTCAAACTGAAATTCTTATTATTTTTTCTCACCTCACATAATAAAAAACTATTTCTTATTATTTTTATTTTATTATTTTAAAAGGGGGGGCAGTTGGGACGCCACTGTATTAAGTTCTGGCCATATAGAAAATAGCACAAAATGATAATAATTACACGTATTATGTGTAATGCAGGCGGTTGCACAGCAAAAAGAGAGATATACATATATATATATAGAGAGAGAGAGACAGAGAGAGAGAGAGAGAGAGAGATACAATGAGAGAATATGTGTGTGCTGTGCATATTTTGCCGCTGATTTCCACTTTTAATTTAAAGCCATTGTTCTAAGGCACGCACACACTCATACACACACACACACACACACACACACGGACACTACAAAATAATTTCGAATGGACAGACCAACCGATAATTTGAGGCACGGAGAGAGAGAGAGAGAGAGAGTGAGAGGTAGAGACAGAAAATAGGGGAGAAAGCGAGAGGGAAGTTTGGACGTTATATCCATGTAAATGATGGCCCATTGGCCAAACAATAGCCGTTAGTTAGTTTGCCTGCCTGCTTAATTTTTTTTTTCGCAAATAAGTTTACAGTACTTTTTTCAGCTCTCGATCGAATTTTATACCCCTTACTCAGAAGAGGGGAGTATTAAAGCGTTGAAAATGCTTAAAAAATATATAACTCAAGCTATTAAAAATCCACCGAAGAAGAAGAAAAGTTAAGATCATCATTTCAACAAATACGACTTCCGACTTCAATTGATAAATTTGTTCTTATAATGAGCATGCTCACGATACTTAAGCATTTTCAGTGTCATATCAAGATTTTTACAAGACATCGTAATTGGGAATGGGAATCAAACCCAGTTATTTTTCAAACTAAAATTCAAGCGCGGGCTCAAATCCCACACTTACGAGGAAATATTCAATATTCTCTAGGATGAGCCTACCGACTGCATCTTTGAATTAATTCAGTTTTTCTGTATTTTTGGCTCTTTTCTTAAAAATTGACTTCCAAAATGGAGTGTATGTATTATAATGTTTATTTGATGAAATCTCTCTAACAGCATCAAAACATCAAAACATCGAGTGTGACAATGATTAAACAATTAAATTAAAAATAGCTAATTAATATTTTTAAATCAAATTAAAGAAATAAAATAAGACCATTTTAAAACCAAATTAATAAAACTAAGAATTTTAATCAAAAGATTCGCTGTTCTTAATATAAGAATAAAAATTCTTAAATTGATAAGAAAATATAAATATGTCATATTTAATTTAAACATAACAATGACACCGTAGCGCTCTGGTTGGAGTCGCCGCTTCAGTTTTTTAACGAGTCGAGGGATCGAATCCTTCTGTAGCCAAGGAAAAAACATATAATCGGAATAATTATAAAAAATACATATAAATAAATCCAATAAAAGTATAAATATCAAAAAAAAAAAAAAAAATAAGTTTAAAGTTTAAAACACCTGCCTTATTTTTTTATTTTTGGTTTGAGAATTTAAGACTGTTTGGTCTTAAATTAAGAACTTATTCTTATTTGAAATGTTCTTAAAATCCAGATGTGTTTTCTAAATTTAAGAATTTTATGTTCTCGACGCATTTTGTAGACCGAAATTCTAAGTTCTGAGACGAAAATCTTGATTTTAGAACATAATTTATATCAGTGTAGAGAAAAGGAAATTCAGCAATTTAATTGTATGTTTATGGACAGAGACAGGGTATCTACTAGTCACACACTGTCGTTGAGTGCAATCTAACTTGTTGTTTTTTGCAGTTTTGTTACTTGCCGCATTAATTAAAACACAATCAATGAAAATTATGCATGGCGTTGCTTCATCGATACAAAAACATTTATTGAACGTTAAATAACAGGCTTGAAGCGACTGTCAATTGCCTCTCATCCTCTTCCTCTTGTTTGTCCTCTTTCTCTTCCTCTTCCTCCTCCTCTTGCCTGGTCGCTGCTGGCCACATAATAAGTAGCCGCACCGTGTGACATTTCAGTGAGGTTGTTGCCGCCAGTTGATTAGCTGCACAATGGGCAACAAGCAAACCAAACTCAGCCAAAATGACAAACCAGCTCATGCTGTGCAATTAGAGGACGACCAACTGAAGAGAATGAAGTATAAACGGGGTGAGAAGAGGGGAGAGGAGGGGCTGGAGTCGCTGGCCCGTTGAGCAGCTTACATGAATAACGGCGGCAGCTTCATAAATAACTAATAACCAAATAATTGGGTTGACAACGTCACCGACGCTCTATGAATAAGGATTGCAAATGGCCAAGAATGGTGGAATGGAAACGGGAGAAGTGCCAAAGGGGGAAGGGGGGATTGTGTTAGAGGGTGGGATGGCAGTTGAGGGGTTTGACCTTAAGGGAGCCTGTCAGTGACAAGTGAAATAAAATTCATTTACTTATTTTTTGACGTTGGCTTTGAATTGTCTTCCCTTGAGCAGTACTTAATCAGGGTATGATGAACATTAAGAAATTTAATTATGATACAAATTCATTTATTTAACTCCAAGTTTAACCAAAAAAATTTGAAAAAAAAATAAATAAACAGTAGTAAATTTAAAATGTAATAATATGTAGATTCTTAAATTCAAATAAAAATAATTTAAAAGTGCCAGAAATATTTGAGAGTTTAAATAAAAATTATAGATTAACAAGTCATATTTAAAGCTTCAAATTAATTTAGATTATTTACAAAATTATAATATTTTTAATAAATATAATTAATAAAATTTGATTGGTCTGAAAAATTAAGGAAAAATTTAAAGATATCCACAGAATCGAATCTTCACCAACATTTTAGAGGTTTGATGCCTAGATTTAAACAACAGTTAAAATATTTTTAACTTTAAAAATATCTATATTTTAGGTTAATTAATTTATTTTAATGAATTGTTGCTAAATTTTGAAAAAACAAAACCAATTTTGATCAAACTAATATAGTCCAGATAGTTTATTTATTTGAACTAATTTTTGTGTGGGAGTGAGTATGAGTATTTTAAAAATTTCACTACAGTTGTAAATTGACAATGATTATTTTAATTAATTAAATGATACAAAAGGAATTCATGAATCTAATGTTTATAGACTGAAAAAAACATTCTAAAGCTCAAGTTTAAAATTCAATATGCGTATAAAATGGCAACAACTCAACATTAAAAATTCAACGAAGCCTAAAATATTTTATTTAACTAAAAAAATTTACAGAGCCTCAAAAATCAAAATATTGCTGAGAAAAGTCGTACTTGAATTAAGTATTTTGTACCTGGTTTAAGAAAATCCGGGATTAAAGTAGTTCTGATACCACATTGGATTGATTATATCCCGGAATTCCGGTTTTTTTTTACAGGGTATATTAGAGAGTAGCAGTCGACACATATCTATGTGAATAGAAATGTATATTTACTCGTAGATATTTAAGTCCTGAAGAATATGGTATCTACTAGTCATGCATTGTTCAAATCGTTTATTGAGTTACGACTTTGAACCAATTTCGAGTCGGTTCAAAGGTTAAGCTCAATATGTCAAAATATTTTTTAGCTGGCCTTAATCCTTTTCCAACAGTAAAAGCTTTAATTGTTGTTCAATCTGTAACGTGGTCGAGGGGAAAATGATATTAAAAGTTCAGAGATATGGTAGTTTGACCTTTTACCATAAGCTAACGGTATACTGTACTGTTAAGTGGATTAACTGTGAAATAAGCTCTCTGATTTCCCATTCGAAATGCGTTTAAAACATCCCAAAAGCTTGGCAAACCAATTAAATTTGCTGCAGATGGCGCTAGCAAAGCTTTTGAGAGTTGAAGAGGATGTTTTAATGCAATTTATAGAGGGATATTCTTCAGAAAATTGTAAATACTCCAACTTTAATAGTTGAAGTTGGGATGGGTTTCAAGTAATTTTATTTCATTGAGAAGTACAATTTAATTTATTTATAAAGATTAACTTTTGAACTCTGCAATATTCAGATCTATTTTTATAATGACTGCAAATATTATAATTTAGAGTCGATTCTCTTGCAGAGAAATTGGATCCAGAGAAGTTTAACTTCTTTGTTTACTCAAAAATGTTACTATATTTCAGCATCTTAAAGCCTATATAATATAGAAGAATACCCTGTAATATAGGTTTATTTCACACAATAAGTGTAATTCATCATCCAGTCATTTAAAGATCTTGGGAATTATACGAACTAGAGACTTCCAATTTTAGAGGTTTTATAGTAGGAACTGAAAATAATCGTTTTTGAACCCAAAAATTTAGCTAAAAAAAATAAAGTGTAATTTTTGTTTCAAATATATGAAATTTTTTATATTTTGAATATCTCTGCATCAAATAATAATAGTTATTAAAAGACTTTTATTTTATAAATTAAACTTACGAATTTTTTGCGATATACAAAAAAAATTTTTAATAATTATTATTATTGAATTTAATTTTTGCAGTCTTTTATAAGAGTTTTTGACGAGTTTTTTTTAAATAAAATGATATAATAAATATTAAATTTGATTTAATAAATAAACATTTAAATAAACATTAAAAATGATTTTTTTGCTTATTCCTCATAATAGTTACGGTCACTGTTTTATAGGATTTCTAATATTTCAAATGTGTATATAACATTACCCATTAATACTTTTTTTTTTGCATTGAAAAAATTGTTGCAGTTAAAGAGCGAAAAGCGACGGAAAACGAATAAATCGAAATGAAAGTTAATTGCAGTTGCATTTCTGTATCCATACATCAGAATTAAAGCGAATTCCGTGCAATGTGTGCTGTGTTTTTGTACACTGAAAAAAACACCAACTTCTAAAATCAAGAATATTCATCTTAAATATTTTCTTCTTAAAATAAGACCATTTTAAGACCAAATTAATAAAACTAAGAATATTAATCTAAAAATTCGCAGTTCTTAATATAAGAATTAAAAATCTTAAATTGATAAGAAAATATAAATATGTCATATTTAATATGAAGACAATAATGGCACCGTGGCGCTCTGGTTAGAGTCGCCGCTTCAGTTTGGTGACAAGTCGAGGGATCAAACCACGTTCTAGCCAAGAATAAAACATGTAATCGGAATATTTATATAAAAAAAATATAAATAAAAAAAGTATAAATATCAAAAGGTTTAAATTTTAAAACACCTGCCTTATTTTTTTCTTTGGTTTGAGAATTTAAGACTGTTTGGTCTTAAATTAAGAACTTATTCTTATTTGAAATGTTCTTAAAATCAAAATGTGTTTTATAAATTTAAGAATTTTATATTCTCGACGCATTTTTTAGACCAAAATTCTTAGTTCTGACACCAAAATCTTGATTTTAGAACATTTTTTGTTATCAGTGTACGTATATCTCGCCCTTCTTTGCGCTTCTCATGAGCTTACAAGGGTAGGAAAATCTCTTTGCTGCATTTGGTGTAAGTACTGCAGTTGTGTCTGTTTTCTGATTATCATGCAGAATATTAATTACACTCATGGAAATCAAAACATAAATGCGAGTTAAGCACACAGCGACACGTGTAAAGCGTTTGAGCAGCTGGGAAAAATTGTAGGAAAATCTGTAAGTACGTTAAGAACAAGAGGGGAAGAGGGAGAGAGAGAGAGTGAGAGGGAACATTTGTAACTGGTGCATACATTTAACTGAGCCAAATTGTAAATTGTATTAAAATAATTACATTAAATGGCAGCTGATCGCCGCGTGAAACTCATTTGTTTTTATTAACGCATTGTAATTGCAACCGTGCAGCACGTGGCACGTGAAAAACTAAAGCTGCCAATGTTGCAACTGCAAATGGAGAAATGGGAAAAAAAAATGTTGAAATTACGAGTAACCGGATGTGTGAGAATGAAGAGAGAGAGGAAAGAGGAAAGAGGCGATAATGGGGGAGCTCAGTTCAATGGCCAACAAATGCTGGGCAATTATTTAACCAAAAGGAATTAACCCAATTTTCATGGTTTCATAATTAATCCAATTTGCTGAGCGTATAAATTTTCGCACTGTGGATAACAGGGAGTTGGATTTTTGAGGCCCTACTGCAGTTGCAGTTGCAGTTGCATCGAGTTGCAAGTATTATTGATCATAATTGGAAATTTATTATACACAATGGAGTTGTCCTTTGTCGTCCATCTTCCATCCCTTTCTTCAACCACTCAACCACCCTGTCGTATACTTAATGTGCATCCCTCTCAATAAACGTTGCCAATAATTACTGGTGTTGCAAATGTGTATGTGTGTGTGTGTGGCAGGCAATTTGCACCATGTTTCAGGTATTAACTGCCAATTGAAATTCCCCAAATTACCTTTAACAATTCCCAAACCGGACATTTTTTGGGAAATTGCACGCAAAACTTTGGGAAGCTTTTTCTTGTCCCAAACAACTTTTTCGATATTAAGCTATGTTGCGTGATGTTAGTTAACAGCATTTTCAGTAACATCATCTGTTAATGTTAAGGCCAAATGAACTGTTAACTTAACATTTACATAGTTGAAACTTATTGACAGAGTTGAAAAGCTCTTAACCATGTAAAGCACTTTCAATATTGAAAGTGTAAGAAAAAATTGCAGAATTTGATGCATATTTAACAGACCAGAGACATAACTTGGGTTTGCCTTCAGACAGTTGGAATCCGGGACCGTAAATAATGATTATTTTTTTATTTTAAATAAAAAAATCAGCCACTTCTAGTTAACGTAAAAAGAACTGAACCACATCAAAATCTTTAGATTTGTACAATCTCTGCATTTCCACCATGATTTTCATTTTTCTGTTTTATGCGTTTTTCTTCAATTATTATCATTTATTACAGGAAGCCGTAAACTATTGTTGAGTTTTATTTTGAGCGAAAAAAATATTAAAATCATTTATAATCATTATTTTTTAGTTTCTTTTTTTTTGTATCAAAAATAATGATTACTTATGATTTATTATAAAATAAATCATTATATTATATAATCATTATGAACTGATTTTTAAAATAAAACTTATAATGATTACGGTCCCTGGTTTGAATCCATTGGGTAAGACTCGGTTTAAATCATTCGATCAGATAGTAAAAACTTAGAGCAGTCTTAAACTGATTTCGAAATTATTTCAAACCAGGGCTGCCAAAAAACAGGAAGCAAACAGGAAAAATTTTTATCATCTCGGTTTCTCTCTGCCCCCAAAAATTATTTCGGAGCGTTTGTTTTATTTGTCATGGGTTTTGTTCTGTGAAACAAAACTGAAATGTCTTTTTATAAGAACTCTCAACTAAAAGTGCTCTTTTTTTTTTGAATTGTCATTTATGATGTATATTATTATTGCTTTTTTTTTGAATGAGTATTATGAATTCATATTATTTTATGAACATTCAGAGAACATAGATCATTGCTATGTAAAAATAGTATATTTTGCCTGTAGCTAGCTACCTTTATATTTTTGACTCATACCACGATACATCGTGATGTTAATTTTTACATTTATATTAGTTATGATCCCTGACAAAAACCTACAAAACACTTTAAAAGTTTGTGTTTTGGGAAATGCTCATGGTGTTTTGTTTGAGCACTAACAAAAGAAAAATAAAAGAGAATTTGATCTGAAAAAACATTTGGTTTTCTGACAACTTTAAAGTCAGACTTAAAACTTTTAAGCTCCGTTTCAAACTGACTAAATCGGTCCGCACAAATTTCAATGAAGGCCTCTATAACAGCATTTTAAATTCTATTATTCCCAGGGATTGTAAGCAAGAGATATTAGATTAAAAATGATCGCGATGAATGGCAAATCTTTTTGGATTAGGTATTCTGAAACAACTATAATCTTTTATTCTTAATTTTTATTAAAATATTGTTTTTGGCCCTAATTTCTGATCCCCATTTAAAAAAAAATGGTTAAGTAATATTTAAAATTAAATTTGTATTTAAAAATAATAGTATATAGAAACTTTTATTTTTGATTTGCATTTTACAAATCATTACTTATTATTAAGTTTTGGGATCCCGGGGCTCGTTAGTTAGAGTCGCTGATTTGTCCCATAATAATAAATTCAATTTGAAAAATAACTGGGTTAGATTTCCACTCTACCACGTGAAAATCTGTTGTATACCTGTCTTCTAAAAGTCCAAATATGAAACTGAAAATACTTTAGGTAGCATGTAGATTTCTCATAAAAATAAAAAATAAATAACAACATTAAATTTATATTTTAAAAATATTATTATTATTTTTTTGAACTAAATATATTTTTTTAAGATTGAACTTAAGAATGAAAGTGTTACGTACTAGAGTACAAGTACAAGTACATTTTGGGATGTGCTTTTTGATTTTGTTTTCATTGTCGCGCCTTAGAATTCTCAACTGGTTCTAACAGCGCAAATGTGACTTTAAGCTTGGATTGGTGGTTTAGTCAGCACCTATTATAAAGTAGAAAGATCGCTAACCAATAAAATAAACAATAATTAAATGGTAATTAATTTTGTTGTTTTGCTTAATTTTAGTTTACATAAATAGTGTATGTTTGAAGATTAAATAAAATTGAATATGAGAATATTTTGTACAAAAAACAAGTACAGTTTGTCTATAGTTTGTTTCGATCTTGAATTAATCCCAAAACGTACTTAAAGTATCCCAAAATAAATCTCATTTTAAGATTTCCGGACTTGGAAAATTCCGAACTTGAAATAAGATTTTGAGAGTTTTGAAATTTTCAGCTTAGACTGTTTTTATACGGAAATCTTGATTTTTTTTCTGAGTGTATAAAATTATTTACCACGCGAACCCGAACCTGAACCGAACCACTGCCTTAAATAAAAGTTTCGGTTCGAAACTGAAATAATTTAAAAAATGTTATGCTTTTTCTAATATTTCGCAACTATTTGAGACTTCTAATAATAATAAGTAATATTTCAATCTTCGAATAAATTTACTTTATTTTTGCAGCCTTGGTTATTAGTTACATTAAAAATGATAATTCAATTTTTATAAGGATAGTTGAAAATACAAATTAAATGCAGATATAAAAATTATTAAAAAAAAATAGCAAAAATAAAAGCAAGAAGGAAGGTTATTTTAGGGACACAGAAGATTTGATTTAATTTAATCCAGCCGGTTACAAAATATGGGCTGCCTGTAGCACAGTTCTAAAATATTTGCGTATATTTATATATTTATATCTACAAGGGTATAAATATAAGTACCTGAATAGCTCTATAAATAACTAAACGCTTAAAATTTAGTCCAATTTAGTTTTATTGTGCACATTTCTCGTTAATGATTTAGCTCATATTAATTTGAAATTATTGTCATACAATGACATTAGCAACAAGTTTCAAACCATTCCGAATAAAAGTTGTAAGAAACAACTATAGAATTGTCAAAGCATATAAATATAAGAGTATTATTTGAGAGGTTATCTGAAAAATGTAAGAGAATTTGCGGCTTGAGCTGCGCATGAGTCGCGTTTTATAACAGAATTTGAAAGTATGTTAAGGGAACAGAAATGAGTTAACTTTTAGGAAACATTTATTAAAATCAAGTAAAATATATTTTTGAATTTGTAACTTAATTTTATATTAGTTAAATCCCTTTATAGATTAACAATCAAACGATTTAATTAATATTTTAGTCAAGTTTCAAACCTTGCTATAAATATAAGAAAGAGCACGCTGTTGCAACTGTAGCTGCTCTCTTTTCTCCAATGCGCGAGCGCGCTGAGGAAATGTTAATAACATTTAGCACAGATTAAAAGCTGTTAAGAAAACTGTTCGAATAAAAGAAATATTACAGGAGAAGAAAATGCACTGAATGGAAAAAATTGTAGAAAAGTTTCGAAATGATCATTTGAGAGTTGATCATTTAAGAAAAAGGAGAACAAACTTTCCTATTACTGAAGACTGTAGATAACTGAGATGACTGAGAAGAATGAGGGGCTATTTTAGGGTATAGAAGAAGAAATCTTCCTCTCCCTTTCTTGACACTAACTGTCCGCTTTTTGTATGTCACAAAGCTCCTTCCGAATGGCAACAACAAAACGACAGCTCTTCCATTTTTTGCAGTCGGCACGTCGCGCCTCAAACTCGGAAGAAAAGCCTTAGTCAACTTTCTCTCTCACTCCCTCTACATTTGTCTCCCTTTCTCGGCACATTTTCGCCTTTTAATTTCGCACTTGGGTCATTTTGTTGTTTGGTGTGGATTATAAGACCACTTCATATTCATGCAACTAACAACCGGAGGCCGAGCACACAAAAAGCCGAGCCGACCCATAACCCAAGCCCCACAGACCCCAAAGCAAACCAAACCAAACCCCAGACCCAGTTTCAGACTACGAGACTTTTGCTACTTGTGGACTAAAGCAACAACAACAACAACAACAAGGACCATAACTAGGAACAGGCACAAAAACCAGCCGCCTTTGTATTTAGCCACAAAAAGGAGCAACAAAAAGAAAGTAACAAAAAAAGAAAATAAAAATATACTTTTATACTCGTACATACATATATTCCTGGCTGAGAATGAGAACGACGACGCCAAGTGCAAGTTGACCAAAATGAAAGGCAAAAGGTTTCATAGGCAAAGGGCAAAAACAGTGGAAACCACCACCACACCTCACTCCAATCCCAATCCCTATCCCAACCCCAACCCGCAATCCACAACCCACAACCCTGAACAACTGGAGTCCTTTCCCATCTCTTTCTTGTCTGGCAACAAAAATATTCGACGTGCAGCATAAAGAAACGTATAAGTTGATATGTTTATAAGGCATAACCCGACCTCTCTCCCTTCCCTTCCCTTTCCTTTCTTTTCCTTCTCTCTACTCTCTGCATCCGTCAGAAGTAACAACTTAATTTTTGCTGGCTTCGTTTGACCTCTTGACCATCGAATGCGGCATCCTTTGGCTTTGACTTGACAATTGAGTTCATCAATCAGTGGCTCTGATCGAAAGCAGTTCTCAATTAAGGTCTAAATGTCAGTTTTACTGGGTCTCATTTACTTACAAATATGTGCAAGGTATTTAAGAATCTATCAAGGTCGCTAAAATACTATTATTATCACTTAAATTTCAAATATATTTTAGATTTACTATGTATCTTGATCATTTCCATATCCATGTTTAAATTAAACCATGTTTCAATAAATACATTTTAATTTTCTTTAGAAATTAACAAACATATTTTTGAAGGTGGGTTTTTTAGAATTTGTATTAGTTGGATAATGCTGCGAGATTTAATTCGTAGAAATCCGTGTTTGATAATAATATTAATGAATACAGTCAATAATATAGAAAAACTACTCATCATGATAGATTAATTTGTTTTTTGTAAAAAGTTGAGTTTTAAAGTTATCACTTTAAAATTATTTATATTGAAAACGATCTATGTTATAATTAATTAATTTAATTTTCTTAAGTAATAAACAAAGATATTTTTGAAAATGGGTCTTTTTAAATTTGTATTAGCTTGATAATGCTAGGAAATTGAATTTTCCATATTAACATTCATAAATACAGACAATAATATTGAAAAACTGCTCATCATGATAGATTAATTTGTTTTTGTAAAAAATATGTAATTGATTTAAAAAATCAAGGATAAATAAATAATAAAAATTCTTTTAAATTGAACCAAGGTTCGAACCTAACTGCTTTAAAAAATCGATAACAATTTAAAACAATACAAATATTATTATAAAAACTATTCCCAACTTTTCCAAATTTTTTTGGTTTATGGACTTGATTCAGATCACAGAATTTTTGTATGCTCCTATCGGTAACGCTTTCTGTCTATCTCCCTTCTCTTCCTTAAACTAAATATTTTTTAGAATATTCAAATTTAATTTCGTTACCATCACTTCCGTTTCTCACTTTCCTTCGTCCAACGACGATCTGGCAACGCTTAAAACGCTCTTATAATCTTATAATCAAGCTGAGAGCTACATAAACTTAAGATTATATGATCTTCCCCCATAAATTTATAATTGTATGATCCTACCCTTCTCACGCTTTATTCCCTTTTTCTTCACATAAAGTTGTTGTTCCTTTTTGGCCTTGTTAATAAACATCAGTTGTTCCGAGTTCCTTTGACTCTCATTTAGTTGCGTCGAGTAAGTCGGTTGTAAGCCCCATAATGGGTGTAAGTGTAATAGCGCATCCAATAATATAAATTTTGGGGGGCCCACAACAAACAGCAGACGAGACAATGACAACACCAAGGCGAATTTTACCAGCCATTTTTTCATTGGCGTCGTTTTTCATTTTGGCCATTTAGTAGGCCAGACTCTCTTTGTGTGCGTTTCCGTTTCTCATTCAGCTGTTTTTGTTGTATTTCTGCTTCTTCATTTTGTTGTTGTTTGTTGTTTCTTTTTTTTTTTGGCTTTGCTCTTTAGCTAAACGTCTGACCTCCTCGCGGTCGGTGGGCATTGAAATTCACAGCTGTTCAGAGTCCATTCGTACACAGGGAAAAAAACCCGGATTCCGGGATAAAATCAATCCAAGTACGGTACACTGAAAAAAAAGACCAACATCTCAAATCAAGAACATTCATCTTAAATATTTTGTTCTTAAAATATGACCATTTTAATACCAAATTAATAAAACTAAGAATATTAATCTTAAAATTCGCAGCTCTTAATATAAGAATTAAAAATGTTAAATTGATAAGAAAATATAAATATGTCTGATTTGATGCAAAGACAAGTCGAGGTATCGAAACCCGCTCTAGCCAAGGAAAAAACATATAATCGGAATATTAATAAATAATAAATAAATCCAAAAAAAGTATAAATATCAAAAAACAAAAAAATAAATAAGTTTAAAGTTTAAAACACCTGCCTTAGTTTTTATTTTTGGTTTGAGAATTTAAGACTGTTTGGTCTTAAAATAAGAACTTATTCTTATTTGAAATGTTCTCAAAATCAAGATGTGTTTTCTAAATTTAAGAAATTTACGTTCTCGACGCATTTTTTAGACCCAAAATTCTTAGTTCTGAGACCAAAATCTTCATTTTAGAACATTTTTTTATCAGTGTACGGTTCAATCACAATTTTTGTACATAAATTGTTGGTTAAATTAAATATTTTAGACTTCTTTGACTTTTTAATGTTCAGTCGTAGCCATTTTTCTTAGCATATTTTCTTAATTTAACAATAATATCCGGAATGCATGCTTAAATCAAGAATTTTACACTTGAGTTTTAAAATGTTTTTTTTTTCTGTGTAGCGTCCCTTATTTCCTGTTTTTCTTTTATTTTCCTTTCCTTTCTTTTTGATAATTTGTTGACCGTCACATTTTCCGCACATTTGGCTTGGCCCGACCTAGAAGTCGGACCTGAAAACGTCTACATTTCTTTGCAGGACTTTATGACCAACAGCATCATCTTCATTCCGCACTGCACTTCATTTCATTTATGCCTCTATCTCAATCTCCAGCTTCTGCTTTTTCTTCTTTTATTTCTCCTTCTGCTCTTACTCCTTGTCTATCCGCGCTTTTCTTCATCTTTTTTTTGTTTTTTTCTCACGCATTCCCATGCATTATTTATTTATAGACGCACTCGCTCTAACTTACAACGTTGTCTTTCTAATTTACTCTAACTTTGCCGTTGAGCATTTGGAATTTCTGAGCTACTAAGAAAGTGCTTCCTTCAAATAGATCCACAACTGATCTTTAGTTTTGAATAATTAAATCATATTGGGAAATTAGGATAAGATTACCAAAAGCAGGAACATTTAAAGTAATATACATGTCAGCACAGTTGATAACCATGAATATAAACAAGAATCTAAATTATACATTCATATGATTTGACTCGTTCCTCAAATAAATCAAAAATATAAAAAAAATTACGTTTAATATTTTCTATAAGCTAATTTTGCGTTTTGCGAAATTCCACCTGTAAGTAAGTCAAATTCAGGTCAAAGGTCAGGGAATTGCTTTGTATGAAAAACTTTTTTGTTTCTTAAGATATCTTAACCAAACTTACAGATTATATTTTTGGGACTGTCTCATACATTCTGACCAAATTTGGTCGAAATCGGATTACTATATCATATAGCTTCCATAGGAACAATCGGATGCAAATGATTGGGAATACCACGTTTTAAAAGAAATGCGTCAAATCCTATACCTCTGTGGTGGTGTAGAAGTGAGGAAAACTTCTTAAATATATATATATTTTTTTTTTTTCATCCTCTCACTAAATAGCTCTCCAGTAGCTCAATAAGTAAAAGATTTTCCTTATTAATTTACACGTTAACAATTCATTCACATTGTTAGGTCACCACATCTTCTCGATTGGATCGAAAAGTTCCCCTATCTTTCCAAATATACATATCTCTAGTATGCCATAAAATAGAGGATTATTCTTATAATTTTCTACCTGTGTTTGTGGAATCATTTACATTGTTTACTCTCAAGTTCCTCTCAATAACTAATTCTATCAATCTTTCCAAATATATCTCTAGTGTGTTATAAAATAAATGATTATTCTTATAATTTTCTACCCGTGTTTATGGAATCATTTACATTGTTTACTCTCAAGTTGCTGTCGATAATTACATCCTTAACCCATTGTGATTAGTGTATTCGAGTGTTGTGCTTGGATGATAGCTCATTTTGCTTGTTTTGTTTTAATTAAAACTCTTGACCGCCACAGTGTTTGAGGCCACAAAACTCACTCTGAAAAGCGTAAACGTAACTTTTAGCTAGAGCTTTTTTGGTTCCACAGTTCAACTAGTTAACAGTTCGCAGTTCTCAGTTCCTGGGTTTCCCGGCTTTCTAGTCCATCATCATCATCATCATCTATGCTGTTTCGTCTTTTACTTTGCCGCATAGAGTTTTTAGTGTTCCTGAACCTTTTTGCAGGCGCATGTCTGTGCATTAATGTGGCTTATAATCAAGCGACCCTCCGTCTCTCCATCTCTCCGTTGTTCCCTTGTCCAAGGGTTTCCTCCTAACGCACAAAGCACAAGCAAAAAAGTTGCCCAGTTTGAGAATCCCTGTGCCGTTGTTGAGCAGCCACATCAAAGGCAAGGACATCGTGTCCCTTTCTCCAGTTTCCTTGCCTTTATATACGGAATAGGGGGAATGGAGAAGTCTCTCCATCGATTGTGGTCGCATTTTTGTTTATGTTGGTTCCATTTCATTTCGCTGAATGAGCTCAACAGCTTTTATCACACGCTTAGCTCTGCGGTTGTCCTTTATTACAAATGCCCAGTCCCCATTATCATCCACAGTTACCATTGATATTTGAGTTTAGTTTTCACTCCATCTCCATCTCTCTTTCCCTCTCTCTCTTTCTTTATTTCAATAACTTGTGGGTTCTGTTTATTTTTGATTCTGGCAACAGTTTATTCAGTCCAAGTCTTATTTATTGATAGCACTATCAAAAGTTCAAAAGAACTCCGAAATCAACGGCATTTTAGTTTCTGTCAGCAAGTGTCATTAGTTTTTGATTGTTTCTTTGGATCTACTTAACATTAACTCTTTTATGCAGTTGGTACACTGATAAAAAAATGTTCTAAAATTAAGATTTTGGTCTCAGAACTAAGAGTTTTGTCTAAAAAATGCGTCGAGAACATAAAATTCTTAATTTTAGATTTTTAAATTTTAAGATTAAATTTTAAGAACATTTCAAATAAGAATATTCTTATCAATTTAAGATTTTTAATTCTTATATTAAGAACTAACATTTTTTAGATTAATATTCTTAGTTTTATTAATTTGGTCTTAAAATGGTCTTATTTTAAGAACAAAATATTTAAGATTAATATAAAATAAATCAATTTATCATCAATTTTTCTATTTAAAGAGTTTTTAAATTTAATTGTGTATTTTTATTTGTATCTTTTAATGTAAATTCGATATTTCAGCGAGCTTTATTGCATTTACTTGTTGCAATTAATCTAATATTAATCTTTCAAGTGCTTACAAGGCACTAAAAACATTCAAATGATGCCTCTAAGTCCAACATTCAACTTTTGGAATAATGAAATTTATTCGTTTTGTATACTTAATATTATTTCTAAGCTCTCAGCTCCTTTCAAAACTGATACTTATACTAATACTTAATTGTAAGCAAATAATTGAAAACTTTATTTCATATATGAGCATCTTAATCTCGATTTCAAGCCAAATAATTTAAGTTTATAGTTTTAAGTTTATATCCACTTATTTCTTACAATTGGCCAAAAGGGTTTTCATTAAGGAAATAATTAACTAAATAGGTAAAAATTAAGAAAAACATTGGAACTACAGTTTCTCATTGAGTTCTTAGATCTAATTGCTTAGATTAATCTTTTGAATGCAGCTTTTAAGTCAACTTTTCGAAACAAAATGAATCTATTCGTATACTTAATATTATTTTTAAGCACTCAGCTGCTTTCAAAGCTGAAATAATATTTAATTGTGTGCAAATAATTAATAAAATTTGTACATAAATTAGTATCTCAAATCCCGATTGCAAGCTAAATAATTAAAGTTACGTGTTTAATATAATTAATAATAATAATAAATAATAATTAATCAGTACGTTTAGTTTTGATTGTAAGCTTTCAGGTGCTTTCAAAGCTTTTAGAAATTAAAAATGTGTATCTTTGACCGTGTCTTTCAAATTTCGCAGAAAAGCTTCTTTGAAAATAAAGATTTTACACGCTGTCAGGTGCTTAAAAAGCATCTTGAAGATTTGCCAAGATAATTTTATTTGCTACAAAGCGTAATCCAAGCTTTAGCAGTAATTCAATCGTCTACAGTTTTTACAGCTGTTATGAAAACCTTGAACTGAGCTTCTACTCAACTTGTGGATTGGCTTTTGCTTTTTGTGTGGGCTGACAGTGAAAATTAACGACATTTTCCGCTTTCATTTGTTTTCTAATTTAAATTTATGTTTATGAGTTATGGCCGCCGTCCAAGCAGAAACTGAACCTGAGCCTATACTCGTATAGTAGTATACTCGTATTCCTCTCCCCAAAAACCCTCAATCCACAATCCTCAACCACTCAACACAACCCACAACCCACAAACCATCGACCCGCAAGCCATGCACTTGTACAAATTATAATTATGAATTTTGACTGCGCTCTTTGAGGTTAGCTATTAATTTTTAAGCGTAAAATGCCACAAATTCATTACAAAGTCTGAGATTAGTTTCCTGGACGAGAATAATTGCCGCAACTTTTTGCTCTCGAATGCGTAGCGCCCAATTAGTTTTGAAATATGCGCCGAGCGCAGCCATTTGATAAGATACAGCCTTGAATAATGTTGGGTTCGAGTCAAATAATAGATAGATAGCTCGACTAGATAAGATATTAAAATGGATTGTAGTTGAAAACTGAGAAATGAAGAGTTGCCAATGTTTCGAGGAGAAAGTTATAGGAAATGTAGGTTAAAAAGGTCATTTATTGTTATATGTATAAAGAAAAACAACTAGAACTTAAATGATATAACTATAAAAAAGATGACAGGAAAGTAGTTTTAAATTGGGAAAATGCTTACTTTAAAATTAAAATATTAAAAAATAATAGTATGCTTTAAGTATCAATATAAAGTAGAAAGGGAAGATATAATTAAAAAAGGATTCCTAGCTAATATAAGTACACATTAAATAGATAACAATTTACGTGAACTGGAAGTAAATTATATAATAATAAATTATGTATAATTAAAATAATAAGACAATTATTAGCTTACTTGTGCAAAAGAAAGCTGTATAACGATTTTTCCTATCACATGTGATAGGGAAATAAAAAATTAAGAATAAGGGGTATAAAAGTCGTCTGTCCAGAGTAAATGGATGCAAATTTAAATGTTAAATAATTTAGTATACTTTTAGTATGAATATAAAATAGGTAATAAAGATATAATTAAAAAAGTTTAAAAACAAATATGAAAAGTAAGGAAAAAAGAATTCCTGAGTAATACATAAAAATTAAAACAATTTACGTAAACTGAAGGTCAATTATAAAATAATAAATTATGTATAATTATATAAAGAAAATGATCAGTTTAGAGCAGTAGGCTATATAATGATATTTCCTATTACATGTGATAGGAAATAAAAAATTAAGAAGAAGGGGTATTAAAGACGTCTGTCTGGAGAAAAAGGATAAATTAGAGCTGTAAATCAGCAAATAACACAATTAGACATATGATACAAGGAATTGGTCTGCAGATTGATAAGGAAGCTCAAAAAGCATACTAATTAAATGACAGATAACACAGACAGAGTTGGTTATGATTTCTGTGGCTAATCAAATTATGATATGCACACAATGCTGTCAATGTTTTGATATCTGCCACTTTTGTGGCCCAGTTGAGTTTCCACAATATACCTAAGAGTAAATATTTTCCTGCTTTCTCCTTTGTCTGATTATTTCTGCTGATACAGCAGTGTGTATTGTATAAAGCGAAGGTAAAGGAATTTGGTTTGACTCTCCTGTTCCTGTTTCTGGTTTGATGCTTTGCACCGAAGAGCACTAAAATGTAAAGCTGGAGAGGAGCAAGTGTCCTTTGTGGACTGCGGAAAATGCGCCCAAAACTATGCAGAGAATAACAGCAACAACGACAATAACAACAACAACTCGTGCTGTCCTTTAGCTCCGCCAGGACTTCTTCTTGTTATTATTGTAACAAACGAAAAAAAAAAAATAAAATAATGTTGAGAGAGGAAAAAAATTTCATTTATTATTAAAATCACTTTCGTTGCAATGAGGATTCCAAATGTCCTATCGTTTCGTTTCTTTTTATTGGTATGCGTGTGTATCTCCCTCTCCCTCACTCACATTATTGCTGACTCCTTCTGGTCTGTATAGGAATTGTCTTCAACTAGCGTAGACTTTACGTAGTATGCCAAATGTACGTAGCTCTTTCCCCAGTCTTTTCCCTCAGCTTTGCTTCATGTGCTCGTCATCGGTTCAAGTTGTTGTTACATTTGTTATGCTCGCTACTACAAGGTTAATAGAGTATTATAACTCAGTGACAATGTACGTAACAGGTAGACAACATAAGGAATCAACTGTCGAGTAAATTTGGTTCTGGATTTCAGAGAGTGTGAGAGCTAGAGACTCTCAATTCTTTAATTTTTATTTAAACAATTAAGAAAATTAAAATAATATGTTTTATATTTCGGCTAATTCTTTGAAAAACTAGCAATTTATTTATTAAGCAAATTCATCGGTTATAAAAGTCAAAACATGTTAAACAAAAAAAGGAAAATAAAATATTCTTGGTATATTTTGGTTAGTTCTTTTTAAAAAATAGCAATTTATTTATTAAACAAATTTATCGGCTTTAAAATACAAAAAAATAAGAAAGAGAAAAAAATATTTTTTATTTTTTGTTGGATTCTTTAATAAAAAAGTCGCAATTAATTTACCAAGCAGATTTATCGGCTTTAAAAATCAAAGAAATATTAAAGTAAATAAGAAATTAAAATATATTTTGTATATTTTAGTTCTATATTTTAATTGATAGTTTTTAATTCTTTAAAAAACTAGCAATTTATTTAATTAGCAAATTTATTGGTTTTAAAATCAAAGAATTATTAAAACAATTTAGAAAATACAATAAATTTTTTTTAGTATTTTGGTGTATTCTTCAAAAAATTTATTTAAATTAATCAATGAAAAATTTGAACAATTTAGAAAATAAAATAATATTTTTTATATGTTGGTTAATTGCTTAAAAAACTAGCAATTTATTTACTAAGCCAATTTATCGGCTTTAAAAATCAGAGAAAAATTGATTTAAAAAATAAAACAATATTTTTATATTTTTGATTCAATTCAATAAAATCGAAATATGAGATGGTATAATAAATATATTTTACATGCTCTCAAAATTGTAAAATAAACACAGATAGACGCTGGGTATCTCTTAGTTGAGCATGCTCAACTAGAGAATGTTTGCTTGATGTTGCTGTTGCTTTTGGATTAACAAGTGTCATATGTGGTTGTCCTCATCCTCATCCTCATTCCCATCCTTATCCTTGTGGTAATGGCGTACACACAGCTCTCAAAGCTTTGCGCTTCACTGCCTGCCGTGTCTTTTAGTTCACAGGACCTTCGCCTGCATCCTTCAGCCTCATTCTAATAGCCGTTGTCTACCTGTACATACAAACATATTCTACACATTTAAGTCAAGTGTGCTTTGGAGATTTTGTAGCCGCTTTAAAAATAAAAATAAAAAAAAAGAAAGGAATCACCTTATATCCTTACTCCGTCTTCTCCTCCTCCTTCTCCTTGGGCCACATTGCGTATGCGTGTTGCTTTTTCAGTTTCAGTTCCTGCTTCGATTTCCTTTTTTTGGGCTGCGCAAATGTCAACGAAAGTGCAAATAAAATCTGATGTGGAAATCATTGCAAAAGTTTCCTTCCTTGTGTATGTCTCTCTCTCTCTCTCTCTCTTTTTCTGTGAGTGTGTGCTTAATGTTCTTGTCATTTGGTTAGTCGCACCCGCGTGAATTTGTTTTTATATCAAACATTGCATTTTATTGGTATGTCGACATTTTTAGGCAACGCATCTCTTAGCGGCAATTGAAATTACATCGCCAAAACGTTAAAGAGAATTTGTGTCAGACCAAAAGTTAGCTACAAATTTGAAACAAATGCTGCAAATGACAAATTCGTAGTTAAAATATTATGCAGTATCCAATCAGTTGAATTTTTAGTCATACCTGTCACTATGAAATGGTAAAACTTGTGCTCAAAAAAGTTTAAACACATTCACTAAAAAAATTAAAAAACGATTTTAAATCTCTGAGCTGATTTTCTTTGCTATTTTTAAACGCCAATTGAATTAAAGTACTTGCAAATACCAAATGCAAGAACAAAACTTTCAAATAAAAATGTTAATAAATTTGTATAAATTTCTAAACCATTTAAAAAATATAAAAACTGAAAAGTTGCCTAGAAAATTCCGTAAGCTCGTCAGGTTATTTACATAATATCCAGAAAGTTTCACTAATTGCCTTGACAAAATAAAATATTCATAATTTTGGTTTTATTTGATTTTAAAAACAGTTTAAATAATAACACTGTGATAGTTTTTTTCAAAAATAAAAAAAAGACATGACCAAACTAAACAACGATGGTTTTTTTTTAAGTTTAAGGAAATTGTTTGGTCTCTAACTTCCATGGTATGTTTTGTTTTTTGGTGAACTTGCTTCAGCAAAGTTACTTGGAATCTTTTAAGCTACAAGTTTTATGAACAAGCCAAGCTTCTTAAATGGAGTTTTGAGGCTCTTTGAGGTCAATAACCCAAAAATGATACAATATTTACCACTTTTTTTTACATATTTCACATATATTATCCAGCTATCAAATTTTACTAACCGATGCTTATATCAAAATATAGTTCGTGTTATACCAAGTAACTTTAGATACAGGTAAACAAAAAATTATTCTTTTTATTAAATGGATGAATACTCTACTTTTTGACATATTGACCTCTAAGAGCCCCAAGACCGCATTTTAGAAGCTTGGCTTGTTCATAAAACTTATAGCTCTATAAATTCCAAGTAACTTTGCTGAAGCAAGTTTCCCTAAAAAAAAAAACCATGGAAGATAGGAACCAAACAATTTCCTTAAACTTAAGCAAAAAATTTTGTATTAAACCATCGTTGTAACTCAAAAAATTCCTAAGACCCGGAATAGGGGGAAACCGTTCAGTTTGGTCATGTCTTTTTTATTCGACTTGCACAGTTTAATAATTAAGTTACGAAAAAATAATCCTTTTTTGAAATCAAATATGTGAAAACAAACAATTACTTGACCAACTGTTTATGTTTTACATATTATGTAGAGTCAATATTATTGAGAATGCTTATTATAAAGAAAAGTGAAGTGAAATAGATACGAATATTCTGTAAAGCTGTTGCCTTATTGGCTTCATCTTATTGGCCCGGTTTTGCTGACGGGTTTGAGGGGGTTAAATTTGGTAAAGTCTGGTTAGTGTTCATCGGGCAATTCGTTGCACTTGCGTCGTGTTACAACTGAATATTGAATACGAGTATGAAGCGATTGCGGACCATGTTTATAAATATTTGATGTGCCACTCACAAACACACACGCACACACACACACACACACACAAACACACACACACTTGCACCTGTAATGTAATGTGTGTAATTGCGCACTATATTAGCATGCTGTGGCCATATCCATACACTGATAACAAAAATGTTCTAAAATCAAGATTTTGGTCTTAGAACTGAGAATTTTGGTCTAAAAAATGCGTCGAGAACATAAAATTCTGAAATTTAGAAAACACATCTTGATTTTAAGAACATTTCAAATAAGAATAAGTTCTTAATTTAATACCAAACAGTCTTAAATTCTCAAACCAAAAATAAAAAATTGTTTTAAACTTTAAACAATTTTTTTTTTATTTGATATTTATACTTTTTTTGAATTTATTTTTTTTTATAAATATTCCGATTATATGTTTTTTTCTCCTTGGCTAGGGTGGGTTTCGATACCTCGACTTGTCTTCGTATCAAATCTGACATATTTATATGTTCTTATCAATTTAAGATTTTTAATTCTTATATTAAGAGCTGCGAATTTTTAGATTAATATTCTTAGTTTTATTAATTTGGTCTTAAAATGGTCTTATTTTAAGAACAAAATATTTAAGATAAATGTTCTTGATTTTAGAAGTTGGTCTTTTTTTCAGTGTATATCTATAAATATATCCATATACATATTCCTCGTTTTGTTTAGGGAGACAGATTTAATAAAGCGACCAAAAAAAGAAGCGAAAATAAAAAGAATGAATCGCCTAAATTCAGAAATTCATTGGCTTCATTTCATATCGCTGATTATCCAACCGGGCAAAAAGCTGAATCTCCAGTCAATGATTGTAACAATGGCAACAGTTCTCCCCTACATACATATATATATGTATATACTATATACTATATATATATCTCCCTTTCCATGCATTATTCAGTGGCGATGCTTCGGTTATTGTATATCGCGTGGCGTTGCCGCAAATAGTTTCATTTTGTAGTCATTGTATTTTGCTCCGACTCAGCACAAAGATCCCCAACCAAAATTGGCATAAATATTTGAGCACCTTTCTAGCTGGCTGCTTGGCTCCCTTCCCTCCTCCCCTTCTCTCTTCAGCTCCTTTTCCCTTCCAAAATAGCCCCTCTTCAAGCTTAAGCACTGGAGAACCATTCTCGTGAGATATTTTATTTGATTATTTCTATCAATTTCTTTAGTTCGCTTTTGCACTTGCATTGATTTCAATTTATTTATTGTTTATTTATTTATTTATTTTTTAATTAATTATTTATTTATTTATTTATTATTTATTTATTTATTTAGTTATTGACCTTTAAAATAAAATAAAACTAGAAAAATTGGCTTTTAATTTAAAATTAAAGAAAATTTATAAATTTTTAACTTAACCTGAAAAGATACAAAACACTTATTAAATATTGAAAACTATAAAAATCTGAGGATACTAAAAAAATTATTAAATGGTCCAGCATTTGTTGCTTAGATTGGTGATAACCCAGAAAAATCCATTCAGATCAATAAGTATTAGTATTGGTATTTGTAATAGTGTTAATATTAGCATACAAATTTGTATTAATAATAAGGATTTCAAGGATTAGAACTATATCTCCATTTTAAAATTAGTTCGCTTGGAAAAATTACTTATTACTTAAATTATAAAAAATTTTCAGTTTTTACGACCTATTCCTTAAGATTAGATTGAATTTAAAATAAAGGAAAAATAATATTTCTATTATTATTTTAAGCTCGATTTTTTAAAAAGAATAGAATTCTGTATAAAACTAATGGGGAAAATAAAATATTTTTTTATAATAAAAATAATTCTAATTTTTGAAATAAAAATTATAAAATAAAAATGATGTGTTGTATTTTATAAATAAATTGAAAAGTAACTCTAATAAAACTTTAATTTTTATTTAAAAATTAATAGCATATTTTCAATTTTTATTATAAAAATTGACTTTAAATTTTAATTATAAAAATCAAAAATAAAAGTTATATGTATTTCAATGATCGAAGCCTTGAATCAATCCAATATCTTAAAGGTTGAAACTGAATTGATTTAAAGCATTCATTTTTGGAATGAATTCAAAATGAGAATGTAATTAACAGTTAGACACGAATACAAATGCAATTGAATAGCTAAGAGCCGATGATGACAGAACGAGTTAACAGTTTATTTTGAGTACTTAACCAACAATTGAGCCCTTTTGGATGCCAAACTCGTATTGTGGAATGTTAAGCTCAAATGTAAGCAAAAATCATTATGGCTTTGTTGCCAATTACAAACGTAAAGCCGTCATTTCCCATCCCCTTTCCCATCCCCTCTTTTTGGACTCGAACCTATAACGTTCGTAACGTTCCCTCAACTCTCACTCTCTGTAAATGTATCTGCTGCATCTGCATATGTAAATGCAATCAAATTTGCAACGGTCATTTGGCCAGCCAACCGTCCAGCCAATCTAACGGCTATCATGTGGCATGGACGGGGCATTTATGTATTCATAAAGCTGCCGCTGTTGCAACTCTTCTTCTTCTTGTTGTTGTTGTTGTTGTTGTTGCCACTGCTGCTGCAACTGAATGATGTTTACCTCATAAATAAATAATTGTTAAGCACAAATATGTATATACACACACACACACACACACATTTGTCGGGGGCGGACTGGCCAGTTTGTGGGCGTGGCTGTGGGGTGCAGCTTTCCAAACGGCAACAGACAAATTACCAGCAGTCAAAAAGTAGCCAAAAATTTCTTTAGCCAGCCGCCCAAACCACTCAACCCACCCACAAATGAAAACAAAACATGCAAAAATTAAGCACACTATTATTTAATGCCGGCGACCAAATGCTCTTAAAATACAAATACTCTCTAATAAAATAATTAAAGTTATTATTCAAAAAATATATAAAACTATTTTAAAGACATACAAAAATTCCTTAAAAAAAGCATACATTTTGAAAATCACATGCTTAATTTCCATCATGTTTCTTCTTATTTTTAGAATTAAAAGTATAATTTATAAAACACAGGCAAATAATTTTGTATTTACTTAATACTTTATTAAACTCAGAAAAGTATGCAATAATTATTTTATATTTAGTACTTATAGTAATTATGAAATTTATTCTATGATTTTTATTAAATTATTAAATCGAATAACGATTAAAGCTTCAAAATAACAATAAATTTACAATTTTATTTTCCCCCGAAATAGGGAAACCGTTGAGTTTGGTCATGTCTTTTTTTTCTTTAATCAAAAACTTTTCAAATAATAAAAGTCTTTGATCAAAATAAAAATGTTGGTGTAGATCAATTCTTTTTTGTTCCATTTTTTATTAAAAAAATAACAAAATCATTATTTACGATCCCTGAAAAAAACAATTTCAAAGGAAATACTTTACTGTTACATATTTTCACATATAGTTAATATACTCTTTGCAAAGGCTTAACAGAAATAAAAAGCAAGATATTTTTTGCACAAATGAAAATCTACTTATTCACTGCATGACGACTGACTGAATGAATGAATGAATGAGTCTGTGTGAGTGTGTGTGTGTGTGTGTGTGTGTGTGTGTGTGTGTGTGTGTGTGTGTGTGTGTGTGTGTGTGTGTGTGTGTGTGTGTGTGTGTGTGTGTGTGTGTGTGTGTGTGTGTGTGTGTGTGTGTGTGTGTGTGTGTGTGTGTGTGTGTGTGTGTGTGTGTGTGTGTGTGTGTGTGTGTGTGTGTGTGTGTGTATATGTGTGTGTGGTTAACATTTGTATACGCAGATTATAAGAGGATTATACGGTCAGCCTATCAAAAGCTGGGCAGACTTTGTTGTGAGTTAAAAGTTGCAAGTTGCAAGTGCAGCTGCAAGTTGCAAGTTGTTTGTTGCATGTGCAACAGTCGTAATCGACGACAACAACAAGACTGAGAGCAGATGATGGGCTTGAAAGACAACTGCCAAAAGGAAACTGGCAACTAAATAAAATCTGTTTCACTCTAATGACCACAAAGTGTGGCAAGCAAACGTGTTGCAACCAGACGGGGCAGACACATGAAATTTCAGGTAGTATATCATTTATTTTATTTATATTTTTATTCTTTTGTTTTTATTTGTACTTTTTGGTGTTGTTTGCGGTGCAACCACAAAAATGAAAAGAGAGCAGCCGCAACAGGACCTTCAGCCAGAAGGATTCTTTTCCCTTCTCTACTTCTTCCCTTCTCACCCACTTGAATTAAACATCTTATGGTACTTATTTCATCTTGCTGAATGCGACCAGACATTCCATATGCAACTTTACACAAACACACACACGCACACACCTAAACACCCATTTATATATATATATACTAGTTATATCTAGATACACTGATAACAAAAATGTTCTAAAATCAAGATTTTGGTCTCAGAACTGAGAATTTTGATCCAAAAAATGCGTCGAGAACATAAAATTCTTAAATTCAGAAAACACATCTTGATTTTAAGAACATTTTAAATAAGAATAAGTTCTTTATTTAATACCAAACAGTCTTAAATTCTCAAACCAAAAATAAAAAAATGAGGCAATTGTTTTAAACTTTAAACTTTTTTTTTTTTTTATATTTATTCTTTTTTTTTTATTTTTTTTTTTTTGTTTTATAAATATTCCGATTATACCTTTTTTTTCCTTGGCTAGAGCGGGTTTCGAGCCCTCGACACTTATGTTTACTACCACAAACTGAAGCGGCGACTCTAACCAGATCGCCACGGTGACATTATTTTCTTCATATTAAATTTGACATATAAATAACAATTAACAATTTAAGATTTTAAATTCTCATATTAAGAACTGCGAATATTTAGATTAATATTCTTAGTTTTATTAATTTTGTCTTAAAATAGTCTTATTTTAATAACAAAATATTTAAGATGAATGTTCTTGATTTTAGAAGTTGGTCTTTTTTTCAGTGTATACACTCTTGTGCTAAACCAATTTGTCTGGCTGCTTGCGGTGTGTGCACACTTTGTGTTGTGCCTGTGTGTGTATGTGTATTTGTGTGTATTTGTTAGTAAATATTGTTATCTGCCTGGTGCTATCGAATAGTTGTTGCCATATTTATCGATAGTTTCCCTTAACACATTAAACCTTTTAACTGCCAATTTTCAACATTTTATCGTTGATTTCCCCATAAACATTTTTCATTTTGCAAACTCTTCAAGCTGCCCTCTGGGAGAAGGCGGTGGGAGTGGCCACATTACAACTGAGCAGCTGCTGTTGTTGCCCATTTGTAGTGCAATAAAGGGTATTAATGAATCTGAAAGCAGTTTGTAAGATATGAGAAAAGATGAAACGGCAAAATAAAATACTTTTTAATTTTTAGTTTTATATTTAATTTAAAATTTGGTTAAATGGTTATAAATCTGAAGAGTCAGACATTACGACGTCTGGAAATTAAACTCCTTCACAATGATTAGCAATGTCAGCTACGAACAATTTTTTTTGTAAATAAAACTATATATAAAACTATATATGCTGACTGACAGATCAACGTGTAGGCCAAACGGCTAAAGGTAAAAAGCTGAAATTTTCACACAACATAGGTGGGATAATACAATAAGACGGCGTTTTGCGAAATTCCACTTGTAAGTGCGTCAAATTGAGGTCAGAGGTCATGGAATTGCTTTATATAAAAGAACTGAAAAAACTGGCGTACTATTCTCTCTCTCTCTCTTCTCTCCTCTCTCTCTTTCCGCTCTGTCGTCTACTTTTGGAACATTAACAAATACTCTTTTTCAAACATTTTCCTTACAATTTCATTGTGTAAATAAGTTTTGTTTAAGCTGGAAAGAAAAATAGATGAGCATACCAAAACATACTTGTCGTATACTTGATATCTTCAGACGACATTCGTAAATATTTAGCCTCAAATGCCATTACTTCAATAAGTTTCTATTTAACTCGATAGAGTTGGTAAGGTGAGAGTATACTTGTCGTATACTTATTATAATAAACTTTATAACTTTTAACTTGTAAAATCAACTGTTGCCACAAAATTATTAATTTTTGTTTTATCTTATAAAATACTCGTACATAAGTGAGGGTATCTAAACTTTGCTCTCTCTTTAGACTGATTTGTTGGGGAGGGAAGAAACTTAGCAGGAGTTGGAGTTTGAAATGTTAGTCGGCACTTTCTTCGTCTGCAAGGCTCATAAGAAATTCATAAGTATTTCCGCTTCTGTGATTTTTGATTCGGTAATTAAAATGCAACTGAGATTGCGCTACACACACACACATGTGTGTGCATATATTGGTGTGTGTATAAGTGTGTGTAAGTGTGTGTGTGGCACATTTGTGCTGAGCTCAAGAGCATTTTTCATTTGCTTTGCTTATACTCGTATTTGTTATTGTTATTGTTGTTGTTTGTGTTTTCGCTTTTGTTGATATACTCCACACTAACACACACTTACACCTACACTCACACACACTCACACACACACACACACACATGGGGCGACTGTTATGGCAGGTGTTCAATTGCTAAGGTTACTCCCCAGGAAAGTAAAGGGAATCTGTCTGTCTCCTTTGATTGCTTTAGCGCATTGTGAGCCGAGCTTTGATTACTCCAATGGTTTCTAAGCACCTGGCCAAATGCTCCGGCACGGCACAGTTACTGCTAAAGCAAATGCAACAGTCGCAAAACGCATTATCTGCTTCAACTGCCAAGTGGACAAGAAGTGCTGCAAAAAAGATGGAAAAACTACAAGACGCTAAAGTCGGCAAGATAAAAAAAAAAAAAAAAAAAAAACACATTCTGCAATTTCATTTACAAAAGTTTATCTACAAGTGCGCGATTGCCCGACTAGGGGGACAGTTGCACAGACCACGAGAGAGAGAGAGAGAGAGGGGGGGACAGTCAAGAGACATCAGGCATCAAGAAGGCCCGACACAAGCTCTCATAGCGTGGAGAAATACAAAAAAAAAAAAATAGGAAAATAGAAAAACCAAGAAAAACTAATGGCATCAAAGAAGAAAATCAAATATTGCTCGAGTGCCACTGGCAGCAATCTGCGGCAGCAACAACAACAACAACAATAGTCACAACCAAGGGCGTAGGCAGAGGGGGTCAATTTCTCCCCTCCCCCTCACATAAACTCTGAATCTCTGCATTGTTTGAAAGCTGTTGAACATGAATTCCAACTGTGATACTATTCCTGGAAGTATATAAAAGATACAGAATTCTCAGAACTTTCATTTTTAGACAAATTTGCGGATACACAAAAATCCAGGGATCGCAAATAATAGTTATGAGTTTACAAAAATTGAGACACAAAAATAGAAATAGGTTTGTTATTTTTTTACTGCAAATTCAAAAGAAGGATAAATTTTAATTTGCAAATGTTTATTTTTAATTATGAAAATTAATTTATATGATAAATATAAAAATATTTACCCTATTTCAATTCGTATATAAAAAATTAAGCCATAAAAGTTATGGTTTAATTTTTATATAAAAATTGAAAAGAAATAATTATTTTTTATTTTTATCAAATAATTGTTATTTCTTAAATTTTTTAATACAATATAATATTTAATAATCGTTACGGTCCCTGCAAAAATCGGTTGCCATTAATTCATTTCATTTATTAACAAAAATTTATTTAAAATTTATTATATGTCTTTTTGTTCAATTTAAAAATTAATTTAATTGTCTTGTTTAAAACATTTACGGAAGGGTCCTGTATAAAGAATATTTTGTAAAGAATATGTACGCACAAAAAACTATACTCCGAAAAAAACTTAACGTACATAAGCTTGTAAAAAATTCATAACTAATATGACTACGAGATAAAATTGCTAATACGAATATTCACGTGTGTTCTACAAATCTCTAAAAGCAACTCAAAAGTTGGTGTTACTGAAATTGTGGGGAGATTTAATAAAATTTTAAATTTATTAAATAAAATTAAATACTTTTTTAAATGTCAAAAAACCTGCACGAAATAAAATTGAATCGAATTTATTAGCTATATAAGACATTGGAAATTAATTTATAGCATCCGAAAATATGTTCGATATAAAAAGAAAAAAAGAATTCTTTTAAAAATCTCTATAGAGATTTGTGGTGTGTGATATGCATTGAAAAAAAATAAAAAAATAATTTGACCCCCCTTCGCACAAAGCTGCCTACGTCCTTGGCCACAACGGGTAAGAAGACGAAGAAGCAGAAGAAAAGAAGAGTCGCGGTTGCCGTGTAAGAAAACATGCAGATGGTCCGTCAAAAGTTTTGGCTGTAACTCGCGAATGATAAACCGCAAAAGTAGCTGAAGAAGCTGGCCATCAAAAGGGAGCAGGCTCAGGGGAGTGCGAGAGAGAGAGAGAGAGAGAGAGGGAGAGAGAGAGAGAGAAGCAGAGAAACAGAGAGGGATAGGGAAAGGAAGAGGGGCTGTCTTTCGAGGCGAACGAGTTTATATGATTTTGATGAATTTCCGTGGCAACGACGCCAAAATGAAAATGAAAATGAAAATGTTCCAAGCACGCTAAAGAGGCGAGGGAGTCGCAGGAATGAAGGGTGAATTGGGTAGGGTGACTCGATAAGTAGCAGTTAGGATTTTGCAGCTCCAACATCCGCGGTCCAGAATGCGGCAAGAAGAACGCCAGGCCAGGCTACCTGCTTTGAGTTTAATATTAGAAATTGCAGCAAGGATGATAAAAATCATTGGAGATGCGGACAAAAACGCTGAGCCGGAAGGGCAAGTACATGGGGGATTGAAGGGCGACTACAAGCTACAAGTGAAGCCACTCGCACTGGCACTGCAAAGTAATTTCCTGCAATTTAAACTTAAGAAAAATAAGGAAGCGTCTTTGATTTCCGTGTGAAATGATGTGCGCCCCGCGATTACAACAACAACAGTAGCAATAAGCTGGAGAAAGAACCGGGAACAGGAGTAGGAACAGGAGCAGGAACATGAGCAGGAACAGGAGTAGGAACAGGAGCAGGAACAGGAGTAGGAACAGGAGTAGGAACAGGAGCACCTGAGAGTCACTGGAGTAAAATTTAATGAAGATTTAAGTTGATTTGATTTATTATTTGCCCGCACTCCATGCCGACTTCAACTTCTTATTAGATTATTATTGTGACCACACTGATTGCCAATTGCATTCCCAGGACTCTCTTCCTGGACTCTCTTCTCCACTTACCATAACTGCAGCTAGATCGTTTTATGATTGCCACCAATTGACGCACTGCAATATTGAGACACTCAGCGGCAACAGATATCAGATATTTGTTTGAAGGAGTACAATTGCTTTGACTTTTAAATCTTGTTTTCTTCTGTGCTTGAAAAAGGCATACAGTAGATATAATAATATAATTCTTCTAAGAAAAGAGTTCTTATATGTGATCTCTTCCCTCATTTTGTCAACTCTTATAATTTCTCCTGCTCCTATTTTAATTTTCTTTCTTTAGGTTACTTTTCATGCCTTATTTTGTGGAACTTTTCTATTAATTTCCTTAACTCATTATGTATTTTCTGTGTAATCACTCAATTTCTGTGATTCTTATTAATTTTTCTGACAATTCAGAAAATTTTCGACTCTGATTTTATTAAAAACAGATTTTACGCATTATTGTCTTCTTTAAATCACTATTTTGTTATTTATATCTTTTCCTTTCCCTCTCTCTCATTTTTCTTCACATTTCGGGGATATTTTACATTAATTTGGCTTCTCTTTTCTGCATTCATTGAGTATTTTGTTCAAATATTTTCAATATTCATTGATTTGGACATTTTGAATTGAATTCTCTTCTCTCATTTTTTAGGAGCTCTCATTTTTCTTTCCTCTTTTTTTACCTCTCTTCCACTTTCAAAAATTTTTATTTCTTTCTTCAAATTATTTTTTATATCTTTAATTGAGCTTGTTTTTCATATTAGTAATTTAATCATTTAGCAAAATTCTTTTAAAATCTTTTGAAGGAACTGTATTTCTTTCCTACAATTTCTCTCTTTTACTTCTCTCTTCCCACTTGTTCGTTGATTCGATGAATTGCAAATGAATTAAAAGAGAGTTAACCATCTCTATTCTCAAAAAATTAAATAAGGCAGGTTTTAAAATTTGTAATATTTAAATTGTTTTATTTTGATATAAATATATACATAGATTTTTTTTGGTTTAGTATTTTTATAAATATTCCTTTAATACGTTTTCCTTGGAAGTATTCTTAGTATTAGTAATTCGGTCTTAAAATGGTCTTATTTTAAGAACAAAACATGAAAGATGAATGTCTTCTTGATTTTAGAAGTTCTTCTTTTTCCGTGTTGTTATCTGTCGTTCTAGAACGAAACTTTGACATCGTTTCGGTATCATTTAGAGCTGCATAACGCCAGTTTTGAAGTGACCATTATTTGTTCCCCTATTTTTGGAGGGACATTCATTCCAATCATGGAGCTGGATGGCGATATACTGTTATGTCGTTTGTAGGCTATGGCAGTGCCAAAAAATTTCATGTATCGCATCATTTTCTCCATGGTTTTGCTTCGTCTTCTACTTGTTTCCTTCACATCCTTCTCTGCATTTATTTTTTGTATTTGTTGTTTTGTCACATTTCGGAAATGTTTGCGCCCAGAGCAGGGACAGAAGGATGAGGATGAGGATGAGAAGGAGCTGTTCCCACTCCTGGCAGCCCCAAAATGAAATGCCTGAGGGCAGTAAATTTAAGCGTCTGCCGGAGCAACAGGAGGATGAGGAGAAGGAGGAGGAGACGACGACAAACGGGAGAAGCCCAACCACGTGGCGTGCTGAGTATTTACCGCCATGTGCATAGTTTGCAAGTCTGCGCGGCCGTCGCGACACCTGCAGGAATGGCCAGGACCAGACCAAACCGGATCGGACCGGACCGGGGAGACTCCGCGCCGACATGGCCACTAACAACATCAAAAAGTGCCAAGTGCCAAGAGCCAAGTGTTTGCCTTGGTCAGTGCCAACCAAGCCGAGCTATGGACACTCATTTTATTTTGCACTCTTCTTCCCTTATTTTTATTTTCCTTTTTTACTCGGTTTTTTTCCCACCATTTTTTGGCGCTGTGACATTTTTTGGGGCTCGCTCTCTCCTCACCTCAGCTGAATGCCGGTTACGGTTTATAGATCCCAGACCCGTGGCCTAATGTTCTCGCCATACGTAAGAGTAAGTTTTTTATTCTTTTTTTTTTTTATTTCTTTACAATTTTTATTGTTTTTTTTTTTTTTTTGTTGGGTGCACTTGTTGGGCTACTCTTTTATGCACATCGATTTTCGCTCAGTGCTTTTTATTTGCCGTAGTATGCGACAGCCGGACAGCTAGCTGTTTGTTTGTACGCCATTTGTTTATGTGCCGTAACTGGGCAGGAAGTTTTTAAAGCGACATTTAACCGAGCAGCGACCAAGTTGATAGAAGAGTACTTAGACTCCCAGTAAGTAAAGTGACGCACTCAGCACTCACCAATCACCTTCAATCACTTGAATACTCCTATCAAATAAAGCTCATTAGCCGAACTTTCCGATTTTCATCACTCTATTATAATTAGGGATTAAACCGTAACTTTTAACCGGTATCGGTATTAACCGATTGAAATTGGTAACCTTAACTGAAACCCTAACTAAAACAAATCTTTTTTATTGTACCGAAACCGGAATACCGAAACTATTCAAACCGAAATAACCGATTCATGAATGACGGTTGATTTCAGTTCAATTAAGCATTAAATTCAATTATATCATCATCATTTTTAAAACATATTTCGATTTTAAATTAAATTAACTTAATAAATAGATTTAAATTTATATAGCGATCTTATTAAATATATCTCCTTTAATATCAAAAACTTTGGATTACATATAAACATATTTTTAACCGGTATTTCGAAACCAAGCAATCAAGAAATCGGCACTCGTTACGAAACCGATTTGCAAAGATTTTTCGTAACCGATAACCGAAACCATAACTAAAACTAAATAATTGAAATACGAAACGTTTAAAATCGTATTCTAAATTTCAAAATGAAGAATTTATTGAATTTTTATACAAGGTATTTGATTTTGTTAAATGGTTCGACACAATTTTATGTTTTGCTTCTAGTAGGAAAAAGTTCAAAAGCCAAAGCCAAAATCAAAAATATTTTATTAAAAATCATGCGATATTTTTGATTTTGGCTTTGTACACTTATTGTCTTCCCAAATTTGTATTGTCTTATAAATAGTTTTTTCCTAATTTTGGCTTTTTCTAATTCCATATATCAATTTCCTAATTTTATTTCCGTATTAAGTGCTTCCTAGATTTGTTTTCCTAATTTTTATTTCCGAATTTTTGTATTCTAAATAATATAATATATTTGTACATTCGCATAGGAAATCTTTATATGCTAGGTACAACTCTTCATCTTCATTAGTGAAAAAATAGAAAGAGCTAAGTAGAAAGGCTGAAATTTTCATAGTAGTTTCGTTCTATTGCTAAGAACAATGTTTGGAAAATTCTATTTTATATTGGGTTAAAATCAACGCACAGCCCAAATGGAAAGAGCTAGACGGCTGAAATTTTCACATTAGTCTGTTTCTTTTAAATCTCATGCATTTTGAGATTATTGATCATATAACTTAGTTTTTGTATACTATATATTTGTATTCGACAATTCATATCTTTATTTTCAAGACACGTTAATAAAGATTTCCTTGTAATATTATGTTTAATAATAAGTTGAGTAATATAATAAATATAAATTTTAATAACATATAATTGTATTAGTTAAAGATGTGCTAATTGCTAAAGCTATACTTGTACTAACTAATAACCAAGTTATCTGTAGTTAAAGTGCTCATATGGTTTACAGTGACTGCATTGATATGCAAGCGTTACTCAACACTGACTTGCAGTCAGCCATTTTGTGAACGCGCCTTAATCGGTTTTGGGCAACTTTCAGCTCCTTTTGGGGCTTCTCCATTGCCAATTAATAAAACTATTTCACTTCTGTAACAAAGTTAGTCAAGTTCCGCACTTCGTATCCCCCTCTCCCAGAGTGTTCGTGGATCCAACAGTTGGCATAGTTTGATTGTCGACGTTTCGGGAATGTGGCGAGGGAAAAAGCGAAGGTTTCTTTTTCCATGCATGCCATCAAATTGGGCGACAAAGTCAAATGCACTTTGGATATGTGTATGTACACTGAAAGAAAATTCCGGAATTCCGGAATAAAATTAATCTAATGCGGTATAATTCGATTATCTTAACCAAGTGCGAAATACTTGATTCAGGCACGATTTTTCTCAGCAATATTTGGATTTTCCGGGACTCTGTAATTTTTTTTTTTAAGTTAGATCATATATTTTAGGCTTATTTGACTTTTTTAATGTTGAGTTGTCATTTTATCTGCATATTGTCTTAATTTAAGAATAGTATACTGAATACATATTTAAAAAATGCATGCTAAAATCAAGAAATTTTAATTTTAAAATGGTTTTTTTTCTGTGTATGTGCTGCATTTTGCAATATTGCATATTGTGAGACGCACTTAAATTCAATTAAGCTACAAAGGCAGTTACACAAAACCGAAGCAGCCATCCAAGGACCACACGCGTCCAAAACGAAGTCAGGACCAGGACCAGGAGCAGGACTTAAACCAGGACCAGGACCACGACCATGACGACGGATGACGGCGATGACGACACCAACGATGTCGTTGTGCAAGATGGAAAATTGAAAATGGAGAGTGGAAGATGGAAAATGGAAGATGGAAGATGGAAGATGTAGTGCCAACGCTGGTTACACTTTATGTCGTTGCCCTTCAAGCGCTCATTCATTCATTCATTCATGCACCAATTCGCTCAACCATTCAAACTTGCACTCATTCAATCATAGCTCGTTGTTGTTCTTGTAGTTGTCGTCACTTGTTTGAAATGAGCGTGTTTACCATCATATCGAATACTGCATGAATTGTATTCACGAATAGTCAACAGGTTTGCCTCTGAATGCACCCTTAAAATCATTAAAAGTTTAGATCTCGTAAGCTTCCAAATTCACACACAACTAGAAGCGGATTTCCAAAAATGTTTATGATTATTTTACAGTCACAAAAATAAAACACTGTAAACTTATTTAAAATTTGTAACAAAATTTTCAATTATATTAATTATTGGAAAATAATTAAATACATTTAATACGTAATAAATGCCTTTATATTTAATTAAAAAGTTTATTTCATTTAATTTCATAGATTTTATCACATAAGAAAAATTTTAAATTTGAAAGCTTTGTTTCAGCAACAAAGATTTGAAGAAGATATCTGATAGACAACGTTAGTTAAAATCGGCGACCTCTCACATAATAAGAATTTCAGTATTAAAAAATAACTGGGTTCGATTCCCACACTGCCACGTTAAAATCTGTAAAATGCTTGTCTTGTAGAAATCCTACTCATAACAATAAATAATTAACAATTAATTAACAATAATAAATTAAAAAAAAGGTTTTTCGAAGTAATTTTTTATGCAATTTACTGACAATTTCAATCTTTAAAAGTATTTACCATAAATATGCCTATTTTTGTTTACTTTATTTCCTTATATATTTAAAAAAAACTTAAAAATCTATTAAAAATATCTAATATTTTTATCAAAAATGTTATATATTTTTTTTAAATAATATTTTCAGCATATCCAAAGTTGCTTCTACTGCTTTTCCAAAATTTGTAGTATTATCTTCTATGTCAAGTCTCAGGAAAATCGGATCCATTTGGTTTTTTAGTATTGACTAAATGTATGTACCATAAATATGTCTCATTTTTATTTACTTTGTATTTATATATTTAAAAAAAAACTCAAAAATCTATTAAAAATATCCAACATTTTTATCAAAAATTACATATATTTTTTTTAAATAATATTTTCAGAATATCCAAAGTTGCTTCTACTGCTTTTCCAAAATGTATAGTATTATCTTCTATGTCAAGTCTCAGGAAAATCGGATCCATTTGGTTTTTTTAGTATTGACTAAATGTATGTACCATAAATATGTCTATTTTTATTTACTTTATATTTATATATTTAAAAAAAACTCAAAATCTATTAAAAATATCCAGCATTTTTATCAAAAATTATATATATTTTTTTTAAATAATATTTTCAGAATATCCAAAGTTGCTTCTACTGCTTTTCCAAAATTTGTAGTATTATCTACGATGTCAAGTCTCAGGAAAATCGAAAGGGTAAACATACTTTGGTGTTTTCCAGAAAAGTGTACTCCATTTGGTTTTTTAGTGTTGACTGCGTCCATGGTGAATGCCTGAAAGGATGAGGAGTTGCAGGGATGCATAACTGAAGGACTGAAGGATGTATGGTTAGATGGTAAGTTGGTTATCTGGTGCGAGATGGAATAGGACAGGCAAATGTTGGAATGGGAATGGGGAATGGGAATGGGGAAGGGTTTACAGTTTGTTGGGCGTGGCACTCTAATTTCATTTGCACGCTTTTCAACGCTGTTCAGCTTCAATTGAGCTCCATTTAAATGTTTTTCTAGGTGTCCTGCTTGAATGCCCGACTGCCTGGACATATGTACTATTTGAAAGGATATCTCTTTCTCTATGTGTGTAGCAGAAACAAAGCATAAACCTGAAATAACTCGCACTTTTGTGAGCTGAGAAAATGGATCTTTGGCTCGTAGTAAGTATCTTTTGCATCTGCAGTTGGAACTGAAGCAAAAGCTGATGGAACTATTGCTGTTGCTGACGATGAGGATGATGATGATGATGATGCTGGTGGCATCGTTGGCTATGTACAACTAATTCCATTAAAGCAAGCTCTAAGTTGATTTTCAATTGACTCCTCATTTTGATAAAGAGAAGGAGTGGGAGTGGGAAAGGGAGTGGGAGTGGGAATGGGAATGGGAATGGCGTCTGTGCTGTCAGCAATCAACATGTTCAATTGAGCATATCCTGGGCCTGGACAGAACGCAGCCAGTGCGACGCAATGTGATTACCCCGATGCTATTTTGTACACACACGGGCCAAGGACCAACAGAAGCAGCAGCAGAAGCAACAGAAGCATCATCATCATCATCATCATCGCAAGGACATCGTCCTTGATGGCGTCTCTGTCCAGCAATGGCGCCCGTTGGGTTGCCTTTTACATTTCATTGGATTTTATGCGTTTTACTTTATGCTGATGTTTTTATTATTAAATTTCCTTGAATTTTCATTTACATTTTTTGTGTTTCGCTTCGCTACGTTGTGCTTAAGCCAACTCACTTCATTCTCTCTCTCTCTCTCTCTCTCTCTCTCTCTCTGATGACTCCTCTTCATTTTCACACTTTTCATTCAATTTATCGCATTTCGCAAATTGAGTGTCGCTTTCCTTAGATGTTCCCTTAGCTCTGTTTTGTACCCGCTCCTCCCTCAGTTCATTCTTTCCTCATTCCCTCCTCATTCTTTCCTCATTCCTTACATTCAATTGTGCTCTTGTTACCATTTTCATCGCATTCAGCCGCTCGCTTTTTCCTCAGCTCACATAATTAGCCATTTTAAGATCTCAGATTGCGAGTCTCTTTCTCAATTTTATGGCCAACAATCGTATTACGCTCTTAACTATAGATACCAATAAACATACAGACAGACATCAACTACAATCTGGCTTCGTTAATAAATTTAATTTCATCTCTGAGTTGTTCTGAGTTTCACTTTTGCCAAAACTTCACCATCCAAGTTTTCCTAGTCTTTTATTTACCAGCATGTCCGTGAAACTAAACAAAGTTTAATAAGGTTCATCCGTAATTGAATTTATACCGTTTTGTTCTTAAAATTTTAAGATTTCTGTGTACTAATAATCTTAATTATTATAACTATTAGTATGACAGCTATCTGATTAATTACTTTAAAAAAAATTCTACTTAAAACAGTTTTTTTCAAGATTGAAGGTAATTTAAAAATAAATTAGAATGTTTTGTACTAGAATTAAGTATAATTTGGGATTCGATCAAGATATTTGTATACTTCAACTAGTATGCTTCAATCTTTTACATTAATCCCAAAACGTACTTAAAGTAACTCAGAAAAATCACATTTCAAGATTTCCGGACTTGCGAAAACCGAACTAAAAATAAGATGTTTGTTCTCCGTTTTGGGAATTCTGAGCTTAGACAGATTTTAAGATCATTTGTACTTAAATATCCCCTGTTGGAGAACGGATCAACATTTTTTATCGAGTGTAGTTTAATTTATAATTTTAACTGCAAAACAAAATATACATAGCATACTTTTTAGGTCCGAAAATTCGGGAAATAGTGTAGCACAGATCTTAGGGTCTTTAATTGTAGTGAACTTTCCACGGAAATAGAATTCGGAACAGCCCTAAATATCGTATTTTATAGGCAACTTTTCATTTAGTTTTATATAATTTCAAACTAAATTTGGTACAATATTTAAAAGATACGAGATTTGTCTAGATGTGTTCTTAATTTCACATTCACAATTTCACCACAAAATAAACAAAGCATATTTTTCTGAACAAAATGACTGAGCTCATTTAAACTTGCTGGTTTTCATTTCAATTCTAAGATGTTCCTTAAAATATGATTAGCTAAATATTTGCGAAATTGAAGCGAAAGTGAAATTCGGAATATTTTTAATGTAGATGTAGTATTATTTTAAAGCAAATTGTCTAGATTTTTGAATAGTATTGCAATTTATCTTCATTTTAAACCCAATTTAAATGGTTTATGCAAATTGCGCTTTATTTGGAGTTTCACTTTCGCATTGAATCGTGTTTAACCTCACTTTTCTTATAAACAACAAAAATGGATATATCTCTTTGGCCTAATTACACACGACCTCAGCATCCACTTTACACTTGCCACACTCGTTCTACAGCCACTGCCAATTCCCATTCCCAGCCAGAGTTGCCATCGCTGCAGTTCAATGTAAATGACCCCCATCTCGGGGGGAAAAGCAGGAGAGAGAAAAGGGGAAAAGGACCGAAATTGGGGGTGGTGTTTGTGTACATTTGTATATCGCCAGCTTTGCTTTCAACACCTTCAACGGCTGCTTCCATCCCTCACACTCCATGCAACCCATTTTCGCGTTCCAATTCATTTTTCAAGCCTTTCCCCCGTCCGATTTTCCAACCCCTTTTCCCATTTGGCAACGCCTTATGCACGGTTCATTTTTGGCAGCTCATGAATATTCATGGACATGAACGCGCAAAGGCCTGGCAACTAGCTATCTGGCGGTGTCAGCATCACCATAGCATGGAGAGGTGGCAACCCTAGTAGTGTAACAGCCCCCCCTCACCACTCACCCCTATCACATTATGCAAGCCATATTTTTTGGTCCGCTCGCCGCGTTTACAAATTGTTCACGCCCTGCATTTAGTCTGGTGAGGAAGACGGACCACAACTAGCTTAAGTGGGAGAATATGAAAAAGAAGGAACACCCTGTTTGGTAGGGTTACTCTATTTATTGTGGGAATCTCTCTCTTTATCTCCTCTATTCTCCTCTTCTTCTCTTAATTTGACCAAGATTCTGTATAGTCTGGTGAGGAAGACGGACCACAACTAGCTTGAGTGGGAGAATATGAAAAAGAAGGAACACCCTGTTTGGTAGGGTTACTCTATTTATTTTGGGAATCTCTCTTTCTCTTCTATGTTCTCCTATATTTCTCTAAACTTGACTGCGATTCTCTGTAGTCTGGTGATTGAACGGGAGAACATGAAAAAAAGGAACACCCTGTTCGGTAGGGTTACTGTATTTATTGTGGGAATCTCTCTCTCTGCTCCCTTTAACTCTTTCCTAAATTTGACTGCGATTCTCTGTAGGCTGGTAAGGAATATGGACCACAACTAGTTCAAAAGATAGAGAAGAAACACCCTGTTTGGTAGGGTTACTGTATTTATTGTGGGAATCTCTTTCTCTTCTCCTAAATTTCTCTAAATTTGACTGCGATTCTCTGTAGTCTGGTGATTAAATGGGAGAATATGAAAAACAAGGAACACCCTGTTTTATAGGGTTACTGAATTTATTGTGGGAATCTCTCTCTCACTCTCTCTCTCTGCTCCCTTTAACTCTTCCCTAAATTTGACTGCGATTCTCTGTAGGCTGGTAAGGAAGATGGACCACACCTAGTTCAAAGGATAGAGAAGAAACACCCTGTTTGGTAGGGTTACTGTATTTATTGTGGGAATCTCTATCTCTACTCTTTTGCTTTTCTTCTCTACATTTGACTGGGATTCTCTATGGAGCTGCTTGGCTCCTGTGCCTGTTCCTGTGAATGTTCCTGTGATTGCTCCTGTGATTGCTCCTCCTGCTTCTCGTCCTCTTCCTGTTCCTGCTCCTGCTTCGATTTGGGCTTGGGCATCGCAAATCTCTTGGTCCAGTAGCGAGCAATCTTGTCATGCTCCTTGCGATTGCATTTGTATTGCTCGGCAATGCCCATGACAAGCGGATCATTGGGATTGCATTCCCCGATGAGCACCCAAATCGATAGGAGCACCTTGGCGATGTTCATCACGGGCGACCAGCGCTCGTTGAGCACATCGAGGCAGATGACACCGCGACTGTCCACGTTGCAGTGATAGATGCGGGTCACAAACCGAATCTGTGGCGGACGGAATGGATATGCGCCGGGGAAGCGTATGTCCAGCTTAAAGATGCCACCCTCATAGACGCTACCGCTCGGACCGTTCACGGTCGCCTTCCAATGGAACAGATCCTCCTTGTGCATCTCGGCACCGCAGTTTGGCGGCGGATTCTTTGTGATCTCGCTCAGCTCCCGCTTAATCCGCATCACGGGTCCGTTCAACTGTTGTTGCGTCATTGCATCCTTGGAACTGTCGCTAATCGTACCGCTCTCCGCCTGATTTCGCATCTGTCCTTGGCTCGTGCTCGGCTCATTCTCATCGCCAGGTGGCGCTGTCACATTTCCTCCCCCCGCCGCCGTCTTCGCAGCATCTTCTTCCTCCGCAATCGGTTTGGTCTTCGATGGAGACACCACAATCGATGACTTGCTCGACATTCTTCTGGGTCGTAACTTAAACGGTTGTGCAATTTGGAAAATTTGTTTTTTGGAATTTGTTGTTATTGGAAATTTGTTTATTTTTACTTTGCACTTTGCTCACATCATTCCATATCCGAGCTGATTTTAGTCACCACAGTTACTACAATGAACCAACAATTCGAAACTATTTTAATTCTGTTAGTTTTGAAGTAAAACATATGACAACTTAGAATGGAACCAAGTAAATACATAGTTATAACAAATAATAATCAAATATACATATCTCTTTCTTAACTTTTTATGGTTTTTTAATTAAAAGAATTTGCATCAGAATTGAAACATCAAAAAGATTTGGATAAACTAAGGAATTACATTTAAAAAACTAAGCTTGTATTAAAATTTCCAAATTTCGAAACTTGGTGTGCTAAATTTATTTTTATAAGAAATTTGGGTTAATCAAGCAATGATATTTAATATTCGCTGCTCTCAATACGTTTCTAGACATAAGAAATTAATTGAAAACTCAAACAGTCCCCAAAACAGAGCATAACCTCAAAAAGTTGTATTGCAACTAATAGGAATACTTTTAATATATTTTACTTTCGCAAATTGGGTTACTTTTCTATTAAGATGTCAAATGGATACTAATAGAACCACAGAATCCGAACAATCCTCAAGAGGATGTGATTATAATAAACAGAAATTCTGAATATACATATTGAATTTATTAAAAGAGAAATATATTATTTTTGAATATAACAAATTGATCTAATTTTTGATTAAATTATTTAAATTAAGTGATACAAGTTTCGATATTGAAGTCACTTTGTGTGACATGATGTTATCTGTGCAACATTCATCCCTAACAAAGACTTTCTCAAGTAACTCGTCCGTTTCTTAACCGATTCTAATGAAACTTTAAGAATTTGTAGATATGTGTTATATATAGGTATATACCAGATATCAGAAATATTGGTCCAGAAATATAAAAATAAAAGTGAATGTTTTCAGCAAAGAATATGAAGAATTATAGGTAAAAGTGTAGACTTTGGAGTTAGTTATAGCAACATAATATAATAATAATAATAAAAATTGATCTACTTTTTGATTAAATTATTTAAATTAAGTGATAAATGTTTCAATAATTTAGTCTCTTTGTGTGAGCAACATTCATCCATATCAAAGACTTTCTCAAGTAACTCGTCCGTTTCTTAACCGTTTCTAATGAAACTTTCAGAATTTATAGTTATGTGCCTTATATAGGTATATACCAGATATCAGAAATATTGGTCCAGAAATATAAAAATAAAAGTGAATGTTAGCAACATAGAATGTGAAGAATTATAGGTAAAAGTGGAATTAGTTGTAGCCACAAACTTGCAACAATTTGAGGCAGAGGACGGTTACATTTTATGGTTGGTAAGCACTTGAGTCGCCTGGCTTTAAGTGCACGGGCCAAGTGAAAAGCAATTTTCTGCTGACAATGCCATCAAACTGGGCACCTTCAAGTGTGGAAAAGGGGGAGAGGGAAGGGGAGAGGGAAGACGGTCCGCCCATTCGCTGTATCGCCAACAACGCTTGCTTAAACAAGTCAAACGTTAATGAACTTAAAGAAATTAATTAAAGTGCCACACAAAGAGAGAGAGAGAGAGACAGAGAGAGAGAAAGGAGGAGAAAGAGACACATGTGTGTCTCATCTCAATGTGTTGATGGGTGTGTGTGTGTGTGTGGGTGTACAGCTTAACGCCTGCGACGCCTTTATTGAAAACGACATCCGGTTCGGCCATCAAGCGACGTCATTGGCCGCTGGGCGGACGCTTGTCGCAAAGTAAATGCAATAAAAACAACACCAATAAGAAATAAGGTATATCTTCGGCACATCGAAGTTCTGATACCCTGCAAAACCCAGCACTCAATTCCCAACATGTCAAGGCTGCAAACCATCAACATTTTGGTAAAGTTTCGGTTTCTGCAAGACTTTGGTACGGCTCTCGAACCGAATTATATACACCCTGAACGCAAGGTTGGTTCAATTCAAAACAAAAAATAATCCATTGATTTAACTTGTTTTTCAATTTGTTAAACCCAGTAAATTGTTTATTAAAATATATATAATATAATTTTGAAAATATGACTTATTTTTATGCGATTTCGGAAGTTTTTTTGAAATTGGTTATAGTAGTCCGATTAAGTTGATATATTTGGTTTGGTTGATATATTTCTAGAATTAACAACATTTTTCATATGAAAGTTTGCTATGACAGCTATATAATAGTCCGATATTAAACAGATTTAGGCAGGTTGTATAGAAAGGAATACAAAATTTTCGAATTTGCTTAAGTTATCTTAGAAAAAATAAAGATTTTCTTACTTAACCAGTTCTTGGTATTCAAATTGTTTCGAATTTTTTAGTTAACCGATCTGTCAGATATCTAGAACTTCAGTTTGAAAAATAACAGGGTTCGATTCCCCTTTCTGACTTTGTTCATACTAAAGATTGATTTTCGTCCGATCGTTCATATAGGAGCTATATAATATAGTGATCCGATCCGGTCGCTTTAGAAATATGTATTAAGAATATTATTAAGAATTATATATTATTAAGAAAGCTTAAAAGCGGAGAGATCAGTCATAGAAAAAGACAGACAGACAGACAATATCATTTTTCTGATCAGAAATATATATACTTTATATATAATATATATAAGTTACATATTTTGCGATATTATTAAAATACCCTCTGGAAGGGTATAAAAAGGGATTGAGGATGTTGTGGGGCAGGCAAGGTGAGCTCAGTTGGCGGGTGGGCGTGGCAGAGTCAACAGACCATATTGTCTGCCCCATAAAGTATGCAATACCAACTACCAAATACCCTGCAATTCAATCACAACATACACGCAAGTCTTTAGTAGATCATAAGGGATTCACTCACAAATAATTAATTAAATTATAATTATATCTGTTGATTATAATCATCGTCGACGTCGATAATGATGTTGTTCTGTCATCAGAGACTCAATATTCGACCAATCGCGCGATTTGTGCTGCGATTTGGGCCAGAAAATGCACACGACAAGTATCTCCAGTCCAATGAAGATCGCAAACATATTCCAGACGATCTCTATCCAGTATCTTCCAGTTCCCAGTGCCACTCGCAGATACCAGAGTACAGCCAACAGTGGGAGACATAAAGCTACCACCGCTAGGAACAACCACTTGGCATGTGGCACACTGGGATAAAGATTCAGCACAAAGCCACAATATAGACGCAGTCCCTCAATAAGTATTGCCACCACATAGGCCCAAAACACGGTGAATCCCAGACGTTGACAATGCTTTAAGTGCAAACAAATGAATGAACTGACAATTGGAATACATATGTATATCAAAATTAAATCGTACGTACGTAGAGGATAATGTGCAGCAGATAGGTGAAGGCCCAGATAAATGTTATATAGATTTCGATCTCCAGCAATAGTTGAAGTAGAAGACTCGCACGTACAGGCATCACAATATTTGGCATTGCTTTTTCAGTTTTTCATATATTTATTATTTATTGACAGTCCACAGAGTTATCGATAGCTTATCGATAACTACTGAGTGCCCAATAAAACATCGAAATCAAGGAAATATATTGCATGTTATTTTTCTTAACATTATTTCATATTTTAATTCTTAAAATTTAATTTTTTTATATTCGACTTTATTTCAACGTTCAATATCTGGCATAAATATATAAACTTTTCTATTTTCCAACACTGCTTTTACTCAAAATGTCGATAGCTTATCGATACCAACTTACTGTCGAATAAACTATCAGCATTTCAAATTTAAATATGTATATAAAAACAAAGGACCGAATATACCCATTATTTGTAAATGTTGCAGATCGCAGGGCATAAATATCTGCACATGTTAAATATTGTGAGCTCATTTGTAGCCAATGTACCGAAGCGTCGACCATGGCCAGTTCATGTCCATGGACATTGCGCCAAATTAACAAATGAGCTCGACAAACGCACGGGCGATGAGATTCGCGGCGGTCCTCGATATTGTTGTGTTGTCGTTGTTGCTGTTGTTGTTGTTGTTGTGGTGCTTCGAACACACGGAACACTTCTTGAATCCAAGAGCTGCGTGTCAAACAGTTTCTGCACTCTCAGCTTTTATTGAATTCCATTACAGTTTCATGTCAGTCAACCGAAAGCGACCGACGCGTCATCATAAAAGGACGCCTGCACTGTCCTCGTCCCCCTTTTGACTCGTTTGTTTGCCTTGGCCAAAATAATGAAAATACAGTGCCTGAAATTGACGCTGTTGTCATTAATGGGGAAATTGTTTTAGATGTTGCTACCCATTAAAACGTCCATTTGGCTAGTCAAGCCAATTGCCATAGTTGACTGTCCAATATGTTGAACAGCCACTAGAAAGATATACATATCTAATACAATTTTATTTTAAATGAACTTATCATATATCTTCAGCGATAACAAAATCGAACTTGAAACTATCGATATTCTCACTGTTATCGAAAGCTGATCGCACCAAAACTATCGCTTGCACTAAGTTGGCAACTACAGTTGATGGCAATTGGCAACGCGGTCGCGCTTAAAATGCTTTTTTTTATTATTAGTTTTTCTTGTGCAAAGTGAATTCCAAAAGTGCGATAAATTAATAATATGTCAAGTGTAGTGATGTGAAAGATCTACTCGTAATATGCCAAAACACAACATGGCAGATGATAATTTTGTGTGCAAACAAAGCAAAACAAAGCAAAGCAAAGCAAAGCAACTGCAAATGACAGCGACAATTTTGCACTCGTCTAACAAAATTTCTAGCATCGGATGTTTTGTGCTCAGCATCAAAATGCGGGTTGTGCCTTAACCAGATCCCAGATCCAGTCGGTGATAATGCCAGACTGCAATGGTTGAGTCGGAAAGCAAAAGCAAAATTCCACTCGAGGTTAGTGAAACTCCTCTCTGATTTGTTGTTGGTTAGGAATGGTGAGGGGAAAGGGAAGGGGAAAGAGAACTGCTGTGACAAAAGCCAGACAAAAGATGATTATCCAATTTTGCTTTGTGCAGCTCTTCCTCTTTCAGCTGATTTATATCTTAAAAATTAAGTAGTGTCAACTACTATTTCTACTACTACTTTACTTCTACTAGTTCTGTAAGTATTATTACTACTATTATTACCAATACAGCTATTAATGCTTATATCACTACTACTTTAAATGCAGCTACTGGTTTTGATAGTACTTATAATAATGTTACTGCTAAATATTACAATTAAATTATACTGCTAATTGTACTGCTACTACTATTACTGCTACTGCTATTACTACTAATGCAGCAACTACTTATTATCACTATTACTACTAATGCTGCTACTTTTTATTAATTGAACGTCAATTGAGACATCTGGCACATGCCAATTAATATAACAAATATTTTATAAATGCAAATATATTACAAAGGAATTAAATTAAATAAATTAGTAAAAATTATTAGAATTGATATTAATTGAACATATAAAATGTAACGTTTAAAATATAAATGTTATTAGTACAACTAGAATTTTCGGTTAAATTATTAATGAGAACTGTCTACAATTTGTAAAAATTAGTAATAAAAAAATTGATTTGTTGCACTAATTAAGCATGTAAAATTAAGGAGGACAGAGAAGGAAAGAGAGGGAGAGAGAAGCAATAATAGTGTTGTTTTATAATCTGTCGACGGTTAATTAATTTCCACTTGGTCTGAACACGTTCTGATTAAGACAATCAAATGTCAATTAGAAAATCGCAGTGAATGTTAAATCCAATGGAAGACATATAAATGCAAATGTTACGCTAGCTATTGCCCCCCCCCCCCCATGCCCCTAATTCCCCCTCCCGCCAATTCCCTAATTCCCCAACTACAACCTTAAATGAGAATTCAATCTGAACAAAAGCGGCAAAAGGCAAAGTAAAAGTTAATTTCGTCAACTAAAACGAGAGAAATTTGTGCGGCTTCACAGTCAATCTTATATATACAAAAAGCTGCTGTTGTTGCAACTGCAACCGAGCCAAAAAGCTAAACCTGAGCTGGAGTTGGACTTGGAGTTAGAGTTAGAGTTGTAGTTATACACAGAGAGAAACAATCTGGGATTCCGGGATAAAATCAATCCAATGCGGTGTCCAAACCGAATCGGATTTCAGCAATCCGAATCGGATCATTAACCGAATCTTTGAAATTATTTACCTAAACCAAATCACTTTCATAAATATAAAGTACGGTGTGAAAAAAACAATTAATTAAATTTTATGCTTTTCTAATATTGCGCAACTTTTTGAGACTTTGAATAAAAATCATAAAATAATAAATCATATTTAAATCTTAATTAATATCGATTATTTACAAGATTCGAATTTTTTTACGTAAAAAATGTAATATGTTTAAAAAATTGGGGAAAAATTAATACAAATATTTGTATGTATCAAAACCAGGTACGAATTTAATCTTTACCGAAATTTTGGTGGTTTGCCGCCTTGGTCAGAAGTACGGTAATCCCGGATTTTCTTAAACCAAGTACAAAATACTTAAAGCACGAATTTTCTTAGCAATATTTTGATATTCGTGGTTCTGTACTTCTTTGTTTAGTTAGATCAAATATTTTAGGCTTCCTTGATTGTTTTAATATTGCCATTTTATACGCATATTGTCTTAATCTGTCTATATATATAAAACTCTTTGTCCTGACTTTGGCACTGACTGACTGACATATCAACGTGTAGGCCAAACGGCTAAAGTTAAAAAGTTGAAATTTTCGCACAACGTAGATGAGACATTTTCATCGGCGTTTTGCGAAATTTCACCTGTAAGTGGGTCTAATTCAGGTCAAAAGTCATGGAATTGCTTTGTATAACAAAACTTTTTTGTTTCTTAAGGTATCTTAACCAAACTTACAGATTATATGTTTGGGACTATCTCTAACATCCTGACTAAATTTGATCAAAGTCGGATTACTATATCATATAGCAGCCATAGGAAAAATCGGATGCACATTAACCTTTAGTATGAAAAACTTTTTTGTTTCTTTAGATTCCAATCAAATTTGCAGATTGTTTATATAATATACTGAATAAATACTTCTGAAATGCATGCTAAATTCAAGAATTTTATACTTGACTTTTAGAATGGCTCTTTTTTCTCAGTGTGGTTGGAGCTGAAGTTGTTGCCTGACTCTGAGCCGGGCCAGAGACTCAATTAATTTAAGGGATTTTCAAAACTAACACTGGCATTTATGCATAGCGACTCCGACTCCGACTCCTGGTTTTAGCTTTAGCTTTAGCTTTAGCTGTAGCTTTTGGCTTTGGCTTTGCCATTTTGGCATTTGGCGGTCTTCGCACAGATTTTCGGCCCGAGACCAAAAATTTAATTAAACTACAAAATTTGGCAGTCAACAGAGTCAGAGAGAGAGAGAGAGTTGAGTGGGAACTTCAACTGAAAGTGCAACTATAGCTTCTGCTTTTCAGACTTAACTTTCTGGGCTGTGTGTTGGCATCTAAATATTATTTTACACGACGCTTTAACTGCAACTTTTGCATGCCTCATAATAATCATAATAATGCCACGAGCAACAACTGTTTCATTAAAAGAAAAATAAACCAGGCAAGAGAAAGATTCTCGCACAGTAGAGAATATATGTATATATGTATAAGTGGAGAAATGGGGGAGAAAAGAGAGAAAGAGAGAGAGAAATGGGGGTCTCAGCGTATGTTGTTTTATGCGTATGATATTTTGCCAGGCAAAAGTTATAAGGCAAAAGAAGCGAACAAGAAAAAGGATAATTTCTTTTCATTTTCCCCCCGCTTTTCTCTTGTTATTGTTGTTGCTGGCAGCGCTAGGGGCGAGAGAGAGAGAGAGAGAGAGAGAGAGAGAGGGGTAGAGGATGGTCTTGCTCTTTTAGTTAAATGTTTGAAAAGAAAAATTAAAAACTTTTTACAACAGCATGCGCGAGCTGTTGCTGCTTCATCTTCATAATATGTTGTTGTTGCTGTTGTTGTTGCTCCTGTTGTTGCTGCTGTTGTTGCTGCTGCTATTGTTGTTGTTGCAAGCGGGGCAAGTGCATGTGAAAGAAGTTAAGCGGCCAAGCCCAAAGATTACGTTGCTACGTAAAAAGCAGCAGCAACACCAAAGACATGTTCCACATGCGGTTTAATCTTGACAAAAAACAGCTCCCGGTCACCCCACCTCCCACCTCCCCCTTTCCTCCTCTCTCTGTGCCCTGTCTTCATCTTGGTGTGTCTCTGCTGCAGGTGTAGCTATATATACATATATGTACATCTACATAAGTCTGATAAGTGCTATAAATCTTAAATAACATCATCAACAATTTACAACTAAACGCTGACAACTTTTCTATAAATTGTCAGTAGATCTTACAGTGAGTCCTCGCTTATCATGACAATTTGAAAGAAAATGTACTATTAGCAAATTAAATATTTTTGTAACATAAAACTCAAAACGATAGGGGAAATTTTGTTATTTTTTAAAGTAATTTTTGAACAAAATTTGTGAAAACCAGGGACCGTAACGATTACAATTTTTATTAAAAATATTCAAAAATAAGAATTAATTTTTTTATTTTATTAAAAAAATTAAATTATTAAAATTAATTTATGTGATAAAAATAAAAAATAATTATTATTTTTCAATTTTAATATAAAAATATCAAATATCTTTTGAACTAAAGGTGCCAGATCATATATATATGTCTATATAATTCAAAAGATATTTGAATTCAATTTTTATTTTCAATTTTTAAAATACAAATAGTAAAATAACGTTTATTTACAATTTATATTATATAAAATTGAAAATAAAAGTTATGGTTTAATTTGTATATAAAAATTGAAGTATAATAATTATTTTTTATTTTTATTATATATAATTAATTTTAATAATTAAAAATAATTTAAAAATAAAAATTTGCAAATAAATGTTTATCCTGTTTTTGAATTTGCCGGAAAAATATAACATATGTCTATTTTTCTCACTCTTCTTGGAGGCTTTTTTGTGCCTCAATTTTTTTAAACTTATAACTCTTATTTACGGTCCCTGGTGAAACTATGACGGGTAAAAGATATTTTAAAAATTATGATTATTATAATAATGAAAGTGGGTTTGGTTCGTCTAATAGGAAAAAAGTTCCATTTTGTTGCCTAGTGTTATCAAATATGTAGATTTGTTTTGGAAAATTATCGAATTTCTTAATATATAATCAAAAAATTCAGAATATAAAGTTAAGCACAATTTCCAAAATATTTTATTTTCGAATATTATGTTTTTTTCATACATAATCAATTTAAAAATGTTTCATGATTAATAGGAGATTCCGCAGGAAACTCGGTTCAATTTCGACAGTCATGAAGGTTTTAAGTAAAGATTGAAATTTAAAGAAATAAAAGATATCGGAATATACTTTTAAGTTTTGTTTTATACTAAACCGTATTCCAATCTGTCATCTTTCAATTAAAGCTTACAGGATTCGAGTTCTTTAAATGAGTTGAAAAATAAGTGGGTTCAATAACCCGTCATGTTATTCTAAAATGTGTTTTTGAGTTTATTAGGTATAAAACGCAACTCACAATTACTTCATATTAAAAATAAAACAAAAACATATATTAAATTCTCTATCTCTGGGAAGTTTTCACAGATTTTTGGGTTAGTTTTGTGACTACTTGAACTGTTGAAAGAATTCCTGATCCATTGTGATGATTTTTTTTTTTAATTTAATTTATTTTTTTTTATAAAAATGAAATATGTACTTACAGAAAAATGATAGGCGCACACTGATAAAAAAAAGGTTCTTAAATCGAGATATTGGTCTTAGAACTAAGAATTTTTGTCTGGATTTTAAGAACATTTACAATATTTAAGACAAAAAAATTGCAGGTGTCTTAAAGTGATTTTTATTGTTTTTTAATATATATCTAAATTTTTAAATTGTTTAATAAATGTTCCGATAATATGTTTTTCCTTGGCAAGAGTGGGATTCTAACTAAACATAAAATATCACATATTTATATTTTTCCTAACAATTTAAGACTTTTTATTCTTATGTTAAGAACTCCAATTTATTAGATAAATATTCTTAAAATTGGTAATTTGGTCTTGAAATGGTCGTACGATGAATGTTCTTGATTGTAGTTGCTCTTTTTTTTTCCAGTATACTGCCACCTTATTAGGCAACTGAATCTTATCAGAAATCAACACATTTATAGTGCTTCTATATTTAGGTAGATCTTTCAATTACTCCCGCTTTGTCGTCGACATCTCACCTTTCCATATGCGGTAAACGGTGTAAAGTGCGGAGCAGGGACTAAATGGAAAAAAAAACAAGAAAAATTAGAAGAAAACAAAGAGTATAAAAAAGAGTTGGCGAGGGGGTTAAGGAAGAAAGTAAACTTGTAGCAAGTTTTCTTTTTCTTTTCGTTCTCGTTTTATTTTCTTTCTTTTTTTGGATACATTTTTAGTCAGCTGCCTCGACTGTTGGCTGAGTTGACTGCCATGTCTTGTTCTTGTCTCGGCATGTGTACACACGCCATCCAGATCCGGATGCGCCCGTTGTCATTCCCGTGCCAGCTCCAGCTCCAGCTCCTGTTCCTCTGTTCCTGTTCCTCAGTTCCTATTCCTCTGTTCCTGTTCCTGATGTTGCAGTTCTTCTCTCTCACTCGTAACTTTTGCTAGTGCGGCGACATCTGCCAATGTTTTGAACATTGCAATACACACAAACAAAGACAGAGAGAGAGAGAGAGAGGGAGAATGAGAATGAGAGAGAGAGAACATGCGAGCCAAGTGTCTTTGCCGAGTGTGCCGAGCACACGCAAAAGGACAAACTCCTTGGCAAAATAATGAAAAAGTAACTGAAAGTCGTATTTGTATTTTCCTTCAGCGTCAGCTTTTGCTCCTGCTCCTGCTGCTGCTCTTGATTCTATCTCTTGGTGACGTTCCCGTATTCCTTTCTGCTCACATCTCAGTTGCCTCAAAGTCGAACTCTTCCATCATGTAAGGCGAGGCGAAAGTCGAAGGCAGCCTGTGGAAATTGGTGCGAGTAATTGGTTTGTTAGAACAAAACTTATAGCAAGGAGATGGAGCTGAAGCTGAAGCTGTAGCTGGACATGGGGAAAACTTTTTGGAGACTCACCTGAGCAGAAGGTAACCAATGGGTTAAGGGGTTTAAGGGGGGTTAAAGGAGAAGCAGAAAGAGAAGACTGACTACGGCAACAACCTAATAATAATCTGCATGTGCATGCCAGCCGAAAACTTAAAAGCATGTCACAGAGTTTTCAGCTTACAGATTTCGATGCTGCACAACTTTGTAAACACACACACACACTTACACACACATACACACACACTTTGGCATTTACATTCAATGTGAATTTTGGCTTGGACCTTAACTTGGCCAAGGCACCGAAGAGATACACGTGTAGCATGTCACTGACATGTACACTGAAAAAAAAATATTCGCAATAAAATTAATCCAATGCGATGTCAGAAATAACGTAATCCCGTAATATTCTTAAAACCAGAGACCGTAACGATTATAATTTTGAAAATAAAAATTACAAAATAAAAATTACTTCTCAATAAAAATTAAAAATTATTTTTCAATTTGTATTATAAAAATTCAGAATAAAAGTAGTGTAGTAGTGTATTTCCGAAATCTAAAAACATTTATAATACGTGGCTCAATGCCTTTCATGGGATACTTCACACGCATGTTAAGGAGTTTTGCGTTGAAAAGATATGAATTTTAAATAAAATTGAAATTGAATTAAAAGTTTTGATTTTTTTAAATATAAAAATAAGAGTTAAAAGTAATTTTTATAATAAAAATATATCTTATTTGCGATCGCTGCTTAAACAAGCACAACTACTTGATTCAAGCACGATTTTTCTTAGCAATACTTTGATTTTCAGGGTTCTGTACATTTAGTTTTAGTTAGATCAAGTTTTTGACTTTTTGAATGTTGACTTGTTGCCATTTATCCTTATATTGTCTTAATTTAACACTAATACACAGAATGCATACTTAAGAAATGCATGTTAAAATTAAGAATTTTAAGCTTGAATTTTAGAATGTTTTTTTTTTCTGTGTAGAAGTCTCTGCTACCTCCCCTCTTGCCCTCCTTTGCTCTGCATCTCCAGTCTTAGATTCAGTTTTCCAGTTCAGGCACAAAGGTTAAAAAGCAATTTTTCGAAATGTCAGCGCACAAAATTTCATTACAAATTTTTATTTGCCTTTTGAGTTTTTGCGCACTTTTTGCCCAATGTGCACGTATGTGTGTGTGTGTGTGTGTGTGTGTGTGTGTGTGTGTGTGTGTGTGTGTGTGTGTGTGTGTGTGCAGCCATTGTTGTTGTTAGTCTTGTTGTGTGACTAGTGAACAATAACAACAATGATCAGCTCGAAGCATAAAGCAACAACAACAACAACAACAACAACATGAGGAATAACATCTGCTTGTTGTTGTTGTTGTTGTTTCTTTGTTTGTTGTTACTGTTATTGTTGTCGTTATTATACTCAGGCCAAATTTCTATTTCCGTTTCTACTTTGCACAAGTTTTCCTGTTATATATTCTCATATTTATATTGGTATGTGTGTGTGTGTGTGTATGTGTGTGAACCGATAAACGTCAGTTGGCAACAGTGTTGTAAAACGTTCAGATTGTTGTTTGTCAGCAGAATTCGAGAAGCAATTAATTGTATCAATTAACACAAATATTCAATTTTAAACACATCTTTCAATTATATTATATTAATATTTATGCGATTATATTTTAAAATTTTTAAATATCAATAAAATTTAAATAGTAAAAAAATAACACAATTCTTAAAAATAATAATAATTTGGTAATTTTGCCATTGTTTTATAAATATGAATTGTTCATCCTAATTGATGAACACATATCTTTTATGTTAGTACTGATCTCTAAACTACGATCACGCTAGGCAACATAATAAATAATAGCTTAACTGACACCTAATTATTTATACACATAAATTCAAAAAAATTCAAGAATTTAAATTTTTTCGAGTTTTCCAAGAATTTCAAGTCCAAAAATCGTAAGAAAAAAAAAACAATTATTAAAAAATTGTATATTAATATCGAAGATAAATTCATTAGCTTTTAGAAATGGTTAAGCATTTTTCACTTGTGTTGTGAGTAATAGTAAAATTAAAATATTAAAAAATTTCGCTACCCATTATTAAATTAAAATTTTTGTTATTTTGTAAACGAAGTTTACAAAGTTTAATTATAGAAACATTTAAACATTTTCAAATTGATTTTCGCGGTGAGTTTAGGTTTGGTAAAAGCTAGAAACTGGCTGTTAACTAGTTTAATCGAATAAATTGGATTTTCATTTTATCTTGTTACAAATCAAAAAATTTGCATTTGCTGCAGTGAGAGAAAAATCAAGTACTTTCGTACTTGAATCAAGAATTTCCGATGTCAAAAGTATTCTTGATATTAAGAGCGTTCGGATAAGTCAAACAGATTTCAGGATTGTTTTGAGAATATTATGGTCTTGATATAATCCCAAAATACTTAATTTCAGACTTGTTTTTTTTTTAGTAAAATTGGGATAGCATTGAAAACATTTTGTACCAACTTCAAGCGCTTTACTGACTTTATAACTTCAAAACGTACATAACATTTGAGTATATTTCATACTTGACTCAAGACCTTTAAACTCTATAACTGAGTACAAAAACGTCTTAAAATATAAACATGAAATAATTATCAAAATCATAATTATCATAAATAATATAAAAAGTAGGCTGACTACAAAAATTATTATGTCAAATAAAGTCTTCAAATATAATCCTAATTTTTCAGTAACCGTCGAACTTCTCCTCATGGCAGACAAGCAAGAACCATTTGGGAATTCTAAGCATCTTTTAAAATTAAAGATCTCGATTCAGGTCATATTGTTCTTACCGAAGTATTTTTTTGATCAGGATTAAGAACGAAACCGTCTTCATTTAATATATGTAACTCATGATTTCAAAACGATTCGATCTTGAAGTAAGAATCTTAAAAACTGAATCGTTTTAAAAAATTTTCTAGACTGAAACAGGATAAATAGAAGAACGAAACGTACTGTTTTTTTCTGAGTGTGCATAAAATTTAGTTTATAAACTTAAAATATCTGGACGCAACTTTGATAAGCCAATTTATTAATCAGTTGATGAATACTCATGAAATAATACTCGAATTTTTGTCTCGGGCCAAATGAATTGCAAAGTTCTCTTCTGCCTGGACAACCACAAGCATAAGGCATCTAATTTATTTATTATTATTAATAACAATAATACGCATATATGCATATGCAAAGTACTCGACCGTACAATAGGGGGGGAAGTGAGGAGGAGGAGGACCAAGAGGGCCAACAGGACCAATAGATGTGTGGCCATAACATCCTTCAGCGTCGACTGCAGTCGAAATCAACGTTTAAAAAGGATTTGCCATGCTAAATATTTTCAAAAGCCTTAAGCTATTCAAAAATTACATCACTCGAGTAAATATGAGAGACTTGAGAGTCGACTTCAACGAGAAAGAGAAGGAGGAAGAGAAAGAGAAAGAGAGAGAGAAGGACGCGGAGAGAGAAGGAATGAGGACACAACGGACATCGGGCCGGACATAGAGGGCCTCAAGATGCCTCCGAAGTGTTGGAAACTGGGCAGCCGCATCCCGATTAATAGCGGCGAAGAATGTAATGCTGGCGAGTATGCGAGTTGCCGTACTGATTTCAAATGTATGTACAACTTGTAAGGCTCTATGTGTGTGTGTGTGTGTGTGTGTGTGTGTGGGTGGACGGCAAACAAAACAATGGCCCCAAGTTGTTATCCGCCAGCAGAAGCAAAAACAACAAGACGACATCACAGCCTCATTCTCATTCTCATTCGCAGCGGGAACGGTTCAATGTTCGACCGCTGTTGCCTTCCATGCGCTTGATTTAACCATGCATTGGGCCAGCATCTGGCCAAGACCGAAAACTAAAGCCGGAGATGTTGATGTTGTTACACTGTGAGAAAAAACGCCAATCAAATCAACTCGAATTAAGTATTTTCGATGCTTAAGAATAAATATTGTTTGGGTTTTCTCCAAATGTTGCAACTTCAACTATTTTTTGGTTCCGTTTTTAATCTAAATTTAATATTAAATTAATTTAATTAAAATTAAATTTTTTTAATATATAAATAGATTAAATAAAAATACTTGAAATAAGTACGAATTACTTAAAATGAGCGAGTATAAGAACAAAGAATCTTTAATCAAGTAAAAGTTAAAATTTACTAAAAATGAGTTCCAAAATTCAGTATGTAAAATCTTAAATCAAGTACTTTAATTTTTATATATTTTAAGTGAAGTAAAACTCAAAAACTACTAGAAATGAGTACGCAAATTCTTTATATAAACTCGGGACTCAAGTTCGACTCACAGATCAACCATGTAAAATCTTAAATCAAGTACTTAAATTCTTTCATCTTCATCCCAAATAGTTCTTGCTTTTCCAGGGCACTGAGAACTTAAGACTTTTTAACAGACATAATTTCTGTAGTCAGACTTCACTTACTTTCACACTTACTTTTTATGATTTTGATAATTTTATAATAATAAAACTTGTTTTAAGTACATTTTATACATATAAATCAAGCTTACACGATCATTATTTAAATCGGCAGAATATATTTAAATAAAATATCATGTTCACATTTTAACATTTGTATTTGATTTGGAGCTCAGTTTCAGAATTGAAAGTATTGGGATCAAGTTAGAATTTTACTTATATCAAGTACATTTTGAAGTAGATTTAATTTTGAAATACTATAATAAATGAAATACTACTCGACTTTAGTAATTTGAATCTTAGTGAGAAATCAATTTTGAAATGTGTTGTTTTAAGTACTTGTTTTTTTTTCCCTCTGTGTGGAGACCCCACTTACATACATATATACATATGTATATGGCGGAAGGAAGTGGAAACTGAAGGAATTGGGGTAAAACTGCGGTCGCCTGGCCTCTTCTGTCCTGCCCTGTTCTGTCCTGTCCTGGCCCGAGTACGGTCCTCGACATCATCGAGAAATGAAAACAACTCAAGCGAAAATACAATCATATTTTTATTGCCGGCTGGTTGGCTGCATGTCGAGGGCAACTCTGAAGAGAAAGAGAGAGAGAGAGAGAGAGCTTCCAGCCCGAAGAGAGATTGAACGAGACAAATGTATGGAGAGAAAGAGGAGAGAGAGAGAGAGAGAGAGGTGGGTCGTCAACCAATTCTCGTTTGCTCGCTCGTTTAGTCGATTATTCTTGGAGGCGTTTTTCTTAATAGTAGCAACAAGAACAAACGACAACAGCAATAACAGTCACTGGCGCCGCCGAGTGAAATGAATTAAAACTGAATCAAAACATCTGGACGCACGACCATGAGACAACATAAACAGCAACCGGACAAGGAACCAAAAAGGACACTTGTTTCCACCCAGATACTTCATCTCTTTGCCATTCGCACTATTTACTTTCGAGTGAGGCCGACAGACCGTTGACAATGTGAAAAACTGGAAAACGCTAAGCAAGCAATCATCCATCCTCCTGTTTTCCCCTCTCTCTAGTCCAGCAAAAGCAGAAAACGATACACTTTTCAATTATACCATAAATAAGACAAAAACAATGCTCAAAAATACAAAAATAAAATGATTGTTTACTATTTATGCACGGTATGACATTGCAAAGTTATAAACTTATCAGACTGTTGATTCAATGATTAATGAACACGCTCAAAACATATTTTCCAACTCAAAGTCTTGTCTTTAGCTACTCAGGATGACACGAATAAATCCTTAACCAACTGGACAGTAAATATCGTAAACAATCAAGCAATTAGCGAGCAAACACCTTGAGTTCTTTTCCAACTACTCATCTAGTTTCTTATATTCCCTCAAGTTTTGGAAAAGAGTGCATAATTCCCGAAATTACAAGTAAATTCAAGGATTTGGGGATCTAAACAGCTAATTCCACTCCAAAGAAGTTATTTACATCCAAGTTATTATTCACAGTGTAATCCCCATGTCTGAATTAAGAATTGAGAATTTTAGACGGTTGAACTTTGAATTAGCTTAGAAAAACCTATACAGATAAAAAAATCCATTCCAAAATTCAAGTTTAAAATTCTTGAGTTTAGCATTTATTTTTGAGGATATTTATTTTTGTTAAATTAAGATATTATGCTGATAAAATTAAAAAGTCAAAGCAGCCTAAAATATTTGATCTAACTAAAAAAATGTACAAAACCCCGAAAATCAAAATATTGATAAGAAAGTCCGTGCTTGAATCAAGTATTTTGTAATTGGCTTAATGGATTAATGGATTAATTTTATATTGAAATCCCCGATTTTTTTTCTGTGTATAAACTCAAGTTATGAAACAAAAGCGTTATTTATGTTCGAAAGCAGGATACCAAACAGAAATGAATATCGGTTTCGGTTTAAATAAGGTTTTCGGTTATCGGTTACACAAAATCGTTGTATATTGTTTCCATTATGAATGGGTTAAAAACAAAATAAAATTAATATATTATACTATAATCAAAAATGGTTTGATTTTAAAATGGATCTATTAAATTTAAAATCAAAATAAGTTTGATAATTGATGATTACACTTTAACAACATAATTAAATTTAAAGCTTGATCGAACCGAAACTAACCGTTAAACATGTATCGGTAATTATTTATTTCGGTTAAAATAATTTCGGTGTTACGGTTTCGGTATAATATAATATTTGTGATTCGTTTAATATCGGTTATACCGGTTATACCGGCTTATACCGGTTTCGATTACGGTTTAATGTAGTACCTGCTCGAAAGTATAAGTGATTAGCACTAAGATCTCAAAGGGTATTCCCCACTTAAAGGAATCCGATCAAGGATATACTTGACGCTACTCTTACATCCACTGAGGACTCTACAAATATGCATACAAATAATAAAACATCATCGCGTCTCGTCGCGCTTCAGCAACATCAACATCAGCATCTGTTACCTCTATGCTCGTCCCGCCCTTAACCTAATATGCCAAAATACAAAGGTGTATTGTGAAGAGGAATGGGAAGATAAAAGTAGCATAAAGGATATGCAAGCCAAGCAATTTGCATTTGCACACCGCAAACGGTGAAGCAAAACTTGAAACACAGCAGACGACAAAGCAGATGACAACAACAGCCACAACAAAATGCTTCAGAAATATGCTAAATTACTAAAAGACAAAAAAAAAGGAAAGAAATAAAAGAAAAAGAAAAAGAAAGAAAAAATAGATGTATACATATACACATGTATATATGTATGTATGTATGTTATGGACAGGGAGGTGGAAAAGTACTTTCAAGAAGTTGCCGAAAGTCGAGAGCAAGCAAAGACAAAAACCAGTGCCAAGAAATGGCAGAAACACAAGAATAACAAGATGCTAAGAGAGGGAGACAGAGATGAGATGAAGGCAACAACAGATGGAACAGCAGCAGCAGCACCTGCTCCCATAACCCGTAAACCGTAACCCGTAACCCGTAACCCTAAAGCCTCCCAATTGGCAGTACGTCGAGGGCAGTTCGTTCTGTCCGGTGTCAAGGTAGAAGCGAAAGCCAAATAATCAAAGAGGAGTCCAAGCTGGAAAGACCACAACTTGGAGCATGCTTGCTGTGTATGCTGTTATTGAAAATAGTTTTACAATTTATAGAGTGCAGACTCTATGGGTAATGGACAAAGGTCCGAGACCAAGACCGAGTCCGAGTCCAGATACAGATTCAAATTCAAATTCAAATGCTGAGACTCAAGTCGGAGAGGGCGCATTGCATTTTGCATAACAAAGACAAGCGCGTCCAGTCGTTCAAATTGTCAGTTGAAATGTCAGCTCAAGATGGACCACAACTAAGAGAAGAGAAGTGAAGAGATGAGATGAGAAAAACGTAGAATTGCTGGAATGTTGGACGTAAATCAAGTAAGCTGCTTTGTCGGCTTACAAAACATTTGCTTACATTTCCACAGCAGCAAACAAATCACTAAGAAATTTACTCATTCTCAAAGGTGGAATGATAACCAACGTGGAATTCTGAATTGTAAGAATGTGAAATCATCTTCTACTTAATAGGTTTGATGTCTTTCTTAGAAAAAGTACTCTGAACTGACTGTTTGCTCTTAAGAGATGCATTCTCCCATTTTCCGTGGCAATAAGTTAAGCGGAATTTGGAATAAAGTTTTCTTAGTTCCTGTTAATGAAGACATTGAAATTATGACAAACATTTAACGCTAAGTTGGCAGCAGCTTAGGGACAAGTTAATGGACAGGCTAACGAATTATTGTGAATATGACGTATTCAGCATTTTTAAGGATTTATTTGATAACTTCGGAAATTATGAATTTAATGAAATCAAAGAAATTTAGTTCAATTTAAATGAAACTATAAATTAATTGACGATGGTTACATGATATTAAAAAGCTCAATTCCTTTATATTTTGGGGAAGTGAGAGTCAAGCATATGGGAATCATATCTAAGCTCGCTTCAGGCTAATTTCATACACATGATTTAGAGGGGCGAAAAGTTTAATAAAAAATCGTTTTAAGAAATATAATATAACATATTACATACGCTTGAGTAATCGAATATTTATGATGATGAAACATGAAGAGAAAACCGAAAAGTAGACCTAAGCAACCCCATAACCCATAACTACAACATTGATACACACACACTCCCATTTTATATGCATTGAAAAGAAACATATCCACAACATTGGGAAAGAGAGTAAAGGAAAGTAAAAGAAGAGAAAGGAAAGGAAAGGAAGGTGAACAGAGTGCGCTTGTCAAAACAAATCCGTAAGAGATTACATTAAAAGGCGCATTTGGACAGCTCAATCGCAAAATAGCATACACCTATTTCAGGATATAGCGTGTATGTATGTATGTTCCTTATATGCCAAAAATATCCCCAATGGATTTACGAGACGTTACCGCACCCAACTCAAACCTAGTTCATATATATCCTTCCTTGAATCCTTGTTCCTTTAGTTACGCCGCGTTTTGTTTTCCTTCATTTTTTATTTGTTTGTTTTTTTTTTTGAAAATGATGGAAAGTTCTGTAATTCGAACTGACAGTAGTTTTCATTATGAATTCATGTAATTTTTTTTTGTTTTTTGTTCATGTCCGTTTTTTTTTTTAATTCGATTTTCCCAAAAGGGTCGGAAAAAGATGAACGCTTATCATAGACAATATTTGTTTAAGTTACTCAGAGAAAGTTGAATGGAGAGATAACATAGGTAGATCCAGTTGAATAAAAAATTCAGCAGATCTCCTTGAGTTCTTTCAGATCTTTTTATTAGAGTTAATTTCTAATATGTCAGAAAAAATCTGTTTTTCAAATCAAAACATAAATTAGTTCTAAGCTACCATGTTTAATAGTTTTAAAATTGTACTCGGGATTGTAATTGTGACTACCATAATAATTGATAAGTAAAACTTGTAGTGCTAGGGCATAGAATAAATCTGAATCTAGTCTGGCAACTCTTTCAAGCAGCGCTGCCAACTTGTTGATAAAATGCTGCCAATTTATCGTTAGGCGCTGCCATACTTTCAACGTTTATTCAAATTTCTGTAGTTTTTTGAGTTTTGTAGTTTTCAAAAATGTTTAAATGTTGAATTTTTTACTGCAATGCATTTTTAATATATGAATGTTTGTATGTATGTGTATACATACATATGTGAGCAAAGTAATAGGCTGCGATGATTTAACTCAACACGCGTTGCTTTCACTTGGCACTCACGTACTTCTCCACCCACACATCCACACCTACATATAAATATGTTCATTGTACACTCAGAAAAAAATTAACGAAAGAAATCCATCACAATCTTTTTTTAATTCCAGATCGATTCGTTCTTAACTTTTTGTAGTTAAAATAACGACTTTTTATTACAAATAGGGGTTTTCTGTTCTCAATACATGACTTTCATTAATGTTATATGAAAGGCAATCGAAATTAAACAACATTACATTCACATCTAAAATCCATGGTGGCCCCGTGGTTCTCTGGTTAGAGTCGCCACTTCAGTTCGTGTCCTAATCTTGCAAAGGACAGATTTTGAATTTAATAATTAAAGTCAAGGTTGCAAACCAATACAATTTTAGATAAAGGAGAGCGGTTCAGTGGTCCGAATTAGAGATGGGAACACGGGCCTCCTTTTTGAGGCCAATTTTGAAGTCCGGCCTAGACAAAATTTTAAAAACAAGCCCGCCCCGAAATTATCATATAAAAACAATTTGTTAATGATTTTAACTTAATTTTGTTAATTAAATCAAACAAAGTTTTAATTTTAGAGCATCAATTTTAAACACATCGATACGTATCGATATTAACTGTACATCATACACAAAATTTGTGTGTTTTTGGGCCTATCGTGCTTCGGGCCTTTAGCTGAGGCCCGGGACCGAACGAAAAAAAGCCCGTTTGCGATTTTCTGGCAAGAAGCGAAATCATTGAGCAAAAATATTAAGGTTCGGCTTGCGAACCGGTTTATGTACCCCCTGAACGCAAGGTTTGGTTAAATTTTCTACAAAAAATTATTTTTATTGATTTAATTTGTTTTCAATTTTTTAAACCTATAAAAATTGTAATTTAAAAGTTCCCATCTTGAAAATTCTAAATTTCTTTGAAGATTTAAAAAATAACTATATTCAAAGAGTCAACTATTTGCGGAGTATTAAAAAGCATCACATTTATGCAACATTTTTTTTTTTAACCGAACTTTTTAATTTTTTTTTGTACCGATTTTTTACCGTTTCGATCGTACTTTTTTCCGAGTGTATTTGTATATGTATGTGTGTGTATACGTATATAGATAGACAGTGAGGCCAACTCATTTGTGGAGCCAACTATGATATGTAAATATTGGGGTAGCGCCAAGTGGATTTTTCCCATAGGAAAATAACTGAACGCTGTGCCACACGGAGGCGCTGATGCGAATGTGAATGTGAATAAAGAGGAGTAAAGGGAGGGGTTTGGTCTTTGGATGGGGTTGGGTTGCGGTTCCAGTTGTTGTTGTAGTTGGAGCTGTTGTTGTAGTTGTAGTTGGAGCTGTTTGCTGGTAAGCTTTGCTGACGCTGAGCAAACTCCACTTTAGCACTGGCAATGCGATTTACATATTACTAGGAGAGTCTGCTTTGAATAAACTCGCTTGCACGGCCCCAACACTCGGCTATATCTACCTCTCTCTCTTACTTAACGCACAGCTGTCTCTTTCACTCGCAGTGTGTGTGTGTGTGTGTGTGTGTGTGTGTGCAGTTTTTAAATTTGCAAACATGAGCATGTAAATTTGCAATGAATAAATTAACCAGAATTTGTCCCCACCGCCATATTTCTTTTACACTCACACTCTGCTCGGAGTGTGTTTCTTGGTGTTACTCAACACTTTCGCTATTTATTAAAAACAAATTGGCAGCCCTTAAAGTCAAATCCTGAAATGGCAAAGTGCTCAGCTTTTAATCACTTTTGATTATGCGCGTATTGCCGCCTGTCCTAGGACAACTGAAGAAATCACTCAGCCTCAGGCAAACAGTCTACCAATCTCTCTCTCTCTCTCTCTCTCTCTGTGTCTTTTCAACACTCCCCTCTCTATCTGTCACATTGCTTCTTACTGTGGCAAAAAACAATCACGTGGCGCTAGATAGACAGGCCTGGCAGGCTGACAACAACTCTTTTTTGCAACATCAACAATAAAAGCAGACACAGAGCAGCAGAGAGAGATAGATAGATAGATAGATGGATAGAGAAAGAGAGAAAGAGAAAGAAACGTGATTCAGATGAAAAAACGTCAACAGCAGCGACGGCGACAGGACAACAGGACGACTTATCCAGAGAATGCTGGATAAACTTCTAGCCTCAGTTGCCGCAATGACAGCACGACGTGGAAATGTCGACGAGAGCAGGACAACAACATGAAAGAAGCAGGACAACAACAAAAAGAAAACAAAACAAAGTCGAAAAAAAAAAGAAAACGAAAAAGAAAAAGAAAAAGAAACGAACACAACGAGCCGAGAAAACTCAATTAAACTTTTGTAATTACAGCTAAAACGGAAGAAGATATTTATCCAGTATAATTGCATTGAAGGCAAATGAAAGAAAAGAAAAGAAATGAAGAGAGAAGTGAAGTTGAAAAATAAAAACGAAAAACCAAAACGCAGGCGAAAGAAACGCAAAAGAAAATAAATAAATATAGAATGCCGGTAGACAGCAATAAGCAGGCAGACAAAACATTGAGAGACAATCCCGGCAGCAGGTAAACCTTATCCGTCCTGGCGCCACAAGTGCCACTTGACACATCGGCATTAACCAGAGAGAACGAGAGGAAGAGAGAAAGATAGAGAGAGAGGACGAGAGAAAAAAGTGCCCCTCTTTGTCATGTAGCCATAAAAAATGTCCTCCTCCTCCTCCAAATATTCCACCTCTTTCAGCTTTTCTTTCCCAAGTCTCAGCTCAATGCATTGTTTTGCTTTACGCCTGGCTAGTTTCTGGCTTTATAGCATCCAAAACAATGTCTCAAATCAGATGCAACAGATCGCTCGCTGAGATGAAAACTCATTTCTAGTTATGCCATGAAAACAAACCGAACAACTCCAATGAGGACCAATAATTTATCATGCGATAGCCTGCAATCCAGAATGAAAGAAGCAAGAGAAGCAACAGCTTAAATTGTTAGATGACTAAAGTTAGTGTTGTAAAATGCCGACAGAGTTTCATTAATGAAATTACCCATTTACGACTTATAGGAAAAACTAGTGAAAACAAGCGGAAAGGCTATAGTCGAGACCCCGACTATAAGAATAGCCGTTGCATACTTTTAGGAGCTAATATTGCCTTTAAAATTAAAACAGACATTACTGCCGTTCTATTTAACCGATCTTGTTGTGATTAAGTAGTATGTTAGATAATAATAATACGTAACGTAAGTTACCTAATAATAACTGTGGGTGTGGTGGCTTTCCCGAATTGAGGAGCGTTGCAAAAATTTGAGACAAACTTGATCTGTGTAGGGTTTATAGAAGTCTGTGTGCCAAATTTGTTTGCTCTCTTTACATACATTCTAATGAATACAATATACCATTTTACCTAATTTTTAAGAAACGGGTATAAAAACCATTAATAAGTTTTGTTAAAAGTATATTACAACAATTGAATATTTATTAGACATTCCTAGAATTCTTAAATTCAGAGCAGGGATGGACAGCCACTCAAACATCGGGAATTTTAGTTTTTGGGTCATAAATTAATGTTGTTAACTAGGAGGCTCCGCTCCCCTGCTCGCTTCGCTCGAAGGACCCCGGTCTCTTCGCTCGCGGAAATGAATATTAGTTATCTTAATAAAGTTTAGTCAAAGCAACCTTTAGTATGAGTTTGGTTGAGATATCTTAAGAAACAAAAAAAATGTTCATACTCAACGATAATTTGCATCCGATTATTCCTATGACAGCTATATGATAACGTTATCCGACTTAACTTGGTCAGCATGTAACAGACAGTCCCAAAAATACAATCTGTGAGTTTGGTTAAGATATCTTAAGAAACAATAAAGTTTTTCATACAAAGCAATTCCATGACCTCTGACCTCATACTGAGGCACTTGCAGGTAGAATTTCGCAAAACGCCGTCTTATTGCGCGATAAAATTGTCTCATCGATGTTGTATGCAAATTTCAGCTTTTCAGTCAGTCAGTCTGTCAGTGAGTCAGTCAGGACAAAGAGTTTTATATATATAGATATAGATAAAACACAGAAATATTTGAGATATTGAGCTCAAATTTATTGTGGGTGTATTGCAAAGTATTACATTTTAAAAATGAAATTCGATTGAAATTAATATGACCTACACGAGACTGTTTTTTAATAATTTCCAAACGTTGTTGGTTCGTGAACTTTGCCATGATGTTGACTTTTATTAACGTTTTGACATTGACAGTTCATTGAAAAAGTTTAAGGGTGCGTTCATATAAAGATACGAAATTGTAATGTCCCTATTGGAAAACCCTTTATTAGTACAAAACACACGTATTTATGTTTACAAACATTGCTATTGATTTGAGAGTATTTAACTACGATTTGTTGATTTCAGTGTTAAGATATCTACCTTAATTCCTCTAAAAGTAGCTCGACTTCGAAGTCGGTCATTCGTTTAAAGCCGTTAGCATCGGAAAAACCAACGGCCATTTGATGAGCACAGATTGAATTATTAGCACAAGCCAATTTGAGAGTTTGGATGGCAAGATAGATGGCAGCTTCCAAAACAATTGCGCCAGAATGGTGTCTCTTCAGATAGGTATTACATTTCTCGGCATTGCTTCCAATAACAACGGCCTTAACGGGTTGAAAGGAACCGATGCAATTCATCTTATAGAGATGGGCACGACTTTGATGCCAGCCGGCAATTAGAATTGCAACACCAAAAGGACGCACAGCACAAGACTGTGAAAATCCTTGTAGATTGTTACTCAATTCTGGCAGTAATACATTAACCGGTATCGTATCATCTTCAGCCACCATATATCCTGCTGCTATCTTGATCGCCAGCCTGCTCACCTGACGAAAGTCAGCTTCAATACCGGAATAGACCATTCCAATTTTTTCGGATATTTTTGCCATTTTAAATACGGTATTACTATCAATGAGGCTATTGCTTAATTTCTTCTCAGTTACAATGACGACTCCATTTCTAGCTACAATTCCCACAGATGGTTCACCTTTGGATGCACAAATATTGGCGTATTCCACTTGCAGTATCTTTCCTGATTCACTAAATGAAGTCTGCACACCGTCGTAACATTTTTTACGATGTAAATCATGAGGTACATTTTCAAAATCCATTCTCTCTTCATCGTCACTACTCTCTGATTGTCTGTCATATTCTGCTTCGACACTGTTCTCATCTTGTTCCGTATTCTCTTCTCCAGTAGTCTCGTTTTCCCCTGAACCATTACTCATTGTACAAATTGTTTAGAATTTGTTGAATGTGAATTGTGTCGTAGATGTTACGTATATTTCGACTGAACTCTGATATTTGTTCTGTTTTTCTTTATTTTTTTTAGTTTTAATTATTGAGCCTACTACATTTGAAATTTTTATAAATAGAAATTGACAAGTGCAACAACGAACCATAAAGATAAATAGCTCTGAACCATTGTTAAACCGCTCAACAAATTCAAAACCAAGACTGTAAACCACCAAAATTTTGGTTAAGGTTCGGTTCGGTGAATCGAACCATAGAGAAATATTTAGCTTATATACCCCCTGAACTTAAGATTTGGCTTTGAACCTTGGTTTAATTTACTACAAAGAAATATTTTTATTGATTTCATTTTCTGTTTTTTAAACCTATTAAAATTTTTATTAAGACAATTCAAATTTTCAAAATAATCTACATTCATTTAAAGATTTAAATTAGACTTATTTTTATTCGAAGTCTCAAATAGTTCCGCAATATTAGAAAAGCATAAGATTTTTAAAATTATTTTATTTTCGAAATTAATAAATTTATTTAAGAAAGTGGTTCGGTTCAGGTTCGGACTTGCGTGGTTAATAATTGTATAGGTTCGGTTCATAAGATAATATACTTATACACGATAAAAAAATGTTGTAAAATCAAGATTTCGGAACTGCTAATTTTTAGATTAATATTCTTAGTTTTATTAATTTGGTATTAAAATGATCTTATTTTAAGAACAAAATATTTAAGATAAATGTTCTTGATTTTAGCAGTTGGTCTTTTTTTCAGTGTATGTAATATATTTTAAAAACAATTATTTAATTACTTAACCGCCGACTTCTTGTAAATAATCGAAATTTCAGCCTCGTGGCTTCATTAGTTCCAGAGATAAGACCCTGAACCACTGTCGAACCGGTTCAAAGAACACAAATTACGCTACGTGATGCAGTTCATTGTACATTCAAATTATGATAAGCAATTAGACAAGTGCACTTGATTAGAATCTCACATTGCGAACGAACTTTTATGTGAGTCCAACAAGTGATTTAAAGTGGGAACCTTCATTCCCAGAATTGACCCTTGTGAGTGACCTCTTTGGCAAAAAAGGGGGAGAAGGAGGGGAGTTGATGTCGCTCTGTTTGTCTGTTGATGAAGACATTAATTTGATGCAAATCGCGTCAGCTGAACACAATCGAAGTGCTAATTGCGCTTCTTTCAATGCTCCGACCCCCAATCGTCACACTACAGTGGGTGCTAACAAAACGTTGGCCAATCAGCACTCACTCCACAGTGCTGTAAATGACAGCAACAGTAGCAGTAGCAACATCATCATCATCATCATCATCATCGTTATTATTATTATGAATGGGGCAGGTGTGCCAAAGGTAAGGCATGAGGAAGGGGCAAATGCTGCAGTTCTGGTTCACTTCATTATGTATGCGCGACACAGACAATGGGCCACTGATGGACGTGCTGCAATTGCAACAAGCGTGGTGAGGAGTGCAGAGAGGGGAGAGTTCCCTGTCTACAGACAAGGCTCTCTCCTCAATCCACCCAATTCCCCTTTTCGGTTCAGTGAAAAAACCGAAACCCTTGCCCGAATCTGAATCGGAATCTGAATCTGAATCGGAATCTGAGCTGCGACTTGGAGTCGCCCTCAATGAATAAAATGTTTTGTAAATCTGAAACGCTTGTCTGTGGCATGTGTGCATGCCACACACACACACACACACACACATATATTAGTGGTATGTGTGTGTGTGTGTGCAACACCTTGCTGTGGAGTCAATAGCGTAGCTTGTGGCGTCAGTTTATCTATTTGGCCGCCTGACCAGCTTGTTAAGTTTTTGTTGCAACAAGCTCTCTTCTCTTCCCTTCCTTCCTTCCCCCTCTTTATTTCTCCTCCTCTACACAGAGCGAAAAAATCAAGAATTTCGTACTTAAAATGCCACATTTCAAACTTGATTTCTCACTAAGTTTGAAATTAGTAATGTCGAGTATTTTGATCTTATTTCAAGTATGAAAACTAAATATTTTAGTATTTTTAAAATTAAATTATCTTTAAAACGTATTTCAACTTGATCCAAGTCCATTTACATCTGAAACTGAGCACAAAATCATCTTAAAATATGAACATCATACTTGATTTAAGCATACTTAAATCCATATCGTGTAAATTTGATTTGTTCGAATAAAATGTTCTTCAAATATGTTTTATTATTATAAAAAATCAGCTTTCAGTTAGTGAAAGTAAGTGAAGTCTGACTTCAGAAATTATTCGGTTAAATATAGTCTTAAGTTCTCAGTGCCCCGAAAAGCAAGAACTGTTTGGGAATTCTAAGCAAGCGAACGCTAAAAAGTTATAAGAATTAAAGTCCTTGATTTAAGATTTTACACATTTGATCTGTGAGTCGAGCCTAAGTCCCGAACTTATATAAAGAATTTGCGTACTCATTTCTAGTAGTTTTTGAGTTTTACTTTATAAGAATTAAAGTAATTGATTTAATATTTTACATACTTTTTTAACTAATTTCTAGTAATTTTTAAGTTTTATTTGTTTCAAGATTCTTTATTCAAGATTTCAGATTTTACATACGTGATTTTTAAACTCATTTCTAGTAATTTTTAAGTTTTATTTGTTTCAAGATTCTTTGTTCTTATATCAAGATTAGTAGTACTTGATCAAAGAATTTAAATGCTCACTTTAAGTATTTCATTAAAATATCAAGTACCATTTGAAGTATAGAAAATACTTAATTCGAGTTCATTCGAACTTTATTTTTCTCTCTGTGTAGGCAGCTCTCATCTAACCGCAAATCGAACCCTAGCTCCATGTGAAAATGAATGCCTTCAGGTTCAGGAGGGAGGGAGGGTAACTACCTGGAGGCGCCACAGCAGCACCTGTGTCCAGCCGGCAGTTCATCATCAAAAGACGTACTGCCTCGGGTTTTGAGTTTCATCCGAGAGTTGCTGTGTGTGTGTGTGTGTGTTTTGGACTCCTTTGCTCCTTTGCTCCTTTTGGCAAAAGCCATTCGCACGCCTGTAATTTAATGTGGCCATCATGGTCATCTGGTCATGTGGCAATGTGGCAATGTGCCCATAAACGCCCATTTGTGCACTCATTTATCTGGACGGGCCCTGAGAACGGGCAAAACTGCAGATTGGATTTGTTAACGCAATTTTGCGCTTATACAACATTATTTTAATGCAAGTATTCTCCTCGATATTTTCCTGCATTAGGCTGACCTTAATCACACAAATCTGTTGGCCAAAAGCGTCAATTAACAATATTTGTAATATGTATTTCCTAATTTCTATTTTTTTTTAGTTTCTATTGAAAAAGCTTCCATGTGATTTTTTAAGTTCCTTATTATTTATATTCACAAAACTTGAAAAGCTCCCAAGAAATTCTGCATTACTTGTTTATTTTTCTGACTTTCAAGCTAAAATTTAACGTTCAGCAACTTTGTCACAAACTTTTCATTAGTGAACTTTAACTTTAAAGCAAAAGCTCAATAGAAATTGGTATAATTCTCTTTTTTATGTACGATTTTCCTTGAATAAAGTGAAAACTCAATTGATGTATCTCCAAAGAACTTAAGTTAAAGTCTTGATCCCCTCGAAAACTTAAGTTAAACAGGTCGTAATTTGGCATAAGGACAATGAAGTTAAAATATTTACTTTACCTATTAAAAAGCTCGCTTAAATCATAATTTCGTTTGATCCAAAAGCTCTCATAACTCTTCCTATTGATCCTACAACTTTACTATAAGCTCTCTTATCCTTTCAACCAAAAATTAGTTAATTCATTCTCTCATTCGCTGCCTTTCAATGTGCTTCCTGTGGAAGTGTGCTTTTGATATTACAAATCAGTGCCAGCCTAAATCGTTGCCGCATAATTTATATGCAATATTTTATGCATTCTTATATAATAGATTTAAGTGCACACACATTAAGGACGTTAGGATGCCATTATGAAAGCGCGACTCTATTTCGTTATATTCATTTTATTTTATAGCATATTCTACTCTCTTTATTTTTGTATCATTTTATAAGCTTAATGCATATCAAAGGGAAAACAAAACAAAATTGTTGACCCTAAGTGCCAAAGGACTTTAATGCGTATTCGAATTTAACGGGCAAAATGTGGCGAAATGTGTTCATAAAGGACCCTCAGCGATTTACGAGTTGTATCCGACTAGAGGGCATTGGAGGGGATATGAGGGTGCTACGGGGTGGGTTAACTCATTAAGTTCATGTACTGTCTACTGGCGGGCCATCAAAGTCGATTACCTAGAAAATGCCCCAAAATGCCACAATGTCAATCGATTAAGTTGCATGGGGCACAGCCGGTAAACAGGCAACCAGACAAACAGTCGACACACTGAGGCATAGACGGAGTCAGGAGTCAGGACCCTACAAGCGGTACGGCTCTGGACAATGGACATTGGACTCTGGCTCATCGGTTCATTGTCAAATTACATTAGCATCCAGTTTGGTCGGAGCGTCTGTGTTTTGACAGCTGCTTTTGCTTATTGACATACGCTTCTTGGTATTCAACTCTACACACACACACACACACACACACACACACACACTCCTCCATACACACGTACACAGAAAAAAATCAGGTATTCCGGTATAAAGTCATTCCAATGCCGTGTCAGAAATAAGCTAATTCCGGATTTTTTAAAACCAAGTAAATTACTTGTGTAAAACACAATTTTTTTTTTTAGCAATATTTTGTTTTCGTGGTACTGTACTTTGTTTTTAGTTAGATCAAATATTTTAGGCTTCCTTGACTTTTTTAATATTGAAATTTGGAGGGGGTTTTTTTTTTTAAGTAGAATGCAAGAATGCAAATTTTAACTAAATAAATCAATGTGAAGGAATTACTAAAATTCCTATTTTAGTTTTATCTTAGCCAAAAACTTATATTTACAATTTATATAATATCAATCATTTTTAATTATTAGAGATAATTTTTAAATACAAAATTACAAAAGAACACTTATTTTTGAGTTACGGATGACTCTTATTTTATAACTTTTAAAATAAAAATCAGAAATTACTCTTTTGTTTCTTTCGTAGTTTCGTAACTTAAAAATAAAAATTGAAATTTAATTATTATTTTGCATTTCTAAAGTAAAAATTAAAAATAAGTGTTATTCAGTAAGTTTTAAATAAAAATTTTAAAATTATTCTTAGATTGCAATTTTTATTTTAGATCAAATATTTTAGGCTTATTTGACTTTTTATAGTTGATCCGTTGCCATTTTATCTGCAGATTGTCTTAATTTAACAAAAATATACTGAATACATAATTAAGAATTTTAATTTTGAATTTTAGTGTGGTTTTTTTTCAGTGTAGACAGTCTACACGCACATGTAATCACAATGCAATGTTATGGTCAGAGCTATGACAGCTCCAGTAGAGTACTTAGCCATGTTCCTTTTACTGCCACGCCTATAACACACACACATGCATCTCCTCTCTCTCTCTCTCTCTCTCTCTGTCTCTCTCTTTCTCCCTTTCCTTCTCTAGTCGTTGCTTGCCCTCATAAACGGCATGTTTAGGGGCCAATGAGCTGCGTTTTTATGGCACATGGAGTGTGTGTCAAAGTTAATTTTCGGCACAGTCTTTATGAAGTGTACACACTGTTGTGTGTGTGTGTGTGTAGGCAGCTGTTGAGTGAGAGTGCTTGTGGCAATATGACAATGTGCCACACTGACAACTCAAAGTGTTATCCAAGTTTCTTTACTAATTGCAAACTCGATCGAAAATTAAAGTTGTTACAAGCTCAACTTTCAAATAGCTTTGCAAAATAGAACACTTGATTTTTTGGGAAAATCGACACTAAATTTGGTTGCTTTTTCATGGGAAATTGTTAAAGATTTTTAATTTTGAGAAAAATTAAATAAAACGCGCATATGTTCAATTTATTCTATCATATCATCATGGGATTTTAAATCTGTTAATATTCTCCAGAATTACATTGATTCTTGATTCGAAAATATTTGAACAAGTCATAGGATCTGTTATTATTTATCAACAACTTGAGAACATCAAATTTTATAAGCAATTTAACTTTTCTGATGTAAAATTTCTTAAAATTGAATATGCTGTCAAATAAAATAAATCAAAGTTGAATGTTCTCAAGTATTTCTTTAAAACTGAACTGGAAACTAAAAATAAATTATAATTTATGCCACGTTAATTGAATATTATTAATTTAATAAGTTGAACTTCTCTGATTTGAACTTCTCTAAAGTGAACTTAACATTCAGTTAAAAATAAAAAGAAGTAAATATTTTTCTGCTCATGTTTTGAGTTAATTCCAAGTTAAATTGTAATATTGTAGTTCTCTTTTTATATTCTGATAATGTCATCAAATGTGCATAAATATTTGAATTATTGTCATTTTTCATTATGGATTAACTCTTCAATTTACTGAAAGAATTGTAGGAAATCTATTGATCTATTATCTAAAGACATCCTTTACTTAAAGTCTTATACATCACAGTTTAAATTTGTTAAGCTTTTTCTTGGATTTAATCAACTCTCAAGTTGTGTGCAAGTTTTTAAGATAATTTTGATTTCTTCGCTTAACTGAACTAACTTTATCATAATCCTTACAAGAGTTTCTAGCATATTTGAATGGAGGAAAATGGGGAAGCGTTGAGTTGGAAGGAACTAGGAGTACAGACAATCCTAGAAGTGAAAGGTTGCAACTATTAAATGTTGCCGGGGTCAAAAGAAGCCGCATAAAATGAGCCACAAAAAAAGGGAGGCAAAAGGGATCTCCTGAACCTGTTGTCATTGTTATTCCAATTGTTATGCCCCCGTGTCACCATCATCAATGAGAATTTTCCTAAGCGAACTCACGTTTGTGCTGCGTTCCAATAATAAAAATCACTTTTATTGCTCAATATATTCTAATTACGGTAATTCTCCACATAAACGTAACAAACTTGACTAATTTCCAAAGGCCAGACGAGGACAGGACTTTTTCCTGACCACCAGGAAAACTATCGACCCACCCTATGACTGGGTTCCCCCCCCCTTCCCGTGGTGTTAATTCATGGAGTGCGCTTCCTTGATAAAGTGTAATTATTCTATGAATATCGAAAAAGTGTGTACCTTGTGGTTAGGTAAAGAAATGAGGAAAGAAAGTATGAAGTAGGGGTAGCAATGAGAATGAGGGGGGTGGGTGGTGGATGGGTGGAAAGGCTGCAAAGGTGGCAACTTCAACAACGACAAATGGCAACCCGTAAGGCACGAACTCAACTAACGGTCTATGTGATTTTATGGTAATTTGATTGTAATGAAAACTAATAGCAATTGATTGTACGACGTGTACAAATGTCCAGACTCGACTTCGAGACTCGACTCCGAGACTCACTGACTTGAGACTGACTTCGACCCTTTCGGCATGTGCTACTCACACCTCACATTCTACCTTGGCCATTGTCTTAACTTGTCATGTTCTGTGCTCTTTGAATCCGTTACCGTTTCAGTATCTCCACACTGAGAGAAAGATCAAGAACTTTCCTGCTTGAATCAAGAATTTCCGGTGTCAAAATTCTTGATTCAAAAACGAATTTCTAAATTTACTTGGATAAGTCAAGCACGTTTCATGAATGTTTTGAGAATATTATGGTCTCGATATAATCCCAAAAATATTAATTTAAGACTGTTTTTTTTTTAGTAAAATTGGGATAAGTTTGAGAACATTTTGTACATACTTCAAGCACTTTGCAATCTTTAAACTTAAAATCGTACTAGATTTAAGTATTTTACATACTTGAGATAAGTCCTTTAAAATCTAAAACTGAGTACAAAAACGTCTTAAAATAAAAGCATGAAATAAGTATTATCAGCATTTTGCAATAAAATAAAATGGTAAAAATGATCAAAATCATAAATAATTATCAAAATTAGGCTGACTACAGAAATTATCCTGTCAAATAAAGTCTTCAAATATAGTCCTAATTCTTCAGTGACCGTCGAACTTCTCCTCATAGCAGACAAGCAAGAACCATTTGGGAATTCTAAGCATCTTTTAAAATTAAAGATCTTGACTCAAGTCATATTGATCTTACCGAAGTATTTTTTGATCAGGATTAAGAACGAAACCGTCTTCATTTAATATATGTAATTCTTGATTTAGGAATTCTGTTGTTATATTTTAATGTTTAAAGGCTTTTTATGCTTCGTTCTTACGATTCGCTCTTAAAGTAAGAACATTAAGGACCGAAACAGGATAAATTTAAGATTATTTTTTTTGTAAATCGAAATGTACTGCGTTTTTCTGAGTGCATCTTCATCTATGAGGTCGTGTTGTTGTCGTTAGGTTTCTCAGCATTCAACAAAAGTTCTTGACCCTCAACATCATAAGCTCACTGAATGTTGCCATAACAACAACAACAACGACAACGACAATCACATCATCAACAACAACAAATGGAATATGTCGATGTCTCCGTAAACATCCAACTGACACCTGATAATGGGTATAGATTGTTTTATCAGTCGAACAGATGACAATCCCTTACTGCCTCACAGTGTTCCTCTTCTCTTCTTTTACTCTATTATAAAATTATATTCTTAAAGCTTTATACAATTTTTTCGTATCGATAAATAAGTGTTCAAGTTGCTCCAGAAATCAGATACTTTCATTAGAGAAATATTTTTAAGGCAAAGTACAAAAATTCGACATAGCTTCGATTTTCTGTAAATTGGATTTAAGAATATTTGAAATCAAGGTTCTGGTTTTTAGACATTAAAAGAATATCTTATAAGTTTACTCTTTCGATATATCTCTTTTAAATTCTCGTTTTTTAATTGTATCCTAGCTTGAAATTTTGTATGTGTTATTTTTAAGCAATAATTTGTCTTTGTCAATTGAAGTAAAGACTTTTGAAACTAGTTTGAGGTCAATAATTGAAAATTGTATTGAATAAATTGTTCAATATAGGCAAATCAATATTTTGATGTTAATAAATTTGATATAAATTATTTAGATATGTAATCTACAATATTAATCTATATCTTTCAATTTGTATTCATATTATTTGCATTCCACCTACAGTGACTGCTGTAAAAATGCTGCCAAACTAAGCGAGTGTCTTAGGTTGAATAACTTCAGTTGAATTATCATCCATGAGTCGATTTCACAAAAGCAGCCGCTAACAAAGAACATGTCAATGTTAAGTGTGTCGAGATTGCCCGACTGTTAGATACCCTGTACACAGTTATCAAATGTATTGCTCCTAGATCAACTACTCTATTTCTACTTATTACATTTTGTTTAACCTATTTATTACAGGGTATATTATGCAAATTGAAACTTGTTACAATTTTCCAGTTGCTCGACTGATAGAATATTGTTAATATGGCAATTAGTTTCTTCTGTTTGTTAGGATCGTTATATTATAATTAGTGAAACTTCCAAAAATTCCTCAAGATATTTGAATTGATAGTCTACAAATTGTTAACTTTAACTTGTTACACGCTTAGATCACCCTTAATTATATTTTTTGTCAGCTACAGGGTATTTAGAACTGATTGCAGCGGGTTTGAAAGTGTCCAGAAATGCAGCTAGTGCATCATCTACAAGGATATGTGGCAAGTGCATTAGTTAGTTGAATGAACAACAACAGCCAAAATTCGAGTTCATTGCGAGTTGCATGCAACATTTTGGGTCAAGCAGCTGGTCGCAGTCCGTTCGGTTCCCAGATACAGAAAGAGAGAGCCCAACTGATGGCCACATGCCGCATGCCACATGCAACAGACAATACAGAAAATACATACACTGAAAAATAAGACAAACTTCTAAAATCAAGAACATTCATCTTACACATTTTGTTCTTAAAATAAGACCATTTTAAGACCAAATTACTAATAATAATATAAAAATACTAATCTTAAATTGTTAGGAAAATGTGAATATGTCATATTTTATGGCAAGACAATTATTTTCACGTGGTGGTCTGGTTAGAGTCGCCGATTCAGTTAAAAAAAGCGCGGGTTCGAGTCCCACTCTTTTCAAGGAAAAACATTTTAAAGGAATATTTTTAAAAATATCAGGAATTACTTTTATTTTAAAAATCACTTAATAATGATTATATAATGGCTTTTTAAGATTTTCTTCACCGAAAATAATGAATTTTGATTAATTTTAGAGTAAATCATTATTATTATCAAAAAATAATTGAATCTGATAAATAATGATTATAAATGATTTTTATTTTTTCTCTTAAAATAAAACTTAACAATACTCCCTGTATTTTGTGTTTTACTTTGAGCGAAAAAAATAAGTATCATTTATAATTATTATTTTTGAGTTTTATTTTATTTGATCAAAAATTATGATTATGGTGTAAGCTTTATAAAATAACTAAAAAAAATAATGTTTATAATTGAAGAAAAACTTAAAAATCGTAAAAATAAAAATCATGGTGGAAAAAAATGTATATATGTTTATTAATATAAAATAACAATAAAAATATCAATTTTGAACTCACATAATTTTTGATTTTGTTGTCCAGAGTATTTAAAACTGCTTCGTTTATAAGTAAGAACTTGGTCTTATTTAAAATGTTGTTAAAATCAAGAATTTTATGTTCTCGACGCATTTTTTAGATAAAAATTCTTAGTTCCGAGGCCATAATATTGATGTTAGAATCTTTTTTTTTATCAGTGTAAAAATGTATATAGTTATATGCAATATAGAAACTTACTTATAAGATCAACGCACGCGACTATCTGTTATGTGTTGCAATCCCCCACAAAGGGGGGTTGGGAAGGGGGTTAAGCATCTTAAAGACATAGCTCTTTAAGGGTCAGAAGTAGAGATGAAGTTGCCCCCCAGACGACGATGCTGCATGCAAATTGGAAAGCAACAACAAAACTCAAAAGCAAAACTCGTCCTTCAACGGGTTTTCTGAGTGTGAGGAAAAGTTGAAACATTTTTGCTTGATTAAGTTTCGAGATGAATATCAATATACAATACAGAATACAATATACAGAATACAATATACAATATATATGAATATCTGTAAATATATTTATATGAGGATAGAAGATATAAGATACAAGATACAAGTGTGGCAATATGTGCGAGCATTTTCATTATTGTCTGGGGCCAACTGATTTATGCCATTCAATTGGCTTTTCAGGCAGACAAACTGCCCGGGAAATGAGGCCAATGAATCAGTGTGGCCAATTTGGAATACAAATGCCAGCAAAAAAAACCTCCCATCTCCCTCTATTCCCTCCCCTCCCCTCCCCTCCCCGCTCTTGTCGATTCACAACTTTACAGGCAAACAGAGAAAATAAAAGTTAAATGATAAAGTTTTCCCCATCCAAAATCATTGAGTTGGCCTTGACTTAGAGCTCAGCTAGAGCCGGATTATTTGCATAAGAAGAAGTTACTGAAGGATATACAATGCTTATTTTTTATTTATATTTATATTTATATTTAGGTTTATTAGCTGTCGTTGTCCTTAGGCATTTTCCTTTATTGGCGGCTCAATTTCAGCTGCTTATTGAAATTTATTTCAAACTAATCGAATCGAAATTTCTTACCTTACTATCTATTTTTGAATATCCCCAGGTTACTATAAACTTAAACTTAAATTGTTTCTATATTTTCAGTTATAAGTTAAAATTTTAGTTTTATAATTTGATTTAAAATGTAATTAATTATTTTTTCTAACTGTCGACTGCTTTTAGTTGACGTTAAATTAATAAATAAGGAAGTCTTAATCAATCTGATTATACTTAAATTAAATTTGCAATAATGTGAGCATACATATATTTTCCACCCAAAATTGTTTAAACATGTATTAATTAATATTTCCTTCCGAAATTTTTCAATTGCATTTAAAATTGCAGATTGGATAAAAGTCATAAAGATTTCTACAAAACTAATAAAGACCTAACTTCAATTAAACTGCCTGGATATTTTTCTGAAATTATTGAAATCCTTTATCCACTTTTTGATTACAAAATCTTTCAATTCAGATTAATTATAATTGAGTAGAAATTATTCCCGACTCCTAAACGGACAGATTAGACAATTCCAAGTTGAAGCTGTGTTTATAGATTAAAGAAATATCAAAATAAGTTTTGAAATGTAATAGTTGTAATGTATTTTTTAATCAAAATGTATTTTTTAAGCGTTTGTTGCTCATTATTCAATTGAATTCAGTGAATCAGCTGACAGCTCCTCCTCTTCCTCCTCCTCTTCCTCATCCTCTTCCTCGTCGGTCTCATCCTCTGTAGTATCATCTAGATATTCGAAGGTGACCTGTTGACCTGTCATCGCATATCTCAGAGTCCAGTTCATGGCATTGTCATTATAGAGACCACGATTGTCTCGATAGAGAGCTGCCATCATCTCATCACAGGGATCATCGGCATTCGGTTCCAGCAACAAGTCACACACGGCATGCAGAATTGATGAGACTGTTACGAGAGCATTCCATTTGGTGGTCAAGAGATCCCAGCAGATGTAACCATCGAAATCGATATTGCAATGATAGATTTTTGTTATGAAGTTCACGCGTGGCGGAATAAATGGATAATACTTGTTGAACTTGAGCCTTAATGTGAATACTCCTAGATAATAGGGAGTATTCCTCACACCCATAATTGTCGCCTCCCAATGCATCAAATCTCCAGAGACGGGCCAGGCCAAACAATTCGTCGGCATCCTACGAGTCAATTCATTGAGTTCCTTTAATAAGCGTCTTTCGGCCATCTCAGATCCTCTCTCCCTCTCTCTCTGCTCTCTTTCTCTCTCTCTAATCCGTCTGTCCGGTCAGCTCTATGCCAATTTATCAACTATCCAAACACTGTTGATTTTCCCAGTCGATAGTGGCCAGTTCCTCACTTTGGTTTCGATTGATTCTCAAGAAAGCGCGAAAATAAACAATCGATTCAAATTCAAATTAAAATTATTATTATTTTATTTTAGATTTGCAACTTGAAAATATTATTTCACGATTGGCGTCTATCTATCAATTATTGATTGTCATCTTATTTTTTCATAATCAGAATTTGATTTCATCGCCAACTTTGACCTGTGCATTTTAAAATAAATTGATGCATTTTTAAATTTATTTAATACTCTACATTTTACTTAGATGCAAATTTATTTATTTTTTTATCAAATAATCTTTTATATTAAGTGTAAATAATTATAAAACATAAATAAAAATAAGTTTTTTATAATTATTTATACTTAATAAATATTATCTACGTCGACTATATTATACAGTGTTTCGATTAATTCGGATATATGTTTTATCTCAAGCATTAAGTAGAAACCAGGGACCGTAACGATTATAATTTTTAAAATAAAAATTACAAAATAAAAACTATTTTTCAATTTTTATAATAAAAATTAAAAATAAAATTTATTTTTGAATTTTTATAATAAAAGTTGAATGTGAATTTCTTTTCAACCAAGTAGTGTATTTCCAAAATTTAAAAACATTCATGATGCGTGGTTTAAAAACTTTCATGTGATATGTGTCCTTTAAGGACGTATTTAACGATAAAATAAAAATTGAAATTTAATTATTATTTTAGATTTTTTTTTAAACAGTGAAAAATAAGAGGTAAAATTAATTTTTATAATGCAAATATCTTATTTGCGATCTCTTGTAGAAACTGTATCAAATTCCATATTGAGAGACGAGTTTTGTTAGATATATTAAAATTTGTATTCCTTCTGTTCAAGATGTTTACTATGCATTTAGACTTGGAAGACATTCCTTACTAAAATTAATATAGTTTTTCGTAAAAATTCAATTATATTTACATTTTTGAATAGTATATTTATATCACTAAAGATTATATATTCTTGACTTACTTAATTTAAATCGTTATTTATTTATTATTTACACTTCGGAAATGAAATTCAAGAATGAAATACAGTTGTAAATTAGTGTCGCAAGTGAAACATCGATAAAGTTAAAATGAAGCTAGTATATCGATAACAAATAACAGTTACTGCAATCGATACATTCAGCAATCGTTGGGATTTCTTGGGCAATTTCCGAGCTGCAACAGTGTACGAGAAAACTGCAAGTGAAACAGTTGACAACGCGGAAATTCGAGCATGGGAAATCGTTTAGGACGAGATGGATGTATTCGGCTGAAAGATGAAGATGATGCTGGCAAGGCGATAATGCATCCACCGTCCTTTAATCGATTGGCGCCTGTACAGTGGTTCGCCGATATTGAGGATTATTTCGAGGAGTTTCACATCTGCAGCGATGCGGCCAAATGTGAAGTGCTCATCGATGAATTGGATTGGGAAATCATTCAGCTGATCGATTATGTTCAGCTCTGCAGCACCCTAAACTCATCCTCCGATCAGCGTTATGAGACCCTCAAGGGAATCGTATTACACACCCTGTACTCCAATCGATTGTAGAGCTGGAGAAGAGTCCAAACTTTTGCCCTACACCAAAGGGCGTGTATTTAAGTTATTTACTATAGTACTTAGACTTAGTATCTCTTTCCTCTATTTTCTTCTCTCTGTCTGTCTTTCATTCTCTTTTGCGCTCTTGACTTGTTGAATATTATTTAAAAATACACATCGAAATATTTCGAGAAATGCGAGGGCGCGTGCCTATAAAAGCTACAAAAGCTTCATCTTTTTTTGGTTGAACTCTTAACAAAATTTATTAAACGACTAACAGTTACTCTATATTTCCAAAGCAATGATTTCTGTGGTTCTTAAGCAATTTTACTGAAACTAACAGAATAATAACGCTACGTGATAAACAATAAAATAATCTATTTAAAATTTTACTTTTTAATTTTATATATTTTTTATTTTTTGAAGATAAAGACAGTCAGATAGTCATAATTATATACTGAATTGATTATAATCAATCTGATGATAATTATCATTAATATATATTTAAGGAATTCAACACTTGTTCTTTTTTAATTGTTTTAAACTATTCAAACTAATATTTGATAACCGGATATTATATATTTTAAATATAAGCTAACGATTTTATGGAAAATTAACAAATTCAACTTCAATTATATTGTAAAGAAATTTTAACTCTAAAGTTTTGTAATATTATTTTTAAGAGTGCTAAATAAAATGTTTAAGAAATTGTTGTACCAAATAATAAAGTAAGCTTAAACCTGGACATATAATGATGCCAAAAAGCTTTGGGAAATATCTGTCGCTTTCTCTCCCTCTCTCTCTCTCTCTTTTCCTTTTGTTCTCAAAACTGTATTTGAATGCTTAAAGAAATGTTTATAATAACAGATTAATGTAAAGAGCACATGATATTTGTATTAAAACTCAGCATAATGTGCATATTTATGGGAGAATTTAGATTCTCTGAGACGTAGAGAGAGTGAGAGACAGTAGAAGAGAGAGAGAGAGAGAGAGCGCATCTTACAGATACACACAGTTAGCCAGAGATGGACGTACTATGTGCTGGGTATATATCATTTTCAGTTACGGATTCAGTGCGCTCCCGAATGCGAACGCTTTTACCGTGAGATCGCAGCAGCCAAAACAGAGCGGAAGATTTTCTTAGTTATTGTTTCTTTATTTTTTTTTATTTGTTGTTGTTTCGCCTGCATTTGCATATTTTTTCCCATTCGTTTTTCCTATAATTTTTCAACAATTTGTATAATTTTCATATTCTTATTCTGTGCGTCTGTTCGTTCGTTCGTTCGTTCGTTTCGTTCTCCGTTCGTTCTTCGTTTTCTTGTTTGTTTGTCGTGAGTCGAAGGAAATCTATGTGAAAAATAGAGAAATAAGTCAAAATATGCTCAACAACACAACATGACAAATACTAAGTGACATTTGTTGTACAACATGTCGTATGCGTGTTGCACTTAAAAGTAAAAGTTTTCAACTCATCTTTTTTTTTTGCGCATTTTTTTTGTTATAAATCGAATAAAAAGTAAGCAAAAGTGAAAGTGTTGAAAGTGAAGTACATTTTGAAACTAACTACAGTACGCTTATGACGTCACAAACTCACACACACACACACACACACATGAGACATGAATCTATGTACATATGTATATAGAGGCTATGGTAGATACATATTTAAATGACTGGCAGAGCCACAACCGCCGCACAATCATCCAGTCAATTTGCGCTGTGTTTTGCGGGGCATTAAAACAAAAGCATTTCACTACGATATATACATACATATTTATTGTTGTGTCTTCTTCTCTTGTGTATGTGTGTGTGTTTGTATGTAAAAACAATGTGGAATGTGTTTATAGTAGCCGATGCCGCCACAGTCCCCTTTCCCTACCTGCCTCCTTTTTATAATACTCAAATCTCAAGTCACATGGCCTGTGGTATCAGTCTCATTGCGATCAGTTCATTACTATATCAAAGCACCCATCAATATGCCTTATGGACTGCTTGATAGCTTCCAGCTATGCGAGAAAGAAGCTAACAAATTCTTGATATGTACAACATTTATAAACTACATAAACGGAATCAACTGCATTCAGTGAAATGTATCTAAAGAATTGATTAAGGTATCCCCAAGATATGTAGATAAGCTCAATTTTACGTTTTGAAAATGATACAGAAATTTATAGATCATTTTACATTTTTAGTTCAGTTTGCAAATTGAATATTCTTTAATATTTCAAAAGCAACTTTATAAGTTATAATCCTGTCACATTGGAAATAAATCCAGGTGATCATTTCATTTTCAGAAAAAGCTTTAATGTAAAATTCACAATTTTGAAATATTGAAATGAAATGGAAAATCTCCAAATAGAAATACATATCTTAAAAATCTGTAGAATCTGCCAAGAAAGTTTCCCCAAGTATTGAATATTGTTTTTAGGTTGACTTGAATGTAAATATTCTAATAAGTTCAAAGATGTATAGCTTAAATTGCAGTAAGTGTATTTTTTTAGCTCGAAATAAAGCAGAATATTTCAAAAGAACATTTATGAATATTTTGATCTACTGACAAAGATCTGTTAAGTTTTTCTAGACTAGATAGATAAAGATTCTGTTATCTGTTATCCCGATATTATCATAATGGTCTCTTGAAACGATTTCAGGTATTATTATCTGAGTTAGATAAGCAATCTGTAAGACAAATGATTCCTTCTTATGAGTTAATTAATTAGTTCAAAGTAGAGATGGGCCTCCATTTTTAGGCCCGAAACCAATTTTTCAAACGCGGCCCGGCCCGGCAGGACAAATTTTCAAAAGCCCGGCCCGATATTATTATAAAAAAATATTTTCTTATGATTTTTACTTTATTTTTTAAATTAAATCATACAAAATTTTAATTTTAGAGCGTCAATTTTAAACAGAAAAATTTTGTGAGTTTTCGGCCCTACCGGACTTCGGGCTTTTTTTCAGTCACGAAGCCCGTGGACTTTTTGACTAGGCCCGCGGGACACGAAGCCGGAAAAAACCCGTGCCTATCTCTACTTTAAAGTATTCATAGTTAAAACTTCAATAGATACTTAATGTATTTTTTACAATGATTTCCGAACACTGTCACAAGTTTTTGGCCTTTATGGCAAATATCCCCTTTACAAGGGGGCAATAAGCGAATGAAAAGGAAAACTGAATAAATATTTCTTGTGATTTTTGTTGTTTTGGCATTTTGTTTGTGTTTTGATTGTGAATTTGCTACGTTTTTTTCTCTCGCTCTCTCTCCATTTGTTTTTTAATCATATCCGGCAATCAATTGGCACGCAATCTCGCACAATTCGCCACTTAATTCTATTTATAATAACATTAACAAAGACAACAACAACAAGAGCAACAACAAGAGTATTAACAACAAATTTAAAATGAATCGAGAACTTATTTTTGGTGGCACGTCAAAGGCAAAGAAATCATATTTTGAAACGCCGATGCGACGACTCACGACCCCAAAAATGCGACTGGTGGATTCCCTACACAAATACCATAACAATAACAAAAAACAACAACAAGTGGGTGTATGAGTGTACGAATGAGTGTCTGTGGGTGTTTCTGTTTGTGTATGAATATGCCCTTCAGGCTAAAGCGTATTGTAAAAATAAATGGAAAATTGAAGCAAAAACAAAAAGTGCCGTCAAATATCGCAACTCAAATTGGTTTGTTTTTGTTTTGTTTTGGTTTTCTTTTGCTTTATTTTTGCAATTTCTCAAATGAACTTCATCAGAAATTGGACAGGCAGCAACATTTAATCAGAAACAGAAAAAAAAACATAAACATTGCTATAACCAAACACTCAAAACTCATGACTCAATTGTTTATAAAGCCTTAAGAATCTTCCCTTAAGAGAAGTAATACGTATCTATCTGTCGATCAACAATTGATTAATCAACTCTCGTTTCAGCTAATCAATCAAATTCCACGTGTCATCAGTTGATCAATTAGCATATATTAAATTTTTATAAATACTTCCTATCCATCATTAATATCTCAAATTATCGGTTCTTGAGTTTTCCTAAGAATTTTAACGCATACGTGACAAAGTGCCCTTTGAATGTTTTCTGTCTAAAGGCCATTCCTAAATCTCCTATGTATAATTTTACTTATATGTATATAGATATATATAACTTATATATTTTGACCATTTGTTGCCTTCTCTGAGGCACGTTCAACAAATTTCGTGGTATATTTAACAAATTAACATTTATGCCATGCAATTAATAAAACTTCTTTTGTTTTACATAAATATAATTTTAGGAAATATCTGTGATTCCAATCAAATTTTATGAATTACTTACAATTCAATTTAAATCGACAATTTTATGCTTTATATTTTGCATTTTTATTTTTAAAGTATATATCTTAATCCTTTATCGTAGGCTGATTCCTTCTAACAATAATTGTCTGTCTTTATGTCCACCTATCTATACTATCCATCCATCTAAACTCGACTTTCACTTAAGGCTATATTGTTAAAACTTTTAACTTATGAGAGCTTATTTTTATTATAATAGATATAACATATTTAATAGTTAATTTCGTTAACTTTAGAAGAAAAGTTATGAAAGAGTTGTAATCTTTATTAATTCATCATTGATATAATAAGATCATCCGGATCAAAGTACTTAAGTAGACCAAAATAGCTCTTCCTTCTCGTTTCGCACTCAATTAAATCAGTTGATATATTATATATGAAAAGATATGAGATATTCAGACATATAAAGTAGAGATACGATAAAAACGAATAAATATGTATGCGGATTTCATTATAATGAAAGATGAAAGAATATAAATCATAAATGAATTGAGTATGTATGTATATTTTTGTAGGGTATTTAAGCTTCTTTGTTGTTCTCGTTTTCATTTTCAGATGTGTCCATCAACAAGGCTTTAAACACGCTTACATCCGAGCAGAAAAAATGCCAACACGGCAATGGCAACGGCAACAACAGCAACAATAATAAAATACAGCTGACTAAAATGCGAAGTGAACTGTTTATTTAATATAAATATAAGAAAACGCCTCGTATCATTAAACACATAACACAAAGCAGAAGCAAAACAGCAAAATCAAAATCCCCTTCCCGACGATCAGTTCCCCCTTTTTTTCGGAATTGAGATCGGGCAAAAAAAAAAAGGAAAAAGAATATACGGGGCCGTAATCGTGGCACGTAGCCGTATTTCCACTTACAGCTCCCAAGGCACACGTCGGCCACAATAACGGCACGCAATTCGTGTAGAGGATTTGGCGCGTCGTTGACGCGGAAGCGGACGCCAAGATGATGTTCACCCGCGCCCAAGTGCGCAAGCAGAAGGCAAGCAGCTCCAACAGCAGCCAGAGACCACGAAGCTCCGCCGGCTCCTCACGTCATGATGTAAGTGTCAATTCAATTCAAATCAATTTCATTTCAATTTCAAAACATTAAATTTCTACATTAAAAATTTCAACACTCTAACTTTTTTATTTTACGAGTTGAAATTTTGAAATTATTCATATCTCTCATTTGCATTCAGTTATTTGTTCTATTCTTCTTTAAATCTTTAAGTAAAATCCTTAGGAAGTTACATACTAAATTTATTTATTCTAACTCTTTAATACCCTGAGTTCATTGGGGCTGTTGATAAATTCATTTTTCATCAGTTTTTAATCAGTACTTTTATTCTAATTTGAAAAACCCTTTGTTTTTATGATCACAGGCTAAGAATGTTATAATACTTACCTATAGTTATAAAGTTAATTCAACTACTAAAATCCTTAGCAAGTTACATACTAAATTTCATTATTCTAACTCTTTAATACCCTGAGTTCATTGGGGCTGTTGATAAATTCATTTTTCATCAGTTTTTAGTCAGTACTTTTATTCTAATTTTATAGTTATAAAGTTAATTCAACTAATATAAAAATCCTTTTAAATCTTCAAGTAAAATCCTTAGGAAGTTTCGTACTAAATTTCAGTATTCTAACTCTTTAATACCCTGAGTTCATTGGGGCTGTTGATAAATTCATTCTTCATCAGTTTTTAGTCAGTACTTTTATTCTAATTTGAAGAACCCTTTGTTTTTATGATCACAGGCTAAGAATGGTATAATACTTACCTATAGTTATAAAGTTAATTCAACGACTATAAAAATCCTTTTAAATCTTCAAGTAAAATCCTTAGGAAGTTTCGTACTAAATTTCAGTATTCTAACTCTTTAATATCTTGAGTTCATTGGGGCTGTAGATAAATTTATCTTTAATTGGTTTGCGCTCAGTGCCATTTTTAGTCAGTACTTTTATTTTAATTTGAAACACCCTTTGTTTTTATGATCACAGGCTAAGAATGTTATAATACTCACCTATAGTTATAAAGTTAATTTCGTAATTATAAGAATCTTTAAGTCTTGTTTATAGAAGCCTACTTACCAAATTTCAAAACTCTAGCTCTTAAGGGTTCACAGTTCACTTGGATCATTTTATATCTAGGTAAATTACATACACCTGCAGCACTTTCAAAATCCCCTTTGTTTGTATTTTATGATTGTAGGGTATTATAATCTTGTTGGTTTAATAGTGTTAATGGTGTTGTATATTTATAAAAGAAAACAACAAAGCAAAATTTATAAACTGTAAATTTAATTGGGTTTCCCATTAGCAAATTCTTCTTGTAGAAAGTAAAAATTGGAACACTTCTGTTTGTTATTTTTTATACAAAACTACTTTTAAGTGTTTCGGTTTTTACAGCGAGAAATAAAAAAACAACAAATTTGGTTTAATTAAAAAAGAATCAAAAGAAAAAAATCTGATTTAATTGTTTCTTAAGCAAACTTACAAAATTTGTAGAATCAAATTGGCTATTTAAATGAAATACAGAATTAAAAAAAAAGGATTATGGATTGCATAAATTAAAAAATTGTTATATCGATAAGGTGGCATCATTTATTATTTATATGGCCACATTAATAAATACGCATTCATTTTTGTTCACAAGAATATGATGTTGCCATAGGTGAAAGCCCTGTAGTTCTATTTTATTTTAAATATTTATTAAATATAGTACGAACATAATGTCAGACAACTAATGTCACAGTTTATATAGAGTTTAATCACTCAATCACTTAATCAATCCTACACTGGAAAAAAGACCAACTTCTAAAATCAAAAACGTTCATCTTACATATTTTCTTCTTAAAATAAGACCATTTTAAGACCAAATTATTAATACTAAGAATATTAATCTAAAAAATCGCAGTTCTAAATTTAAGAATAAAAAATCTTAAACTGTTAGGAAAATATGAATATATCATATTTTATGACAAGACATTTTTTATATTATATGAAGCAAGGTCTTGAATCCAAGAATCTTGAATCAAGGAAAAACATATTATCGGAACATTTATAAAAAAAACCAAACCAGAATAAAATATATATTTTTAAATTACAAAAATTTAATAATAATAAGTTTAAAGTTTCAAACAACAGCTTTATTTTTTTTTCTTGAGTATTTAAAACAGTTTGATCTATAAATACAAACTTGGTCTTATTTGAAATATTCCTAAAACCAAGATGTGTTTTCTAGCTTTAAAAATTTTATGTTCTCAACGCAATTTTAAGACTAAAATTCGTAGTCCTGAGACCAATATCTTGATTTTATAACCTTTTTTTTGATCAGTGTAATGTTTGTTTTTTATGGACTTCACTGTATTCCTTACATACATATGTATTAAATAATTTTATTCATGATTCTATCGACAGGTGCGCTATAAACAGAGCTCTTCCAGCAGCAGCGGCGCTGGCAGCGGGATTAGCGGTTCCAGTGCTGGAGGTGCGCGTCGTGATCGTGAACGGGAACGGGAACGTGACTGTGATGATCACTACAACAGTCACTATCATTATGGCAAGCAGCATTCCTTTGACCTACCGCGCCAACACTCCAAGGAGGAGGCCTACACACGTGACAGGGACAGAGATAGAGACAGAGAAAGGGATAGAGACAGAGAGCGGGAAAGTGGCGGCGGTGCTGGTGGTGGTGGCAGTGGTGCAGCTGGCGGTGGCGGTGGCGGTGGTGTCGGAGTTGGTGGTGGTGGCTATGTCGATAGACGCACACGACCGCGCAGCATTACAAATCGACGTGGTGCCATCAAACATCAAAAGTGAGTGTTGAGTGGCAACGCCCAAGCAGTGTTGCCAGATCGATTCACATCTAAATAATTGCTTTCAGAACCCACGACATTAATGGACATCGATTTGTGGCCAAGTTCTTTCGCCAGCCCACATTTTGTGCCTTTTGCAACCTGTTTCTTTGGGGCTTTGGCAAACAGGGTTACCAGTGCATAAGTGAGTAAGGTGGCAACTCTGGTCATCGCATCTCCAGCTAATTCTATCTTTTAACTCACAGTTTGCCAGACGGTCGTGCACAAGAAATGCCATGAGAAGCTGCTGGGCAAATGCTCCGGTTCCGTTTTCAATTCAGCCAGCACAATTGTAAGTTCCACATGTTGCATGCCCCCAACTAACTAGATTACTGATAATATATATATATATATATATTGATATGTTTGTGATTTTATAACGACTTTTTTGCTGACGATAATAACAATATTATCGAACATTAATTTTAACCTTTCTTTTTATTTTTACCTTTTCCGACACTTTATTTTCTTCCTAAAATCATGGAGGAACTTCCTATTATGTCAAAATTGACGGTACTGCTTCTAAAAATGAAAACTTTGTAGAATCCTGTGGAAACGCAACTAATTTAATTTGAATACTCGACTAATTTAAAATCGCAGCTGCATATTTATATTTTCGATAACATCAGTATTCGTTTTTCCAAAAATATCAAGAAAAATTAATATTTGTAGTATATCGAAATATTATAGGCATTGATATTTTAAAATAAAACAAGCGGGAAAGGCTTTAGTTGAGACCCCGACTATAAGAATACCTGTTACATATTTCAAAAATTAAAACCGCCATTACTGTTGTTCTATTTAACCGATCTTTTTTTTGATTGAGTAGATTATAATAAAAGATAACGATAATTACAAAAAATAACTGTCACAAATTTGAGAAAAACTTCATCTGCGTGGTGTTTATAGAAGTCTGTGTGCCAATTTGGTTACTCTAGCTCTTATAGCTTCTGAGATCTAGGCGCTTCCACAGATGGAGCGGGAACATCGACTCGCTAACCTAGAATAAATACACTTTATATGGTCGGATAACATAATATATCTTTTTACTTATTTTTAAAGTAACGGGTATAAATATCAACACTCCTACTATCTGATATCTAATTTTCCCATCATCTTCTTTCAATTGCAGCTGCTGCGTGAACGCTTTAAGATCGATATGCCACATCGCTTCAAGCCGCACACCTTCATGTCACCCACGTTTTGTGATCATTGTGGATCTCTGATGGGCGGATTCTTCATACAGGGTCTTAAGTGCGAAGGTAAGTCACAAATTTCAATTTCTTCCTCTTAAAACGACCTGTTTCATGAGCTTTTTGTGCTTGCCGATTTATTTGTTGTGCGTTTCTGAAGCTTTCGCCAGGTGGCGCAATGCGTTCAAGTTCTGGGAAAGCTTTTATCTTAGCCGCGATATCAACCCAAAAGTTTAATAAGCTTTTAGTTGGGAATTGTCGCCGAACTAAAAGTAACGGTCAACTAAAAAATGGGAAAATCTTACTTACTAAGCTGGGAAATCTGAAGTTCTTAGGCAAGTTGTAACTGAAACAATTTAACTATTTGTCGGATATCAGTCTAAATATAATACGGATATGCATCTGTAATTCAGAAACTTATGTGTTTATGTGAATATTGAAACTAGTTTTAAAACTTTTACTTGAAAAACGAAACGCGTTTTTTAAAACTCAGAAACATAACCTCAGAATAACTCTTTTAGGCGCAAAAAAATTATGTCAATCTCTCGACAAAAATAATTGTGACAGAACTGTTAGCATTTTTATCCACTAAAATACCATATTTAATATATCTAAATCAAATTCATCCGATTGTTATTGAAACTATTTGTATTCTTTAGAACTATTCCAAAATTGTATAACTTAGAAAAAAACTATAGTTTTAACCAAGACTGTAAGCCGGTTCTGAACCAGACCTCGCAGAACCGGTTCGGTTCATGAACCAAACCTATCAAATTATTTACCACGCCAACCCGTACCTTAACCGAACCATTTTCTTAAATAATAGTTTCGGTTCGAAAACCAAATAATTTCAAAAATATGTTTTTCTAATATTGCGTAACTAATAAAAATATATAAATATTTAAAATATTTAAATCTTCAAATAAATTTAGATTATTTTCAAAATTCGAATTTTTTAATAAAAAAAAGTAATTGGTTCAAAGAAAACGAAAATAAAAGTCAATAAGAATTTTTTTTTGTATTAAATTGATCCAAGGTTCAAATCCAAACCTTGGGTTCAGGGGGTATATAAACCGGTTCACGAATCGAACCTAAGTCTTGCTCTATGGTTCGAACAACCGAACCGAACATCGGTTTTCACATATCCTCAACAAAATGTCAACTTTCTGACTCAGATAATTCTATTGTGAATTTCTTATCATTCATTCATTCGTCAATCAGCTTTGCAATGTGAATAAATTCACGCTGCCAGCTGGTGATTAAATATGTCGTATTGTCGTATTGATATTCGTATTTTAAATGTCGTAATTTGTTTTGGGGGCTGACAGCCTTGTGCATTTTTTGTGTATACCTTTTGGTAAATGTCTTCCTGTTGTTACAATTTCAAGCACATTTATTTTAATCGCTCTGAATCTGAATGCAAATGACATGTTTTTACGGTGCACACGTAAATACATTCATACATTCAGTTTCATATGAATACTCTGTACTTTGAAACCAACTTTTCGTTTTTTAATACCCTGTAGGATTAAAAAATCGGGGAAAATGGATGTAATCAAGTTGTTTTAATATAAAGTTATAATCTTCAATGCGATATAAAAATATAAATAGCCTTATCTGTTCAATTGATCTATCGGATTTGTATAAAATTGGAGATACCCTGTAATTAGTTTTTGGATTCTCCCACTGAAAAGAAGACCAACTTCTAAAATCAAGAACATTCATTTACATATTTTGTTTTTAAAATAACACCATTTTAAGACCAAATTATTAATACTAAGAATAGTAATCTAAAAAATTGCAGTTCCAAATATAATAATAAAAAATCTTAAATTGTTAGGAAAACATTTATATTATTCATATTATCGAAATTTTTATAATATAAAAAATAAACCAGAAAAAATTGTATATATGTACATATAATATATCAAAATAAAAAAATAAGTTTATAGTTTAAAACTTCTGCCGTATTTTGATTAAGTTTTGAGTATTTAAAACTGTTTGGTCTATAAATATAATAATAAATAAGAACTTCTTCTTATTTTAAATGTTCTTTTTAGACCAAAATAGTTAGTTCTAAGACCAAAATCTTGAATATAGAACCTTTTTTTGCATGGCAAATTTGTCTGGTAAAAGCTTTCACATAATTTATTGTTAAAAGCAGAAAGTTTTAAAGAATCTACAAGTGCAGGGTATCTCCTAGTCGAGCACTCTCGTTTTTCTTTCGATGTTTTGAATAGCTGACATCATGAAGTTTAGCTAAATTAAAGCTCAATCTGATGTATCTCATGTTTTTCTTCATCCTCTTTTCTCTCTTTCTTCCTCTCTCGCTCTCTCTCTCTCTATCTTCTTATTGTACGCTCTCTTCTCTTGTCAACTGTCTGAACAGCAGCTGGTCACACTTAACATAAGAACTGAGTACAATATATGTTGGCAGCAATTAAAATTGCACAAAAGATAATAATAAATTTTGCAGGTTTTAAAAAAAAATTTCAGATTTATATTTATTACACGTTGTATTTTTGTGTCGCATCGAAATGAGCGCAGCCCCCGTTGAAATCAACTCGTAATATTTATATGTATCTGAGAGCATTTACATATGTATATGTACACATTTATTTTGTCGTTAAACGTAATTACAGGAACACCACATGAACTAGAGTATGATAGCTTGCCTAGAGAATACCCTATACATTTTCAACTGTTGAAGATTGTTGCCTTAATAGTAATTTTTGAGGTTAAAAATAATTAAATGATATACTTGAGATAGTTAGTTAAAAATAATATAAAGTATCACTACGGGCGACAGTCCACGCTAGTGACGAAAGCAGCACGAAGGGTGCAAAAGTGTCTAACAATGTTATACAGGAAGAATGAAAAATTTGCTACGACTGTCCGATCGGATCGAGCTATATACCGATCGAAAGGAATGACTTTGACTAAGAAAAGTGCATACTAAGACTTTTGGTAACTCACCTGGTTCTTAAGATAAGTGTGTAAGTGGAGGGGCAACATTTAAATGATTGTAGACTTTTGGTTAAATTTCATAATTTTTAAAAAATTCTTATATAAAATACGCGTCGAATGACACCGATCATTCATTCGATCATTTCAATCTGATATTTGATTCAAAAGATATATTCATTTGAAATGACCGTATCAAAATGAGATAAAAATTCTGTTTGTCTGTTTGTTTGTATCAAAGTGCTAAAAAAGTTTAGATTTTATGATGAGGACTTGTTTCTTATCATAAATGCAGAAATTTTTGTACCACGACTTTAGCGGGAAATTGCTAGTTGACGGGAAAAATTCGTCACTAGACTTTTACTTTGTAAAGAAGTTTTTCTTTTAATATTTATGTATTATTAGGTATTAAGAACATATGGAAGAATAATCTGGAATCTATGCATAGGTGATCAATTTATTTTAAATTTAACTTTTAAAAATAGTGGGAAATATAGTTTGAATTATCACGTTGTATTTTAAAAATAAACGCGTTTTCTACACCTACAGGAAAATTATTTCGAAATGGATGAACCTTAGGGCATATGACTTTGAAAATAATTCGAATGATATGCAGGATTTTAATACAGTAACTTTTTTAACTATTCACCCAATTTTCCAAAATCAAATTCAGGTAATCCACAAGATCGTTCAGACATAAACATGCTCTTTATTAGATCGTAAATACTTTCTATTCACATCTAATGAAAACAAGAAACGTTTTACAACTGTCGTTTGATTAAGTGAGTGCGGTCATAAAGCATGGCGGAAATACTCGTAATGCTTGAACCCAATTAAGTCCGAACCGAATATACAGTATGTTATGTATATATCTTTAAGTAAATATCTATATGTCTATTATATAGCAAAGATTCATGTCGACAGTCGGGACAGGCTGTATTAGAAATCAATTTATTGCGCGTTTGCCAACAAGCAACGGGCCAAACAAGACACCAACATAACAGAATAGCATGCAGTGAGTGTGTGCACGGGTATACACGACTTTCAAACACCCTGTAAAAAATCAAAGAAAGTTGAAATGGCTTAAATATAAGTTGAATGCGTATACAGCATTCGTAAAATTGAAGAAATAGCAAAACATGAGTATGCACGACTTGATAATACCACGTAAAAAATCTAAGTTGAAAATTAAGTTGGGAGAGTTGTTTGACTTAGAGCATATACTATTTTTGTATACGATATTGAAAAATTGTGAAATATGGATATGACCGACGTTCTAATACCCTATACCCAATTAAAAGCGTTTTAAGTACCGGCATACGGACTATAACACTTTGGTATGTTTGCTTTATTGACCATCTATAACATGCACGACTCTCTCTAATACCCTGTAAAATCTTTGACACGTCATTAAGACCAAATAAAAGTATAGAATTATATTAAAAAATTAAGACAGTTGTAATTAGGAAAATGAAAAAACATAATGTACATAGAAAAAACGTGTCTTCCAGCTAAAGACTACACCAGATACCCTATGATTTCATTGTGCATCGTAGAACTTAAAAGATCCGCAAATAGTTGAGGCAAACAAAATGTTTCTAGTTTTTTTCTGGTATCTATCTGTATTTGTATTTGTATCTGTATCTTACGGATGCAGGTTTACAAACAGAAGATGACATGAACGGAATGCAGGCAGAGCAGAGATACAAAAATACAAAAATACGAAAATACCCCGCAAAATGTGCGACAAGCAAAACGGTAAAAATAATGGAAAGTCGGCCTGGCTATAAATCGCAAAGATTAAGTACTCTGAGGTCTGATGGCAAGAAATAAATGCAATTTCTACTCGTGCAACTACTACTACATGTTGCAGTTCTATTATTAGTTGTTTGGCGCTTTCAGCGACTATAGCCCCTCCCTCCTCCTCCCCCCCCTCCTCTTTACTCCCTCTTCCCCTGTCGCCGGCTATAAATGCATTTTGCGGAACCGAAAAGCGTCACCGTCTCTCCGTCGCGTCGCTGTCAGCGGCGTGTGGCATTTTTTTTTTTTTTTTTCCTCTGTTCTCTGCACTTGTTATTTCCCTCATTTTTGGTGGGGGGGAGGAAATTTGCAAAAACATTTTCTAGCAGGTGTACAAATCGATCAGCTTCCAAATTGAGCATTATTTAGCATAATTAGAGACTGTAGTTGTACCTTTCGAAAATATTATAGCAACATTTCCTTTTGAATTGCAAATATTTAAATCCAAATTTATGTCTTGGCAGTGCACAAAAAAAATTAGGAAATTATGAAAATTATGGTCATCTGTTAAATTTGTTCTAAGACTCAGTTCTCGTCTGCCAAATTTATGTCAAAATATTTGCTTTATTGCTAAAGAAAACCCAAATATAAATCGACTTAAGATCTTATAGATTGTTGGAAACAGCAACCAGATAATGGCAGGTGTGAGTTGTATTATAAAAAATATTTCAAGCATTTTTCGTGTCTTTAAAATTACGAATATAGACTTAATTGCCAGGGGTTACAAAAGGTCGACCGATCTTTTCGAATCTTTCGATTGTCAGATCTTTTCATGGATCGAGCGGAAGACTTTAAAACAGTAGACCATACGGATCTATGAATATGATTTTAATTCACTCATTTCTTAAGTTATTTCCAAATCTATTTACATATTTGTATCTATAAAAGTTAGTAAAAATATGTCTTTATAATACTTTTATTGAAGGTCTTTCAGAATAGCAATGTTGTATATATCAAATATATCTATCTGAAAGATTTAATGTAAATAATATATCTTTCACTTCTTTCCTTTAGTTATCTTTAATTACTCATAGATAACTATTTTATGTTATTTAGATATACTTAGTAAATGTAAAAGTTACATTAAATGTTTCTACTTTCTTTTTATAAGATATTTCTCATTATCATCTGTCTTGAGCGAACTCAAATTTAAACTTTCAGATACTTTTAGATGTAACTTGACTAAGGAATTAATCTTTATACTCGTATATTAGCTATATTTCAAAGATACTTTAATCAACAAATTCTAGATACTTTTTTTTTGAAGTTCTTTTCCGAAACTCTTCTTTTTCTATATTCAACTCTGAAATAGTCAAAGTATTTGACATTATTTTGAGCAACAATTCGAAATCGTTTGAGATTTTCAAATATTTTGGTGAAAAATAACTTGAGCATACGATTATGAATATGACAGAATTTCAGATCGTTGCTCTTTGCACATTTCTCAATAGTTTGCTTTCATAATGTGTGCGCACTCTCTCTCCCACACATTCTCTCGCTCTCTCTCTCTCTTACTTGGTTCCTCGTTCTCTTTCTCTCTTTATCTGTCTGTCAGCTGCTTTAGCTTTTACTTTCGCTGTGCAAAAACAAAGCAAGAAAATTGTGAAAATGATTTCAAAACTCAATTTTTGATGTTTTTCGAAATTCGAAAACAAATTCTCGCGCCTGCTGTGTGTGTGTGTGTGTGTGTAGACATTTTATATTTATGACTGTGTTTGTTGTGTGTGTGTGTGTGTATTGAGTGTGTGTGTGTGTGTTGAGTGTGTGTGTGTGTGTTGAGTGTGTGGCATATTTCGAAATCGGCAGACAGCATATATAGCTGTATTTGACTGAGAGCGGCAATTTCGAAGACCAGGCAATACCTGCTGCTGGTCTGGGCCTGTTGCTTGGCCTTCTCAACACACACACACTGACAGCAGCAGCAGCAGCATCTACAGCAACAGACACAGCAGCAACATCTACAGCAACAACATCAATATTATCGAAGTTATCCCACAGTCTCATCACAATCTCATCTAGAGGTCTCTCTTCTTAGGCTAGTGTGTGTGTGTATTGGTTGTGTGTGTGTATTGGTTGTGTTTGAGTGTGTGTTTGTATGGCGAACAGGAACAGCTCCAATGCTTGAACATTTTTGCGCTGTCTTTCACATTTCAGTAGTTTCCGTTAATGCGTTCGGCTCGTTGAAAAGTGTCCGTGCTCTGTGGATTTCAATTTTGGATATTCAATTTGGAATTGCCCTAACGAACGATCTAATTACACCAACTAAACATATTTTGACTGTAACGTGCCGGTTGAGAGTCTAAACAAAAGAGAAATTACTTCAATTTCAATCGATTTTTTGTTGGTTTTCTTTTTGTTTTTTTTATTAATTTGGGGAAGCAAGTTTCCAAATGCGTGGAAATCGTCGTGGAAAATCGCCAGTCAGGTTAGCAACGTCAACGACAACGACGACAACGACAACTCGTGAGCTTACGTCATACAAATTGATATACTAGATGGAAACATAGTCTATTTCTATATGCCGCATGTGGTCCAAAAGCTAATATACTATTTATGTGCCCGAGACATTCGAAAGAAAACTTCAACGTCTTCAAATTATATTTATTTTACTTAATTCTAAAACCACAAGACAGTTGTGCTGAATGTTTATTTCAAACGCAGCTCAGTTTTTTGAACAAAACTTTGTTTCAATTATCAATGTTTAAAATAAATGTCATTTAAGAATTTTTATTGAAACCTCAAGCTTAGGTTTTTACATTGAATTTTAAAAAATCGAATATTGAAATTTTTGAAATTTGTATGTAAAAACTTTATAGATTTATTTATTTATATATAAATTTATATTCATATCCTTCTTCAATCATAATTTGACGACAATCGATAACAATAACAATAATACGTTTCAATTCGATTCACATTGTCTTTCAATCTCGTTGACTTCAGCTTCAACTCAATCAGAAGTTTAATTTTTATTTTTCAATATTACCGATTTATTTAAATAGTCGAGCTCTATTTAAAAATCAGCTTAGATCTTTTTTCTATCTTGAGCAATTAGTTGCGGTTACAATTTGGACATATTTATATTGAACAAGGTACGTTTCAATCGTCATGTTCAATTTGAATTACAAATGCATATTGAATACACCATTAGCCCTTCAATCAATGGTAATTAAATTCTATTTGGCGATAATTAATGTTGCCGTTTTGCTATTTTCCTCAGTTGTTGCCAACATTATGACAGCAACATTTTTTTGAAATCTAAAAATATGGATATCTATAGATTGTATTTAAATATATATAGATATATATATATATATATATATATATATATATATATATCGAAGTGTATTCATGCAAGCGTTAAGCTGTGAACAACTCAAAGCCGTTGAATATATATGCCAACAAATTATGAATCTGATTGATATTGAAATTGAAAGAGAGAATCAATAAATCGTATTTTCAAATTTAATTTGGATATTTCCATAAATTTCAAGGAATATTAACTTTAAGATCAGTTCTTTTTAAAGCTAAAATTTGATTGAATTGCATTAAATGCATTTTCTTTAAAGATCAAGGCTTATAGATATAGACTAGTTGTTTCCGTAGTTTCTGAACAGCAAATACGACAATAGTTAATAATCAAATAATAAACGAGAAAAGAAAAATCAATTGTGTAAAGAAAACTGCAAGTTTTGTTCAATTTTTGTTGAGTGATATAAACGAGGAATAATCATCCGGTAAAAATGCCGCTCTATTCGGATTCGAGCAACTATTATTATAGCGGCGGGAGCAGTCAGCTCTATTCGCCGTATTATAGTTCCGGTTTGAGTCTGCCAAGCACCGTACCGGGCAGCTATACGTCCAGCTATAATCGATCGTATCCGGGTAGTTATATGGTGCCATTGTTGCCCTCAACACGCTCCCCGAGCTACAGCAGCAGCACAATCGGCAGCAGCATTGGCAGCGGCACGGGATGCAACAGCAGCAGCTTGTTGGGATTATCATCCAGATATCAGCCGAAGCTGACGACGATTACGGAGGCATCAACGTTGACGGGTCGCCACAGTGGACACAGCAGTTTGATGCCACTCACACGCATACAATCGCCCAAGTACAGCTCCGTGTCCAGCTATGGCAGCAGCAGCAACAGCGGAAGTAGCAGCAGCAGCAGCAGCAGTCGATATATTCCACCTCGACCCATTGCAATAAATACGGCGGATATTGATGTGAGCTCGGCGAGATATCGACGTTCCGCAGAGCCATCGGTGGAGCGCAAACGTGAGCCATCAATTGCCAAGGAAGATCAACAGCAGCAGCAGGAGGAACAGCAACAGCAGCAACAACAGGAACAGCCACAGCAACAGCAGCAACAACAACCAAGACGATCCACCATCAGACGCAATCGTGCTGTGGTGCGTCTGTCCACTATACGACGACGCAGCAAGGAGCGCGTTGATGGCAGTCAGCAACAACAACAGCAACAACAGTTGCAGCAGCAACAGGAGCAGGAACATCAATTTCGTGATTTGCCACCGGCAGCAGAGCCAAGTTTAAGTTGGCGTCAGAAATTGGCTGATGAATTGGCCGCATTTCCGACGACCAGCAATAAAAAGTCACCGGGAGAATTGTTGCGTGAACGTTTCTACATACACGATGAGAAGCAGCAGCTGGCGGAGATGCGACAGCAGCAACAGCAGCAGTTGCTGCAACGGCAGCAACAAGAAAAGCCAGCACAAACAACGGAGCAGCAAGAAAAGAAGACTAAGGAACAGGAAGAGGAGGAGAAGGAGCAACAGCAACAACAACAACAAGATGATGATATAATAGAGGAGACAACAGAGCAAGTGCAAGAGTCGATAAGGCGTCTAAGTCTTGTGCAATGTCCCACATTTCATGACATCTGCGAGGACATTTCGTCCGATAAGATCGATGATGATTTGAATGCGGGAGAATTGCGTCGTCGTGCCTCGATCATCCAGGAGCAGGAGCAGGAGCTGCTCAACAAGCTACAGAAATCGAATTCGGGCAGCTTTCAGTTGATTCATTTGGAGCGACGCAGCAGTCACGATAGCACCACAGCGGATGAATCGCAATCCTCGCCGGTTGCCGTCAAGCAACCCAAGCGGAAGAGCAAGAAATTGCGTCACAAGATCACGGCAATTGTGGAGGTGGAGAATGCGGTGACCACCGGACAACATATGCCCAGTGTGCTGGAATTAAATGAGGAAACGACTCCATTGCCGGCAGCTCCGATGAGCAGTCCGAAGCCCAAGTTTACGGTGAATGTGGAGACGGTGGAGGAGCATCAGCAGATACACAAGATCTTCAAGTTGCCCAAGAAAAAGGTGGCACCGAAAGTTGATCAGGTGCTGCCCGAGGGCTTTATGAAGGCGCAGCCCAAGGCAAAGACATCGCCGCTCAAGAAAACAGGCAAAGAGCAGACGAAGCATCAACACGACGAAGTGGAGCAGCAACAGTTGCTGGAGCATCAACAGGAGAAGCAGCAAAATGAGCAACAATTGCAGCAGGTGCTGGAAAAACAACAGCAAGAGGAGAAAAAGCATCAGCAACAGTTGCAGGAGAAGCAGCAGACAGACCAACAATTGCAGGAAGAACAACAGCAGCAAAAGTTGCAGCAGAGTCAACAGACGAAGCAGCAACAGTTGCAGGAGAAACAGCAGAAAGAGCAGCAGTTGCAGGCGAAGCAGCAGTTGCAGGAGAAAAAACAGCAGCAACAGTTGCATGAGAAGAAACAGCAGCAACAGTTGCAGGAAATAAAGCAGCAACAACAGTTGCAGGAGAAGAAACAGCAGCAGCAGTTGCAGGAAATAAAGCAGAAGCAACAGTTGCAGGAAATAAAGCAGCAGCAACAGTTGCAGGAGAAGAAACATCAGCAACAGTTGCAGGAGAAGAAACAGCAGCAACTGCTGCAGGAAAAGAAACAGCAGCAGCTGTTGCAGGAGAAGCCGAAGGAGGAAAAACCGGAGCAACATGTGAGCGTAGCACAGATTTTCACCTTTGATGAGGCGGCCATTCAACAGAATCAGGCGACAATTACGCCCATGGCCACGCCCACTGCCACTCCGGGGAAAACAGAAGGCGTTGCCACGCCCAAACCCATAAGGAAGGCAGTGCAAAAGTCGGAGAGTGGCGAAGATTTCTGGTCACAGATTGGGTCGCGGGAGACGCTCTACATGAGCAATCGGAAGAAAGCGTTGAACGAGCGGCATATGGAGACGACCAACGAGGCGAGCGAGTTGTCGCCCAAGGAAGAAGCAGCAGCAGCAACACCCACGTCAGCAGCAGCAACAACGCCTACGCTCAAGTCAGCAATTCTAATTGAGCTCAAGCAACCAACAACGACAACAACACCCAAAACAACAGCAAAGTCTGCAACAACAGCATCAACACCCAAAACAACAGCAATCTCAGTGAAATCCGAGCCAGCAACACCAACAGTAGCTTCTCCCGTATCTACGCCAGCAACACCCAAGATGACAGCAACTACACCGACCTCCACAGCGGCAATATCAACTAAATCCGAGCCGGCAACACCAATTGCAATAACAGCAACTGCAATAACATCGCCCAAATCCACGCCAGCAACACCCAAGCTAGCAATCTCAGGCAAAACTGAAGCAACCTCTAAGCCAACTCAAGCTACCACAACAACAATCTCAGCAAAATCGGAACCGTCCACAACAACAACACCCAAGCTAGCAGCAACAATTGCTGTTAAAACCGAACCGGGCACAGCCATAAGTTCACCCAAATCCACGCCAGCAACACCCAAGCTAACGGCAACAACAATTAACCTCAACAAATCCGAGCCAGCAACACCAATAGCAACAACTGCAACTTCACCAAAGAGCACAGTAGCAACACCGAAGACAGCAGCTGCCACAACAACAACAGGTACAGCATTCAAAATAACAACAGCAGAAAAGCAAACAACAACAGTGGCAAAGCCAGCAATAGCAAAGACAACAGCAACAGTTGCTGTGACAGCAACAAAAGAGCAGTCTGGCAACGCTGCAAAGACGACTGTAGTCATGACAACCGCATCAACAACAGCAACAGCAACAGGCAAATCAAAACTGTTCGAAACGACGGCAACAACAATAGCGAAAACTACGGCAGCGCCAAAAATAAATACCGGGCAAACAGCCAAGTCACCTGAACAACAACAGGCAACGACAACAGCAACAGCAGCAGCAGCAGGAACGAAAATAAATAAAACAACGCATAATAATGAGCGACAACAACAGCAGCAGCAGCAGCAACCACCACCAGACAACGCAGCAACAGCAGCAGCAGCTGCAGCGGCAGCGGCAACAGAAACAAAAACGACGGCAGCAACATTCAAACAACAAACGGAAACTAAAACGAAATTGACGGAAACTGTTGAGCCAAAGTCAAAGGTGCAATCACCGAAAACGACAAAGCCAAAAACAGCGACGCCAGCGGCGGCAACAGCAGCCAAAAAGAAAGTCACAACAGCGGCAACAACTCCGACAACAATAACAACAACAACAGCAACATTGCTAGACAGCAATGTGACCCCAATCAATGCCGATCAATTTATAACGTTGGCCCCCACTAAGGCGGCCATTGCAGCGGCCACAAATGCGTCATCGCCGGCAACTGCAACTGCAAGTGCAACAACAGCGACAGCAACGGCAACAGCGACAACGCCTACAACAGCAGCAATAATAACAACAATAGCAGCGGCAGCAACAAGCGACGAGCAGCTACGAACTGTTGCTGCTGCAGCGACGACAGCGACTGTTGCTGCGGTTGCTGCGGCTGTTGCGGCTGACGGAGACGACAACAGCTGCGGCGAAGGCGTCGGCAATAATTTATCAAAGTTTGCAACAGTATCGAATTTGGCACAGTGTCTGCGAGACGTTGACGCCGAGCTAGAGGACTATATACCCTCGTCGGCGGAGAATAGCGACGACGACGATAGCGACGACGACGACGATAGCGACAGTTTTGTTGATTCCTCCAGCGCGAACGGTTGTGCCACAAATCTCAGTGCCAGCATGAAGAAGAAACAGCGCAAGGAGAAGAAGAAACTAAAACAGGCCAAAGATGCCGCAGCGCCAGCACGTTTTGATCCACAGAAGAAAATCAAAATCGATACGACGAGCAAATGTTATGTGAAAGAGGAGGCGCCACGTTATCCACTGGTTGCCACACCGCGTCCACTTTGGAAGCGCGAGAAGATCGTTTATTCCGATGAGAATACGGACGATGAGAGCAGCTCGGAGGCGAGCAGCGAGGCAACTGGCGGTTCCCTTGAGGAGGAAAGCGATGATGATGATAGCGATGCTTGCACCAGCAACAGCTCCAGTTCCGAGGAGTTTGACGATGAGGCCACAAATGCTCCTGTTGCAACTAAACAGGCGCATGTTGCTGCTGCCAATAGCAATAGCAACAGCAACAGCAACAGCAATGCGACGCCAGCAACAGGTCAAGTGTCCACTTCCACTTCCGTATCCGTTTCCGTTTCCGCCTCGGCTTCCACCTCAAGTTCACCATCGATTATTCGGATGAGCACGTGCAGCAATGATTCCGGCTTTGAGGGCGGCACAGCACCTTCCAGTCCCAAAAAGATGTTGGGTAAGCAAAGCGACAGATGATCACTAACAGGGATCGTAAAGATTATAATTTTTAAAATAAAAATTACAAAGTACAAAATACAATATAAAATAAAAATAAAAATTGAATATCTTTTCAACCAAGTAGTGTAGTTCCAAAATCTAAAAACATTCAATACCTTTCATGTACACTGAAAAAAAAGACCAACTTCTAAAATCAAGAACATTCATCTTAAATATGTTGTTCTTAAAATAAGAACATTTTAAGTTAAGATTACTAATACTAAGAATATTAATCTAAAAACTCGCAGTTCTTAATATGAGAATTAAAAATCTGAAATTGTTAAGAAAATATAAATATGTCATATTTAATATAAAGATGATAATGACACCGTGGCGCTCTGGTTAGAGTCGCCGCTTCAGTTTGTGGTAACAAGTCGAGGGATCGAAACCCGCTCCTAGCCGAGGGAAAAACATATAATCGGAATATTTATAACAATAAAAATAAATCAAAAAAAGTATTTTATATCAAAAAAAAAAACAAATAATAAGTTTAAAGCTTTAAATCTTATTTTTTTATTTTTGGTTTGAGAATTTAAGACTGTTTGGTCTAAAAATAAAAACTTATTCTTATTTAAAATGTTCTTAAAATCAAGAATTTAAGAATTTTATGTTCTCGACGCATTTTTTAGTTCTCAGACAAAAATCTTTATTTTAGAACATTTTTTTTATCAGTGTAATACATCACACGTTCTTTAAGGATATTTTAGGTTGAAAAGATATGATTATTAAATAATAATTGAAATTTAATTATTATTTTTGATATTTATTTAAAAAATGGAAAAATACGAGCTAAAATTAATTTGTATAATTATTTGCGATCCCTGATTACTTGGTAAAGTACTCTCAATTCATAGAGACAGATGGACAGTCAGACATTCAGACAGTCAGACGAACGATCAGACAGTGGTGACACATTCAATGATAATCCACCTGTTTGCTGCTGATTTTCTCAGTGGTTTGCTGTTGGTCATTTGTGGTGTGTGGTGTGAGTGGGGCACGTGTCAATCCCAATTCACATCCCCATCCCCATTTCCCATTCTCAACCATCAAATATTTTCCCCACTCATTCTTGTTGTTGTTCTAGCGATAGATATTGAAATTTCCTTTCATTTTCAATAGCCAAACACACACTGTGGCATGCGGAATATTTAGTTGAAAGACAAACACAAATAAACATGCTATAAATCTCGATACGCGAATAATACAAATGCCTTTTATATGGCCACATTATATTATATATAAGCGATAAACAAATAACAACAATTTGTTATTCTATTCTTTACTTTGTTCATTTCCACATAAATGATATCATATACAGAGAGCTCCAGCGAATTATCAAGTGTATTATCTCTCTATCTCTTAGTTTCTCAATTACATTTCGTTGTTTCTCATCACAAATTTCACTAGGTACTTTTTATTTTATTTAAATTATTTAATGTCAACATTTGATCTAAAATAATTTAAAACTTAAAATAATATTAGCAAAAATGACTTTGAATTAGACACTAAAATAAAATTAAAAAACTTAAAGTTAAAGCTGAAACTGAAAAGATAAAGAAAACAAATTAAATATTGAAAAGTATAAAAGTCTGAGAATTTTCAAAAATGTTAAATGATTCAAGATTTGTTTTAAAGAAACCCATAGAAACCCAGTCGGATTACTAAGTATTAGTATTATTATTAGTATTGATAGATTAGTTTTAATATATTAGTATTACTTATGATCAGCATATGTTATTTGTGATAGAAAATTTCAATAGCAAATGTTACTGTGACGCTGTTACTGTTAATTTGTATGTTACTGTTAATGTTAACTTAACAGTTTGTGAGTTAACATAATATTGAAACGAGTTTGAAATTCTCTACTGAATTGTGTTTTACGTGGCATTTTTAAAATAAGTTTCTCTGCTTCCGTTTTCCTTAAAAACAATGTTTTCATGGTAGAATTTTCATCAGCTGTTTTTTTCCTGTTCTGTTTTTCTTCGAAGAGTTTAAAACGTCAGAGTTTTTGCGCTTCGATTTTCTCAAAATTGTTTTCATCAGTTGTTTTCCTCTGTTCTGTTTTGTTTAAGACAGTTTCCGGTTTTGTTATCCATTGAAGTTTCTTTTTTCAGAGCAGTTTTACCTAAAAGCTTTTTCATCAGAGTTTTACTGTTCGTATCAAAAATGTTTTCACTGAAAAGTCTTCCTTATTGCAAATATCTTGAATCAATTGTTTTCCGTTTTTATATGATTTTTTCAGCTTATAAAATTCAAAATATAAAAATTGCTAATTTTAATCAGGAGGCGATTTCCTTATGTATCTAAACACAGGGTATCTGCCAGTCGAGCTCTGTTAACCAATTCATTGTTTTTCTAAAATGAAAGCAAATTATATGCAAATAGAATTGTTATAAAATTAAACTGAATGGACGAATATAAACATAAAGTCGTCCATAATATTATATCTATTAAATAGCTAAATTACAGTAAAGTATCTGAAAGATACATAAAGATCTATTAATTGCATAGTGCATCAGATCATTGAGCGTGTTTATGTAATTTCTAAGCCATTTTGGGCATTTACTTGTTAATTTGCTCCGAGTCAAACAAAACGATGAGAATGTGCTAGCAAAATGTGAAAATGAAGAGCAAATCGATGTAGATACAAATACAATTGATACAAAAGATACAAATGCAAGTTTGGGGAAGGGAACTGAGAGACAGAGACAGAGAATTTGGCATTTTACTTTTAGCAAATTGTATACAAAATTGTTTAGGTCATCGTCGTTGTCGTCGATTTTTTTTTATTTTTATTTTTACTTTCTGTCTATGTCTTTGTCTCCTTTCTCCTTTCGCCTTTCGCCTTTTGTCATTTCCCTTTTGGTCTTTCATCTGTTGTTTTGTCTGTGTTTTCTTTACTCAAGAGAATTCAATTTCTCGTGTATGGCAAATAATTTCATTATTTTTTCTTATTTTTCTAAAAAAAAACACACAATTGAAATACACAAGAAATTCAATTGTTTGCATTTTATATTTAAAGCACGTTTGCCATTTTTCAACGAAAATGTACTTATTCGAGTTAAGATTAATATATAAACCAAATTTAGTACTTCTATTTCTTGCATTTAAATGTACATTCATATGTATTTCACCGAAAGCAAAAGTTATAATAAAATTTCAAATCGAAAATCAATGCGAAAAATGTAAACAAAACTATGCAGAAATCTTTGAAATAAATAAATACACATATGTATTAAAGATATTTATAAATATGTATATAGTCAGATATAACTAGATAACGAAAGTGTGAAAATAATTCGAATTAGTTCTTAGTATTTGACTATGACGGTGTCAGTCTAGTCAGGAAATGTCTGAGGCATCTTAGATATGTATTAATCTCTTTTCAAATATATACTCTCATATATTTTCCAGACCGATAGATCTGAGAGTCAAGTCAATATGAAAGTCATGTAAAATCATTTTGTCTTGTTACTATGCAATTATTGCAGCTGAAATCAAATGAAACTTATTGCAGCTGTTTTATCTCAATGCACACAGTTTATAAAAACGATTCAATGGAATCACAATAGGGAGTATTTGTCTATAAAAATAAATATATTTAAAGCTCTTAAAAATTAATGCATTTGAATTCTTCATTTATCTGCAATTTAATATTTTTAATTAATTTTAATATTTGATATATTTTATAAAACAAGTCCAAAAGTCTGAAGTTTATATAGGAGTTAGCTTTTTTGCAAGGAGTATTCCAAATATTGCAGAGTACTTCCGATTCTTTTCTTCAATTTTTGCTTGCTTTTAGCGGTTTTTAATTGTTTTTGCCTATAAAAATTAATTATATTAAACACTCTTAAAAATTAAAGCAAATTAAATCTTCATTTATCTGCAATTTAATATTTTTAATTAATTTTAATATTTTATATATTTTATAAAACAAGTCCAAAAGTATAAAATTTATAAAGGAGTTAGTTTTTATGCAAAGAGTATTCCAAATATTGCAGAGTACTTCCGATTCTTTTCTTAAATTTTTGTTTGCTTTTAGCGGTTTTTAATTGTTTTGTCTATAAAAATAATTATATTTAAATCTCTAAAAAATTAATGCATATGATATCTTCATTTATCTGCAATTTACTTTAGAATACTTTTACTTTTAGATCAGCTGACAATATGATCTTGAATGAGATTGTATTAAATTAAGTATACAATATTCGTATGTTATTATTTAAGGCTAATATTCCAAATATTTAAAATAGTTCAAAAACCTTCCTCGCCTTTCAATCATTTTCTTCAATTATTGTTTGCTTTAAGCGGTTTTTAATTGTTTTTGTCTATAAAAATAATTATATTTAAATCTCTAAAAATTTAAAGCAAATTAAATCTTTACGAATATCCAATTTACTTTATAATATTTGTCAGTTATAGTTAAATTAAGTATACAATATTCGTATACCAAATGTGCAATAAATATTTAGGAGCACAGATGAGTTAAGTCTAAGGTTACGCACCTTTTTTGATTGTTTGATTGTTTTTTGCTTCGTCACACGCTGCGTATGCGTGATATTTGTATTGAGTTAGTAAATGCTTCATTGAGTCTCAACGAATACACTCACATGAATAATCGTAATCAATTCTTGTTTGATTGCGTGCAAATATTTGCGAAAAATATTTGTTGTTTATTAAATGTGCATTAAATGACGCCTTTTGGTCCATTGGGATCCTGCCAAAACAGAACCCACAAAACGGGGCCAAAACGGATGTGCGTTTTGTGTATGTGTGTGTGTGTGTGTGTGTGTGTGTGTGTGTGTGTGTATGTGTGTGTGTATGTTTACATTGATTGCCTTTAGATGCGATAGTCTTTATTGTTTTCGTTTAGCTACTCTCCAATTTAAAATACCCAACGATCAAAGAAATTGCTAAAGATATTAACCAATTAATTTTACAGACAAAAATAAAATTTTTGTTTCATTGAACTCAAAAACTGTGAGAGCTAGATCTATAAAATCTTGTAAAAATATTATCTTAACTGGATGTAAGTTTATTTAAAATGAAAAATTATATCTCCGCAATCCAAACGGATTTTAAGATCCATTTTCCAGCTAATTACATGATATAATTTATAAAAAAGACCCAAAAGTCTGAAATTTTCAAATATTCCAAATATTACAGAGTATTTCCTAGTCTTTCAATAATTTTCTTCAATTTTTGTTTGCGTTTAGCGGTTTTTTAATTGTTTTCCCTTGCGCTTTTTGTTTGTTGAATTAAAATGCAAAATGCGGAAAATTTGGAAGAAAAAATCATTTGAGGGGCAAGTGAAAAGAAAAGCGGGGGATATTTTCCAGAAACGTGCAACCAATAAATCGCGTCAGCAGCAAAAACAATATTATATTATATATATAGATGTCTATAATATCTGTAGAATATATTATATTATATTGTACATGGTCACAATTCATAATCATATTAATAACGATTTGTTTTAATTAATCTCAACATTTGCTCTTACCACGCTGCCAACAACAAATGCAAATACAACAACCACAACAAAAACAACAACAATAACAACAACAATTATCAAATAAAATACAAACAAAATTCAAACAACAGAATGTGACGTGAATTGTCACAAGAAATGCGAACGCCTCACGGCCAATTTATGCGGCGTCAATCAGAAACTCATCGTCGAGGCGCTCAACCACGTAAAACGAGGTAACAAATCGAGAAAAATAAATGAAAATGTTTAAAGAATCTCGGAGAAAATGAAAATATCAATTCAATATGATCCAAAACGGTATGAAATCCAAACGAGCCTCAAATATTCCAAGATCCCACAAATGGCGCGTGCTTTTCGTGGGGGAAAACGAATAAAAAAAAAGAAAACAAAAATCGGAAAAATTAAAGAGAAGAATCCATAAATAATGGCGCCTAAATATGGCTGACATTATGATTTCATAATTGACTTTGCCAGCAAATTGTGTGTGTACAAGGTGTTGAGTGATTGTCAGTTTAAATGTTTGAAATACTACGAAAATGCTAAAGATTATAATAGAAACTCATTATTTGATATGATAACTAATAAGTTAAGGAAAGAAGTCGAGAACATCGATTTATAAATATTATTAAACTTAAAAAACACAAAGTTATTATTAAGAGGAAACAAAGTACTAGCAATAAATTAAAAGTTCAGTATACTTAATGAACTGCTTGCTTATAGGCAGTACACTGCTTGTTCAGATAGAACTCTCTATTTATCCGACTAATCTCAGAGAACTCAGAGACTGGAAGAGATAGAGTTACGAAATTGAGTATATAGTTATTCTAAATAAATTTATATTGCATAAAATAAGATAGGTTATAATACGATATTGATATTGATATATATGTGTACTCTTGATACGATATGATAGAGAGAAGTATGAAATTATATATAATGTGAGCAAGGATATTATAGGATAAAATAGTGTGATGATGGTTAGAAGTTAGGAACTATATTTTATAGATATTATATAGATATACAGATAGAATGTGATATGACAGACAGCAAAGTATGATATGATAGTAACGGATATCATTTGATCTAATATTATAGAAAATAAAGTGTGGCTAAATCTGGATATAAATAATAAAAAGTAAATGATTTGATAAAATATGATATGACACGATTTAGAGATGCAGGGGATGAAGTGATAATATAAGATATAATTCCATATAGTATAATATTGATATTGATACTGATGAAAACGAATCCAAGTTCTTAAAGATTATTTAAATCACTCTATAAGAACATGTACAAAATATAACACGACTACTAGAAAAGTAAGTGAAGTATATTCACCTAATTTTTGTAGGTCAAATTTTCAATTAGGAAACTAATGCGTTAAAAAAGTAAACAAAACAATTGTGTGTATTATTAGACAATTACTCACACACACACACACACACACACACACACACAATTTGTGGGCAATTTGAGTGGAAAGAACAAGAAGAAGAATAAGATAAAAGTAATACAATCTTTATCCATAAATTAGGAGCACGTGAGGCAAGAGATTCACCCAGCACACCGCCCAGCTCAAATCCTGCCTATAAGATAGAGGCCAACGATGAACACGATGGTATGGCATACATCTCTATAAATATACATAGATATAGATAGTACTTATCAATAACTAACTTTATATTATGATATAAGTGCAAACAAATGACCAACAGCCGAACTGTACAATACTTTTTACAGCAACTGTCTCTACAGTCTTTTACTATTATAAACTATCTTATTAATATCTCTCTTTACCTCCTGCCTCTCTCTATCTCTCTCTCTCTCTCTCTCTCTCTCTCTCTTGCTGTCTCTTTCTACTGCTGTCAAACTATTTGGATCGTACAGAAACATCATATACATATTCACAATTCCAAAAATCCGGACGTTTCACGGCGCCAGCAACAGTAATACCTAGATTTAAGAATTATTCGGTAGATGATTTTCATTTTCTGGCTGTCCTTGGCAAAGGAAGTTTCGGCAAGGTGAGTAAACCTCCAATATACATACATAAATGCACTTCATCAATAAATAAATATTATAAATTTTGATAATAGGTATTGCTTGCTGAGTTACGTGATACAACATATTATTATGCCATCAAGTGTCTGAAGAAGGATGTTGTACTGGAGGATGATGACGTCGATTCAACGTTAATTGAGCGCAAAGTTTTGGCCCTGGGCACAAAGCATCCATATCTATGCCATCTGTTTTGCACATTTCAGACAGAGGTAAGTGTGTAAGGTCGATCAGCAAGGTCGATAGGTGGTCAGAATGAGATGAGATGAGATGAGATGAGACCCACTGTTCTACTGATTTAGACTCGTCTAGGTAATGCCACCTACGATAGCGCATCCGAAAGATGCCAAAAATACATTTGCCAAAAGGTAAAACGACCTATTATTAGAGTGCACTATGTGTCTCGCCTCTCTTTCTCCTCTCTCTCTCTCTCTAATCTTCTCGCTCTTTCGCTGACCATCGATTGGGGCACACGACAACCGCAACTGCGTTTCTCCTACTTTTTTCTTGTCTTTTCTTCTACTAAATTTGGCACGCACGTCCGGCACAACGTTCGACAATGTTCTCTAAACATTAAAAAAATAAATCAAATTGAGCAAAAAAAAAAAAAGAAAAAGAAAATCTAGTAAAGTACAGAGTGAGAGATGAAAACAAGATAGCAACAAAATAAAAACAATAAGTTTTGTTTGCTTTTGGGCGCGCTCTTGTCTTGCATTGACACCGATTAGAAGGTATTTTAATTATTTATGACTTTGAGGATGCACGACCATTCATTTTGGGGACTCTACCTCCTCCCTCCCTCTTATCCTCTTCCATCCCAGAGATATCTCATTAATCTCTCCGTCAGTTGCTCAGCGAAATTCTATCGCATCTTTTACTTTATCAACTGGAACTCAGTTGGCGCTTAAACCAGTTGTGAATTATAGACTGTATTTTGACAAAAGCGAAATTTCAAACATCTTTTTTCTTCTATTTTTTCATATTATCGGATTTATAAAGACAGATAAGAAACAAGCCCAAAAATAATTTTTAATAATTATTTAAAGACTTTTAATTTATAATCAAAATCTTTAAAGACTTTTATTATTTGAAAACTTTTTGATAAAAGTCTTTGTGAATAACTCCGCTCAGATTCGAGAGAGACATTTAAAAATTGCAACATCAGTAACACCTAAGACATTCTATGACCTATTATCCCCTACAAACTAACTACGCTTTTTTTAATCCGATGCGTTTCTTAAATTTATTAAAAAAGTCTTCAAATTCAGTAATAATGATTATTTTTATTTTTATTAAATTACAAATAATTATAAAATTTGATTTATAAAATAAAAGTCTTTAAATAACCATTAAAAGTAAGTTTTGATTTAAAAATTCTTTAATATACATAAGTTTATTGGCTGTTTGCAAAGTTATTATTATTATTATAATATTATATACAAAAAATTTTGAATATTTTTAAAACAAAAATTGCACTGGTTCTTATGGTTGATTTTTTTAGTTGAAATATCAATAAAGAGTAGTTTCGGACCCTGTAATTTTAAAATATAAAAAAGCCAACCTACAAAAATCTTAAAAAAATAGAAAGGTCCAACGTAAAAGTCAGTATTATTTAATCGGAATTATTTTCGGTTTCATATAAATATTAAAAACAGGGATTAAGACCTTAACCGAAACCGTAACCTTTAACCGATAAAAACCGATTGAAATTTGTAACCGTAACTGAAACCGTAACCGAGAAAAATGTTTTTCGCTGTTTCGAAACCCATTAACCGAAACTCTTTAAACCGAAGTAACCGTTTAGTAACCGATTCATTTATAAGGGTTAATAAATACTGAGCAACTTTGATATCTTTGAACTGCCATAACTTTGTCAAAACTCAATCAATTTCCATGCGCAATGTTAATTTGTGCATGATTTTACCTCTAAATTCGTTCTGCATTTAAATTTTGTTCATTTTGAAAAATTTTTGAAAATCGAATTTTTTAGAAAATTTACAGTGTTACCCCTTTGTCTTTTTTAATTTTTTCGAAAAATTTCAAATTTTTAAAATGAACAATATTTAAATGCAGAACGAATTTAGAGGTAAAATCGTGATCAAATTTACATTGCGCGTGGAAATTGATTGAGTTTTGGCAAAATTATGGCAGTTGGAAGTTATTAAGAATCAGTAAAATCAAAATAATCGAAATTTTCAAACGAAATTTATATGAGATCAAATTATAATAAAATCGACATTACGCTGGACCATTCCAGTAACCAGATAACATTATTTTCCAGGCTAATAAGAGCAATAAGCCATTTTTCATCTAATACAATGAAAAACGTTTCTTATTTTGGTCAACCGAAAAGTTCAATATTTCTTTTTTTTTGTGAACCGAAACCATACCGGTATTTTTAAACCGAAACTTAAAAAAAAACCGATAACCGTTACGGAACCGATACTCCAAGATTTTGCATAACCGATAACCGAAAACCTTAATTCGAACATAGCCGAAACCGTAACTGAAACCGATATTCGTTTCGGTTTTAATCCCTGATTAAAAACAAATTAAAGATTTGAAGTCAAAACTAATTTGATAACAAAATTTAAGATCTAAAAATCCTGATGAAGAAATCTTACATCTATTCTGTACACTGATAAAAACAAAGGTTTTAAAATCAAGAAAAAAGGCGTCAAGAAAATTAAATTCTTATAGTTAGAAAACACAAATTGATTTTAACAACATTTCAAATAAGATCAAGTTCTTATTTGTAGACTAAACAATTCTAAATACTCAAGACAAAAAAAAATAAGGCAGATGTTTTAAGCTTACTTTTATTATTTTTTAATTTTAATGTTTTTTAATGAGACGTTTTCAAAAGTGTGCGTTTCACTCTATGAGGGGTTTTCATGAGGGCATTTCAGAGTACATTAAAAGGTATTTTGGATTTATACACATTTTTATTTTTTATTTTTTTATTTTTATTTATTTTTTTTAATATGATATTCCTTGGCAACACCGTAGGATTTGAACCCGAGCTTGTTTTCAATCAGTCAATATTGGTTTCACATAAAATATGACATATTTATATTTTCCTAACAATTTAAGATTTTTATGCTGCGATTTTTCATTTATTTTATTTTAGTATTAATTTTGTAATTTGGTCTCAAAATGGACTTATTTTCAGAACAAAATACTATTTTATTTTATCTGATTTTAGAAGTTGGTCCTTTTTTTTAGTGTACTTAACATATCTTTATTCTCACGCTCTCTTTCACTTTCTTTCTCTTAAAATTCATCTCTCTTTGCTCAACTTTTCAGAGTCATTTGTTCTTTGTGATGGAGTATCTAAATGGCGGAGATCTCATGTTCCATATACAAGAGAGCGGGAGATTTTCAGAAGAACGTGCCCGATTCTACGGTGCCGAAATCATATCTGGTCTCAAGTTCTTACACAAAAAGGGCATTATCTATAGGTAAATATGGACAACTGTAGGAAAACCCTTAATAGTAATCAATAACTATTCCAATAACTATAGGGATCTCAAATTGGACAATGTATTGCTGGACTATGAGGGTCATGTACGTATTGCCGATTTTGGTATGTGCAAATTGCAAATATATTTGGATAAGACCGCCGATAGTTTTTGCGGCACACCCGATTATATGGCGCCCGAAATCATCAAGGTAATAATACCAAACAAACAGGAAAAAGAAAACCGATCGAATCAATTAAAATTCGAATGTGAATCATTTTTGTAGGGTGAAAAATACAATCAAAATGTGGATTGGTGGTCATTTGGTGTGCTGCTCTACGAAATGCTAATCGGACAATCTCCATTTAGTGGCTGCGATGAGGACGAACTCTTCTGGTCGATATGCAATGAAATTCCATGGTTTCCCGTCTACATATCAGCCGAGGCAACGGGCATACTCAGAGGGGTAAGTCGACAAAAGGAATTAGTAATTGTAAACATTGGAAACTTATTTAATATTTAATAATTGCAGCTGCTGGAGAAGGATTATACGAAACGTATTGGCTCGCAATATAGTCCAGCTGGCGATATAGCCGACCATATATTCTTCAGGCCCATCGATTGGAATCTACTGGAGAAACGTCAAATTGAGCCGCCCTTCAAGCCCCAAGTGGTAAGTCGAGCAAATAATTCAATATATGGATCAGTTATAACATAAGTTACTCTTCACTTTAGAAACATCCATTGGATACGCAATATTTCGATCGAGTATTTACCCGGGAGCGTGTTCGTCTCACGCCCATCGATAAGGAGATTCTCGCATCCATGGATCAGAAACAGTTCCATGGCTTTACCTATACAAATCCGCATATCACTTTGGACTAGAATGTGGCATGGAACTAATGGCAATGTGCTGGGCATATAGCATATATAGTTAACTACATATTATATATACTAAAACTATACTACATACTACTATATAGAATCCTAATCCAAAGAATTACTTCATAGAGCAACAGTATTTGTATATGTATGTATATATTCTATTATTATTATGTTTCTGTCTAAGTGTATGAGTTGCAAAAACTCAATATTTATTTATTAATAAGGCTTACTTATGTGTCAAATTGTTCATATTCATAGCCAAGTAAATCTCAGCCAAATCTTAAACCCGATTCTACAAAAATATTTTGACGAGAGTTTTACTTTCAATTGAAATGGAATTAATTTCGGCTGTTGCAATTACAAAGCTATGAATACGTTTATAATGCTAGTCAGCTTAGTAATACTCAATAAATCTATAAGATAAGCATATATCTCTGTACATATATTACATAAATACGTAATATTTTTTTTTTTGCAATTTGGTACAATTTAGTTGTACAAGCTCTATACCAAAGTTGTATGTACTCGAATGTATGTGCTACATTATGCTAAAATAAAATGGAACAAAAATCTAAATATTATATCTATCAGTTACTCTAAAATAGTAAGTATAATCTTCTCTTTGTGTTAAACTGTACGATGGTTATCTACTTAAGAGGAAAATATATAAAAATTCTAGGCTTTCTTTAATTTCAGAATTGAATTGCCGCTCAACAAAAAAAAACGCTCAAGCATTCACTCAAATGGGAGCAATTTCATTCAGCTCAGGAACTAAAGGTCATAATTTCAACCAAAATTTAAATATGATGTGAATTAAATTTGGTTGCTTTCTACTCATTTCTGTGCGCCTGGTATTTTCGGCTTTTTAGGCTTTCAATAATTTCAAATTATTATTGCAGAATTTTATTTATTTAAGAAATTCGATATTACCATACTTACCTTTACATTATTTCGAATACTTTACCCCATTAAATTTTTTCAAATACTTACCCTTTTCGATTTTTTAAATTTTCTGTGCGCCTGGTATTTTGGCATTTTGTTTATTTGAAAATTATAAATTTGTCGAACAATTTCGATTTTTCCATACTTACCCCTTTCAATTTTTTCAAATACTTACCATATTAAATATTCTCACATAAAATTTCAACTTTTCTCGTCTTAAAACTGTCATAAATTTGTCAAAACCAAACCGATTTCTATGCAAAAAGTGTTTTTGTTCATAATTTTATGCCTAGTTTGATATAAAATTTATTTTAATTTTTTCGAAAAAAAATTTATTTTTATGATTTTGAAAATTTTACAAAGGGGTTAGCCTTTACATTTTTCAAAATTTTTCAAAATTTTAAATTTTAAATTTACACTTGCAATCAATTTGAGGTGATAAAATTTGTATAAAAAAGTAATCCTGTATTGATTTCTAGTTTTTATCTTCAAAATTATAGCAAATAATAAAATAAGTCTGTTGTGATATGTTCCCAGATTCATGTTTCAGGATTTTACCCTTGTTACAACCTGCATAATTTTGTATTAACTGAATAGATTTTCATACATTACATTATATTTAGATTTTTCGAAATACTTACCTAATATTACTTACTCATAATTAAAATTAATAGCTGCGAAATAAATATCAATTGTAATACTTTTCATTATGAATATTATAAGTTATGCTAATATTAAAATATTGTACTTACATTCTTTATAAAGATCAGAAGATAGGAATAATATATTAATGTTACTCTTTAAGGATAGGATTTTAAGAATAAAATTAATTTAAAATGAAAATATTAAACGTTTTTTTACTGAAAGGGTTTTTTTTGCAGATGGGGAAGATTTAAAAAAATTTCAAATTTCACTCACACACTTACACCCCAATTGGTGTCTGTGTGAACAGCTAAAATGAACAAATTCACAGGTGAATTACCAGGCGAACAGAAATCAGCAGCAAGCAATTGCATTTTTTCTGTATTTTTATGTCCATCCTGAAAGTATGCAAGCAAAATTTGTATTCTAGTATTTAAATTGTCGCATAAAAGTATGCTACAAAAATGTATTTTTGATTTAAAAACTGCCTCCTAAAAGTATGCATTAAATCATTCGACTAGACAAACTTGGTTGCTTGTTGCTGATTTCTGTTCGCCTGGTAATTCACCTGTAAATTTCTTAATTTTAGCTGTTCACACAGACACCAATTGGGGTGTAAGTGTGTGAGTCAGTGGACTGCAGGAGCAATCGAAATTTCAGCAAAAATACCAGGCGAACAGAAATCAGCAGCAAGTAAATATTTAATTTGAGCAGCAGAAATTCAAGGTCATATTTTCACTCAATTTTAACCTTTTTACTCAATTTTAAAAAGTTCGTTTGCTTTCTGCTCATTTCTGTGCGCCTAGTATTTTAGCTGGTATTTTGGATTTCTAGGATTCTAGTTTCAAGGTTCACGGCTCTAGTTTCTAGGGTTTGGCTTTTAGGTTCTTACTTCTAGGATGTAGATTCTTATTTCTAGAATATATATTCTTATTTTAAGGATCTTATTTCTTATTTTAAGGATCAATATTCTTATTTTAAGGATCTTAACTCTTATTTTAAGGATCAAGATTCTTATTTTAAGGATCTTAACTCTTATTTTAAGGATCAAGATTCTTATTTCAAGGATCTTAACTCTTATTTTAAGGATCTAGATTCTTACATTAAGGATCTAGATTCTTATTTTAAGGGCCTAGATTCTTATTTTAAGGATCTAGATTCTTATTTTAAGGACCTGGATTCTTATTTCTAGGTTCTAGGTTAGGGGTAAGTAAGAATATCCTGAAATTAGAGCAAGCCTAGAAAACCAAAATACCAGCTAAAATACCAGGCGCACAGAAATGAGCAGAAAGCAAATTAACTTTATTTGAGTCATTTTAAAATTGAGTGAAAATATGACCTTGAGTTTCTGCTGCTCAAATGAAATATTTACTTGCTGCTGATTTCTGTTCGCCTGGTATTTTTACTGAGTTTCCGGTTGCAGCGAACTGTTGCAAGCTGAATGAATACTTACTTTTTTATACTTACTTATAGGGCGTGAAGAGTCTAAAAGATCCGAAATACCTGCTGAAATACCAGGCGAACAGAAATCAGTAGATAGCAACCAAATTTTATTTACATCAAATTTAATTGAGTGAAAATATGACCTTGAGTTCCTGAGCTGAGTGAAATTCTTTGAGCGACAGTTAAATTTAAATTTTTTGCTCTTACGACCTACTGTAATTTCTGTTCGCCCGGTATTTTATGAGTTTCCTTTAGTTAGTTCCTGAAATTTTTTTCCCCTTCTGAAAATAAAGCCCTTTCCGTAAATCAAAAGAATAGTTTAATATTTCAATTTTAAATTCATTTTATTCTTAAAATCCTATCCTTAAAAAGTAACATTGATTTATAATTTCTATGCTTATCTTTTAATATATGAAAAATAAAGATAAAATAATTTAATATTAGCATTAAATATAAAATTAATAAATAAAAGTATAAAAGTACATATAATTTCTATCTGAACAATGTAAGTTTAATATTTTAATATAAGCATTAAATATAAAAATCATAATTAAAAGTACACAGATATTACAAAATTTGTTTTTTTTTACGCCTTTTTTTTTGTAATTATTAAATTTTCATATTGATTCATTGTTTATTTCTGGGCTTTGAGTTATTTATTTTGTATACCCCAGACCTAATTTTTTTTCAGTTTTTTTATTCAAATTCAATATTCACCTAATTTTTAATATAATTTTTAGTACATTTTTATTATAATTTTTTAACACTTAATTTTCTTTTTACCGACTGCTTTTAGTCGTGAATAAATAAATCTTAACAGTTTTGGTTATTTTAGTATTGAGGAGTAAATTGAAATACAATTTCTATGCTTATCTTCTGATATATGAAGAATATAAGTACAGTATTTTAAGATAAGCATTAAATTTAAAATTCATAATTCAGAAAAGTATAACAATATTTAAATTTTTTACGGCTATTAATATTAAAATTTTTTTATTTTTAGTCTTAAGAAGTAACATTAAAATATAACTTTTGTACTTATCTTCTGATGTGGAAAATTAAAAACATTTTACGATAATAAATAAATACTAATATTAATAATTGATATTTTTAAATTTAATTAAAGTTGAGTATATTAAAAATTGATTTTTATTTTACAGCTGCACAGTCGCCAGTGGTGTTCCGAAATATGATCGTCGTTATGGAGGGGAAGTCCCTGCTTGATGTCTACGATGGTTATGCATCGTGTCCATTGGTGACTGGATGGTGGCCGAGTTTGATTATACCCTAATGCCGCTAGAGACATTCCCTGGGAACCGAAATAAGAAGCGTTATTCATTGCCTTACATGAAAAAAGACTTTAGGCTCTTATTAGCCTGGAAAATATTGTTATCTGGTTACTGAAATGGTCCAGCGTAATGTCGATTTTATTATAATTTGACCTCATATGAATTTGATTCGAAAATGTCGATTATTTTGATTTTACTGATTTTTAATAACTTCGAACTGCCATAACTTTGTCAAAACTCAATCAATTTCCATGTGCAATGTAAATTTGATCACGATTTTACCTCTAAATTCGATCTGCATTTCAATTTTTAAAATTTTTGAAAATCGATTTTTTTTGGAAAATTTACAGTGTTACCCCTTTGTCTTTTTCGATTTTTTCGAAAAATTTCGAATTTTCAAAATTTAAATGCAGATCGAATTTAGAGGTAAAATCGTGATCAAATTTACATTGCACATGGAAATTGATTGAGTTTTGACAAAGTTATGGCAGATCAAAGTTATCAAAAAAATTTTTAATCAAAATAATAGTAATACTTACCCCTTTACATTTGTCCAAATAATAACCCTTTAAAATTTTAACAAATACTTACACCGTTCTATTTTTTCAAATACTTACCTCTTTATATTTTTTCAAAATACCAGGCGAACAGAAATCAGCAGCAAGTGAATATTTAATTTGAGCTGCAGAAATTCAAGGTAATATTTCAACTCAAATTTAAATTTTTCACTCAATTTTAATATGACTCAAATAAAATATATTTGCTTTCTGCTCATTTCTGTGCGCCGGGTATTTTAGCTGGTATTTTGGCCTTACTTGGTATTACAGATTTGCGTTTATTTCTTTGAAAGTTAATAAGTTGAATCTTAAAGAATAAATTAACTTTGGGATAAATTAACTTTCACGTTTAAAAGACAATTGACTGAACGTCAATATTCAATTGAACTTTTTAGAATATACGTAAGAGTAAGCGTTAATGTTAGCGTAAGCGTAAACGTATACGTATGAGTCTGCGTAATTGTCTGCGTAAGCGTAAGCATATGCGTAAACGTAAGCGTCTGAGTATGCGTTAACGTACGTGTATGCGTAAGCGTCTGCGTAAGCGTTGAGGTTACCGTTTAATTCCGTAAAATCTATAAAATTGAATCTCAAAGAATACATTAACTTGAACGTATATATATTTCACTTTCACGATTAAAAGTCAATTGACTGAACGTCAATATTCAATTGAACTCTTTAGAATATACGTAAGCGTTAGCGTTAATGTTAGCGTAAGCGTAAGCGTAAACGTAAGCGTCTGCGTAAGAGTTAACGTACGCGTAAACGTAAACGTCTGCGTATGCGTAAGCGTATACGTAAACGTAAACGTATGCGTAAGCGTTAACGTACTCGTAAACGTGTGCGTCTGCGTAAACGTAAGCGTAGAGGTTTCCGTTTAATTCCTTAAAATCTATAAAATGTATATTTCAATTTCACGGCAATTGATTAAATGTCAATATTTGATTGGCCTCTTTAGAATATGGGTACTCGTAACCGTATACGTAATCGAAGAGGTTGCCGTTTATTTCTTTGAAAGTTATAAGGCTGAATTCTAAAGAATAAATTTACTTGATACGCTTTTGAATGAATAAGTTTCACTTTCTCGATTAAAGGTCAATTGACTGAATGTCAGTATTAAATTGAACTCTTAAGAATTCACCACAAATATCTTAAAGTGGAACCACTGTGCACTAAATGCTTTGTGCTTGGAAATGAAAATATAAACATAACTGTGGTGTTTATTGTTCTCTTGTTGCTGTTGTTGCTGTTGTTGGTTGTAACATTTAATTTCTTCTATTATTTTATGGCCAACACAGATTATTAAAATATATGTGTGTGTGTGTGTGTGTGTTTGTTTGTTGGTTAATAAATGATTTATGCTACACTTAACTAGAATAATTCTTTTTAATGCTAATGCGCCTGACTCTCTGCCCCCAACTGCTCCACTTCCCCGCTAGCCTCCAATTGAAGTTGAAGTTGGAGTTGGAGTTGACGTTGAACCTCCCATTGTTGTTGTTCCTCAGTAATCCCGACCTCGTCATCAAACTGGTTCACAACTAGTTGGGGCCATAACTGCGGTCATTAATGCGAGCTACCGGCCATAAGCTCGGCTCCCGCAGCTGAAGCGGGAATTGAACCTCTACACTGATAAAAAATACTTGCAAATTCTTAGTATTCTCAAAAAGATATTTATGTTAATACCAGGGATTAAAACCGAAACGAATATCGGTTTCAGTTTCAGTTACGGTTTCGGTTATGCTCGAATTAAGCTTTTCGGTTATCGGTTATGCAAAATCTTGGAGTATCGGTTTCGTAACGGTTATCGGTTTTTTGTAAGTTTCGGTTTAAAAATATCGGTATGCTTTCGGTTCACAAAAAATAAAAAAAATTATGGTTTTCAGTTGACCAAAATAATTGATTTTTAATAACTTCCAACTGGCATAACTTTGTCAAAATTCAATCAATTTTCATGCGCAATGCAAAATTGAGATCAATTTTAGCTCTAAATTCGATCTGCATTTAAATTTTTTCAATTTAGAAAAGCCGAAAATTTTGAAATTTTTTGAAAATTTACAGTGTTACCCCTTATCATTTTTCAAAAAATTCTAAATTTTCAAAATATTCAAAATGTACAAAATTTTAATGCAGAACGAATTTTGAAGTAAAATTATGATCAAATTTACATTGCGCATGAAAATTGATTGATTTTTGACAAAGTTATGGCGGTTCAAAGTTATCAAAGTTGCTCAGTATTTATTAACCCTTATAAGTGAATCGGTTACTAAACGGTTAGTTCGGTTTTAAGAGTACGTTTATGGCTTTCGTTACAGCGGAAAATATTGTTTTCGCTTACGGTTTCAGTTACGGTTACAAATTTCAATCGGTTTTCATCGGTTAAAGGTTACGGTTTCGTTTAAGGTTTGAATCCCTGGTTAAAAATGCTTAATATAAGAGAAATATCTTAATTATAATATTTAACAAAAATAAACTGTTGAGTCCAATGCTGTTATTCTTAGAAACCGGTCTTTTTTTTATCAGTGTAGTGCTCTGTAGGGCACTCTCGCTGAATATGCTTAATTGTTAGTATGTCACATAGTCATACTGCTTCTTTTTAGCTCATTAGCATGAAAATGTCAGAGTCAGACTTTCGATAACAATAGTTTATGCAAATTGACAAGCGGAAAAGCGAAAATGTTGCACAATGAATTGAATTTTCACCCAACAACAATAACAGCTACAATTCTGGTCCACTGAACTTCAAAAGGCAAAACTCGGACTCTCACTCAAATGTTTGAGTCTGCGGTCATTCCCATTTTCATAACAATTTTTCCCCCATCCATTTTCCTTTAACATTATCATTTCTAACGGCCTCTTCGTTCATCTGTCAGCATCTCAGTTAATTGCTTAATTATATGTATGTCAACACAAATAGCTGCAACTCTTTGTTAGGCCCATTCAGAAAACATATAAAGCCGGTTTTAATGAGTTTTCACTGCGCTTAAAGATCACAGTTTTCGGGGCCTTTATCTTTATGGCACTTTATCAAATTCATTATAATCAATCTTTAAAGTTATTCTCTTGTTTGTTTGTTTGTTTGATACAAAAATAGATCCAACTTAACTTTACTCTCAACTTGCGATCATTCAGCTTTTGTCTTCACTCAAAAATAGAGAGTTTCAATTCGAAGGCACGAGAGTATAGAAATCAGCTTTTGTCTGCTTTGAGCAACAGTTAACTCTTTGGGATAGGTATTAATTTTGTGATAACCAGGGATTAAAACCTTAACCGAAACCGTAACCTTTAACCGGTGAAAACCGATTGAAATTTGTAACCGTAACTGAAAACGTAACCGATAATAATTTTTTTCCGCTGTACCGAAACCCATAAACCGAAACTGTTTAAATCGAAATGACCGTTTAGTAACCGATTCATTTATAAGGGTTAATTTCGGTACTGGCCGTCGCAGGTACTGATAACTTTGAACTGCCATAACTTTGTCAAAACTCAATCAATTTCCATGTGCAATGTAAATTTGAGCATGGTTTTATTTCAAAATTCGTTCTGCATTTAAATTTTGTTCATTTTGAAATTTCGAATTTTTTCGAAAAAATCAAAAAAGACAAAGGGGTAACACTGTAAATTTTCAAAAAAATTCGATTTTCAAAAATTTTCAAAATTGAACAAAATTGAAATGCAGAACGAATTTAGAGGTAAAATTATGCAAAAATAATAATTCTCATAATTCGATAATTCCAGTAACCAGATAACATTCATAACATCCAGGCTAAAAAGAGCATTAAGTCTTTTTCATGTAAAACCAAGAATAACGCTTCTTATTTTGGTCAACCGAAAAGCTTAATTTTTATATTATTTTGTGAACTGAAACCATACCGGTATTTTTAAACCAAAACTTAAAAAAACCAATAACCGTTACGAAACCGATACTCCAAGATTTTGCATAACCGATAACGGAAAACCTTAATTCGAGCATAACCGAAACCGTAGCTGAAACCGATATTCGTTTCGGTTTCAATCCCTGGTGATAACGATAGAAAACGATATTTCAGTAAAAAGAAACTATTTTCAATACGATATATCGCAAAACATTCTAATTTTTTAAATCACTTTCTGTTTCGAGGAAATGTTGGTATAAGATTCAAGTTTTGTCAAGGTAGACACAAATTTTATAGACACAAACAAAATGCATAACAAAATTTAATATGTAAAAGAGAAAAAAATAATAAAAATATATTAATTTAAATAAGTATCTAATATATCATTTAGCATTTTATAAATTTGAATTGAATAATGCAGCGTTTGAAGCACATGAAACCACTGTGCAGTTGAGCGTGCGTCGAAATTTTCGCTAAAAAAAAAATACAAACGAAAAGAAAAAACAATAAAAAAATAATTAATTATAAAAAAAAGAATAGAGAGAGAAAAGTTTAACAAATTTAAGAATATATAATAAATTGAGAAATATTTCCAAAATAATAATAATAATAAAAGAGAAAAAAATAAAAATTAATATGTAAAAGAAAAACAATTAAAAAAAATAGAATATTTTAAATAAGTATCTAATATGATATTAATAAAATCATTCAGCATTTCATAAATTTGAATTTAATAATGCAGCGTTTGAAGCACATGAAACCACTGTGCAGTTGAGCGTGCGTCGAAATTTTCTCTAAAAAAAAAAATACAAACAAAGAGAATAAACCATAAAAAAATAATTAATTATAAAAAAAAAGAATAGAAAGAAAAAAGTTTAACAAATTTAAGAATATATAATAAATTGAGAAATACTTCCAAAATAATAATAATAAAAGAGAAAAAAATAAAAATTAATATGTAAAAGAAAAACAAATAAAAATATACAAATATATTAATTTAAATAAGTATCTAATATGATATTAATAAAATCATTTAGCATTTTAAAAATTTGAATTTAATAATGCAGCGTTTGAAGCACATGAAACCACTGTGCAGTTGAGCGTGCGTCGAAATTTTCTCTAATTAATTCTGTGTGTAGTATGTGTGTGAGTGAGTGTGAGTGAGTGAGTGAGTGTGTGAGTGTGAGTGAGTGTGTGTGAGTGTGTGAGTGTGCTCTGCTCTCAGTCAGTCTGTCTGTCTGTCTGTCTGTCTTTAGTCTCTGGTCTCTGGTCTCGTGGTCTGTGGCGCAGTGCGTCGCTTGGCCAAAATCAGTTGGTGCAATACGGGCCTAGAATGCGCTGCTTAGCTCCATAAGCCTCAGGGATTCCCATTTAATTATTTAATTATTTAATTACTTAATTATTTATTTATTTAATTACTTAATAATTTAATTATTTATTTACCTTTTTTGTTATGGTGTCTGCAACAAGTGCAAATTGAAAAAGAAACAATAATTGAAATTGAAATTATAATTGAAATTGAAATTATATAGTTGAATTAAGTTTAAAGTGTGACTAAAGATGTGAGAATGTTGCCACCAAAGGAATCTCTACTGTGGCTGCAGTTGCTCTGGATCTGCAGTTGCAACATCGTGTGGCAACCGGCAATGGGGCAACCAGCGTTGATCCGACGCAACATCAACATCATCAAGGTGCGTGCAAGTGGATTTCTGCCCTTTGAATCGGATCTGTTGTTGCCACTGGGCATCTTGCGTCAGTTGCAGGCACAAGATCGTGCCTCACGTCTCCTGCCCCCAACAACACGCCGCAAAACCAAACCCAAACCCAAATCGAAACCCAAACCCAAACCGAAGGTGAAACAACAGGTGCGTCTGGAACGTGCTCAAGCGGATGCTGGCATCCAAATGTATAATCTCATTGATGACGATGGCGAGTTGTTGCTCAATCTGAGAGTGCACAGTGAGACCAGCAACAGCAACAGCAACAATCATTTGGATGCACTGCCTCAGGCCAGTCGATTTGAGGAGTTGGCCACGCCCTGGCGTCCATCGAGATGGCGACCCACAAAGAGGCCGCCGCCAGCTGTGACTTCATCATCGCCACGTCCATTGCCATTGCATCAATATCTCAGCAGCAACAGCTTGGAGCAACAGCAACAGCAGCAACAGTTGCAGTCGCAGTCGGCGTCGTCGTCGTCGTCGGCGTTGACGCAGCATCGACGCATGTTCGGCGCTCGACAGGATTGGAGAGGCTATCAATGAACAGGATTCAAATTTCCCATTTATTTAATTTAATTTTTTACATTAATTGTCAACACACACACACGCACAACCAGCACACACACACACACACACACACACACATCCAGATGAAATACATAAAATACAAAAAAAAAGAAAAACAGAAAGAAGAGAAAAATTATCAACTCGTTGGGCCTATTAATCAGCTCTTTGGGTCTCATTAGGGCTATGCTAATGGATCCCATCAATTGACCGAAAATCGAAAGTGGGTGGAAATTGAAAAACCAGTTGCACTTTTCCATTTGCAGTGGAAAAACACGCTATTAACGATAATCTATAATGAACCATCAGTTTAAACATGAATTTCAATGAGATAATTAATTAATAACCAGAAAATGTGGGAAACACGATTCATTTCAATCCCCCAGAAAGAGTTTAATTGATGACTTTCTGATTAATCTGCTTCTGTAGACATCATATTATTATAATGGTAGGAGAACTTTTGACACACATGATATAAGCTCATTATGAAAAGATTGCTCAATAATCGATCCTAAAGACATAGTTGAAAGCAAACTAACATTTTTATTTGTTTCGGTTTTATATATGTATACAAGATCATCATAAAAACATATCTAATCATATCCATAACATGATATTATTATGTAATTATTACATAATCAATCAATTACAATCGTCTCTGTAGAAAATATATTTAATCATAATGGATAAAGATTACTCTAAAACTGATTGTCTTTCTCTATTGGCAAAAAGAAAGATGTTATTCCAATAAATCATATGGTATTAGGCAGGGATTCCAACCTTAACCGAAACCGTAACCGTAACCTTTAACCAATGAAAACCGATTAAAATTTGTAACCGCAACCGAAAACAATTTTTTCCACACTACCGAAACTCTTTAAACCGGAATAACCGTTTAGTAACCGATTCATTTATAAGGGTTAATTTCGTCGTAGCTACTGAGCAACTTTTATAACTTCGAACTGCCATAACTTTGTCAAAAATCAATCAATTTTCATGCAGAATGTAAATTTGATTATGTTTTTATCTCTTAATTCGTTCTGCATTTAAATTTTGTTCATTTTGAATATTCGAAATTTTTCGAAAGAATCAAAAAAGACAAAGGGGTAACACTGTAAATTTTCAAAAAAATTCGATTTTAAAAAATTTTCTAAAATGAAAAAAATGTAAATGCAGAATGAATTTGGAGGTAAAATCATGCTCAAATTTACATTCCGCATAAAAATTGATTGACTTTTGACAAAGTTATGGCGGTTCAAAGTTATCAGAATAATCGAAATGTTCAATCCAAATTAACCAAATTTATATGAGATCAAATTATAATAAAATCGACTTTACACTGGACGATTCCAGTAATCAGATAACATTATTTTCCAGGCTAATAAGAGCAATAAGCCGTTTTTCATCTAATACAATGAATAACGTTTCTTATTTTGGTCAACCGAAAACTTCAATTTTTCTTTTTTTTTGTGAACCGAAACCGTACCTGTATTTTTAAACCGAAACTTACAAAAAAAACGATAACCATTACGAAACCGATAGTCAAAGATTTTGCACAACCGATAACCGAAAACCTTAATTCGAGCATAACCGAAACCGTAACTGAAACCGATTCGTTTCGGTTTTAATCCTATACTTATTATATAATATATTATATTTCATATAGAAATATATTTAGAAATCTCAGAAGTAAACTTAGTTCCACAATAAAAAATACACTTGATAATCATTTTTTGGTTAATTTTTTATAATTTTCAACAGAAAAAAAATAGTTTTCAGCTTAAAATGCTAATTATGGAAGTTATGAAAAAAAAAATTAGAGGGCGTAATTATACTAAAACTATTTAACAAAGGGGGGGGTGACAGTTATGACACAGTTCATCACAGGGATACTGAGCGCAGCCTAGGGGATTACTTCCAGGCGCCAGATGGGGGCAGATAGCCGGGCTGAGGAGCCGACACAACTGGAGGCAGGTACTCGTTGTGGACGGCGATGGGAATCGGAGCAGCCTCCTCATGGATGACCTTGACGGTCTTCACCTCCTGGTGGGCGTGACCGCCGAAGTCGTGTCCACCACCGTGGGAGAAGCCGCCGCCGTGAGAGAAACCGCCGCCGCCTCCGAGAGCATGTCCCTCCTCATGGATGACCTTGACGGTCTTCACTTCCTGGTGACCAAAATCGTGTCCACCGCCATGGGAGAAGCCACCGGTGTAACCGCCGCCGCCTCCGAGAGCATGTCCTTCCTCATGGATGACCTTGACGGTCTTCACTTCCTGGTGTCCATGTCCGTGTCCGCCGCCGTGGGAGAAGCCGCCGCCGTGGGAGAAACCACCGCCGCCGCCAAGACCATGACCTTCCTCATGGATGACCTTGACAGTCTTGACCTCCTGGTGACCATGACCGCCGCCATGGGAGAATCCACCACCATGGGAGAAACCACCAGCATAACCACCGCCGCCTCCAAGAGCATGTCCCTCCTCGTGGATGACCTTGACGGTCTTCACTTCCTGGTGTCCATGTCCGTGTCCGTGTCCGCCGCCATGGGAGAATCCTCCAGCATAACCGCCGCCGCCTCCAAGAGCATGACCTTCCTCATGGATAACCTTGATGGTCTTGACTTCCTGGTGACCGCCGAAGCTGTGTCCACCGCCATGGGAGAAGCCATGATGCACTGCTGGTGCCTCCTGGTGGATGACCTTGATGGTCTTGACCTCCTGGTGACCGCCAAAGCTGTGTCCACCGCCATGACCATGATAAACCGCGGGCGCCTCCTGGTGGATGACCTTGATGGTCTTCACCTCCTGGTGGCCATGTCCGCCATGACCATGTCCATGATCGGAGCCATAGACGCCACCATGACCATGTCCGCCGCTCTCATGGATGACCTTGACGGTGCGCACCTCAGTGTGTCCGTGTCCATGACCATGTCCTCCTCCGCCTCCGCCGATGCCATAACTGTAGCCACCGCCTCCTCCGCCGCCTCCGCCGCTAATAATTCCCGCGGAGCAGGTGGCAACAAGTGCGGCAAACAAACACACAAAGATCTGGTGAAGAAAGGAGCAAAGATCTGGTCAGTGGATGATGCTACAACTGGCAAAGAAGATGCCAATGACTTACCCTCATTGCTGGAAGTTTCTTGCTTGGGGGGGTCGAAATCTGTGGAACTTCACGTAGCCGAAGAATGAAACCGCTGAGGCAACTGATGATCAACTCCCAGCAACTGCTCGCTTTTATATGAAAACCAACCAAAGTTAAACGATCATTGTCGATTATGCATCTCATTGGATTCATATTGGATTCGGGTCTTTAGGGGCCTTGCCCAATTCCCCATCTGTTTTGGCTTTCGCCTTCAAATGCCGGCAACGAATTTGCTTTCGTCATCGATCTGCGATTGAAGATCAGAGAGAGAGAGAGCGAGAGAGAGAGAGAGAGACAGAGAGAGAGAGAGAGAGAGAGAGAGAGAGAAGGGGAAGGGGAAGGGAACCAAAGTGGGAGTATAAATGAGTTAAAAATTTAAATTAGGCGCGAAACCCGTTGACCAGCTTCTTCTTTTACGAGAGTATCTTCATATAATCATAAAGTATGTATATTGAGGTCGAGATGGGAAACCGGGCTTAGGATTAATCAGAGTTACGAGTTACGAGTTACGAGTTACAAGTTACAAGTTACATAGGTCATGTCAGTGCCTGACCTCGAACATTTGATCTTCTTTGCTTTCTACTTACTTAAATGACCCCATTTCATGTCCAAACTCTGCAATCTCATCTACAATTATTATGGCTTTAGATTTAAGAGAGATTCAGATTAATCAGAGAACTCTCAGCTGCAATCAAATTATAAATATAAATATAAATTATAAATAAATTATAAATAAATTATAAATAAATTATAAATAAATTATAAATAAATTATAAATAAATTATAAATAAATTATAAATAAATTATAAATAAATTATAAATACATATATATAAATATACTTACCTAAGTTTAAGACTAAACAATTTTTATTTATGTTATTTCCTTCATTCAAGCTTTAGATTTAAGAGAGATTCAGATTAATCAGAGAACTCTCAGCTGCAATCAAATTATAAATATAAATATAAATTATAAATAAATTATAAATAAATTATAAATAAATTTTAAATAAATTATAAATAAATTATAAATAAATTATAAATAAATTATAAATAAATTATAAATAAATGATAAATAAATTATAAATAAATTATAAATAAATTATAAATATAAATAAATATACATATTTACCTAAGTTTAAGACTAAACAATTTTTATTTATGTTATTTACTTCATTCAAGCTTTAGATTTAAGAGATTCAGATTAATCAGAGAACTCTCAGCTGCAATCAAATAATAAATATAAATTATAAATAAATTATAAATATATGTAAATAAATTATAAATATATATAAATATATATAAATATATATAAATAAATTATAAATAAATTATAATTATAAATAAATATACATATTTAACTAAGTTTAAGACTAAACAATTTTTATTTATGTTATTTACTTCATTCTAGCTTTAGATTTAAGAGAGATTCAGATTAATCAGAGAACTCTCAGCTGCAATCAAATTATAAATATAAATATAAATTATAAATAAATTATAAATAAATTATAAATACTATATATAAATATACATATTTAACTAAGTTTAAGACTAAATTATTTTTATTTATGTTATTTACTTCATTCAAGCTTTAGATTTAAGAAAGCTTTAAGCTACAATATTATTTATAATTTATTATTGTCTTTTCTATTTAACGCCGCATAAAATCAATCGACAAATAAATGTTTAAAATTTATAATCAAATTAAAATCGAAAATTTAAACTTGCATAATCTATAAATTAATAAATTCAATTATTTGTAATTATTTTAATTAATTATTAGAATTAAGAAAGCTTTTACATGCAATTAAAATTTACTCACATAGGCTTTAAATTAAACAGAAATTTCGTCTGCAATTATCTAAAATTCCATGTTTTAGATAAAAATGAATTTTTCAGCTGTAATTAATTCAATTTGTCTCAGTTCAAGATTTAATAAAGCTTTCTTATAAATTAAGCTGCAAGCTTCTTAAAGCTTTCAAGCAAATTAGCATATTTTTATTTGCTATCGCTGAAAACCTTCAACGTGCCAAAAATATATTTTAATTTTAAACAGCGAAGATTAAATGGAATGTTAATGTGAAGAAATGTTTAAAAAAAAAAAAGCTAGCTAGCAAAAAATATCCCCAAAAGCAATAAAAACTTCAAAAACATTTGTAACATTTTTTTATCTATCTTCTTTTTTTTTTTTGTTATATTTATTTATTTATTTTTTTGATTGGAGCTCTCCCTGATTTGTTGTTGTTGTTGCTGCTGTTGCTGTTGTTGTTGTTGTCGCCGTTGTTGTCGTTGTTGTTGTTGCTGCTGTGTTCGGTGTCAGTTTTTAAGCCAAAAGTCAAATTGGATTGACCAACGAGATTTTCGTTTGTCTTTCGATTGTGTAAAAGTTGTTTGCGAATTTTAAAATAGGCATTAAAAATGAAACTGAATGCTTTTCATTATTATGCAAATGATAAACAAAAGTGGCAAAAGTAGCTAAAATTTATACATTCATTTAAATAACATAACAATATCTAATTGCGTTTTCATTGGGGTAATCAATCAGAAAATGTGCGAAACTTGATCTACAAAAATCGATATTCATTGAAAATACCAGGGATTAAAACCTTAACCGAAACAGTAACCTTTAACCGGAGAAAACCGATTGAAATTTGTACCCGTAACTGAAAACATAACCGAAAATAATTTTGTTGTACCAAAAAAATAAGCCGAAACTCTTTAAACCGAAATAACCGTTTAGTAACCGATTCATTTATAAGGGTTAATTTCGGTTCTGGCCGTCGCAGCTACTGAGCAACTTTTATAACTTTGAACCGCCATAACTTTGTCAAAACTCAATCAATTTTCATGCAGAATGTAAATTTGAGAATGTTTTTACCTCTAAATTCGTTCTGCATTTAAATTTTGTTCATTTTGAAAAGTCGAAATTTTCGAAATTTTTCGAAAAATGATAAGGGGTAACACTGTAAATTTTCCAAAAAATTCGATTTTAAAAAATTTTCTAAAACGAAAAAAATGTAAATGCAGATCGAATTTTTAGGCAAAATCGTTCTCAAATTTACATTGCGCATGGAAATTGATTGAGTTTTGACAAAGTTATGGCGGTTCGAAGCTATTAAAAATCAGAAAAATCAAAATAATCGAAATTTTCAAACCAAATGAATCAAATTTATATGAGATCAAATTATAATAAAATCGATTTTACAATGGACTATTTAAGTAACCTGATAACAATTTTCCAGGCCAAAAAGAGCATTAAGTCATTTTTCATCTAATACAATGAATAATGCTTCTTATTTTGGTCAACCGAAAACCATAATTTCTATTTATTTTGTGAACCAAAACCATACCAGTTTTTTAAGCTGAAACTTATAAAAAACCGATAACCGTTACGAAACCGATGCTCCAAGATTTTGCATAACCGATAACCGAAAACCTTATTTCGAGCATAACCGAAACCGTAACTGAAACCGATATTCGTTTCGGTTTTAATCCCTGGTTTAATCACATTGAAAATTTGAGTCGAAACTTGAATGAAATCAGGCAAAAATCACAAAATCATTGATATCTCCCAAACTACAGGAACGATTAGAATGTCCCTTTAAAAATAATTTTATCTAATTTGACAACACAAAATTGTCAATTAAAATAAATAACTTTAAATATTTAAAAAAATGTATAAGGTTTTATAAATATAGTAGTTGAACTACACGTTATTAACAAGTATAATAGAAGTTCTTCAAATATTCCATGTCGGGGCATATACATAGGTATATTTCATCTGAAAAAAAATATAATTAGTCTGAGATTGACTCAGGTGTACTCCAAGAGATGGGACGTCTTTAAAATATGGCCAGAACCAGTGAAAGTCGTAGATACCAGTTCAGATAGATATGAGGAACAGATTGTTATATAAATACTCGACTATTTTGTATTGCGAGTAATTCTAAGTATATCAGCCCCCATTTGATATCAATTTTTCCAGAATTCGACTTGAAATGCAGAAAACATTTACCTTCGAAAGATTTCACAATTTCTATCGAAATTGTTTTCATTAAAACTATTTTAAGCTCTCATTGGGCTGCTCACACAACATTAGATAAGATATTCCATGTATATAATCCTCTATTTCTCTAAATACCTTAAAGCTTTCACTTTTTCACTGAAATAGAACGAGACAGAACGATGGCAAGACAAAGATAGCACATATAAAGTTTAGTTGTAGTTGTTTTTCATGTTTTATCATCATCATCATTATTATTATTATTATTATCAACTTATCAAATCGTTCGCTTCAACTTCTTTTTTTTAAAATTACATTTCTATGAATATTCCTTGATTGTTAACAAATTCAAAAAAAAAAAAAATTAAATAAAAAACAGATGATAATATAAAATAAAAATAATAAAAATGAAAAATACCTCGTATAAGTATATCTGCGTATTAATTATACAAATATAATAATAATAATAATATTAACAACATTATAGTAATGCGATATTAAATGTAGTGATAATGTTAATAGTTATAAAGTATAAAAAAAATATATATATATATGTATATGTATGTATCTGTATATGTATAGCAATTACACTTTTCTATGAATAGGATGTAAAAATATAACCATCGATCTCGAAACGTTAATAAATATTAATGCTGATGACAAATTTGTTGTATTAATGTGTGTGTGGTGTGTGTGTGGTGTGTGTGTGTGTGGTGTGTGTGTGTGTGTAAGCTTAAGAGTATATAAGTAAAATAGGTATTAGATTTAGGCGCAATTGCGCTGCTGTTGCTGTTGATGTTGCTGCTAATGTTGATGTTGCTGCTAATGTTGTTGTTGCTGTTGATGTTGCTGTTGATGTTGCTGTTGCTGTTGCGTAGGCAGTTCCATATGACCGCCTACAAGGCGGCAATCACGCGATCGCACAACTGTTGCGACTGTTGCTTGTGGGCGTCTTGCAGCGATTCCGACTCTTTGAGTTCTGTGTTAACGAATTGTAGCACTGTGACGTTGTCAAGGCATATGACTTGAGTGTCGATTTAACGGAGGGCGGCAGGTGCAACGAATCTATAGCATAAACGCTCGTCCGACGCACAATTGTTCGACAGCAGAGCTCCTGCAGTGACAGCACTAAAAGCACAAAATATATTTATATACATACAAATATTAATCATAATTGTTATCAACATAAGTATTAAAAGAGTTGAATCATACCCTTATTGCTGCGCCAAATGTGCTCCATTCCATTGCGATGCAATGCCATGCGGGCCAATTCGCAGAAAGATTCGCGTATATTGAAATCGCAGAGTGGCGATATCTCAAAGCAGGACATATTGTTGCGTGAGGCATAGGTTTCGGCCTGTTTGGCAGCCACCTGTCGCTTGTAGGCCAAGTGCAAGCGATTGCCAACCAACACTTTGGGTATGCCAGGTGCATGCTACATCAGAATATACATATAAATGATTATTAGTATTCCAATTATGATAACAAAATTGTAACTCATACGAATTTCGAACATATTTATAAGAATTAACAAAGCAAAGAATGAAATGTATAGAGTTAGGAAATTCAAATTATAAACAACATATAGATTTCATTAATATTAGAAAAAGTAGCTAACCAAATTCAGATTTTTCTTAGAATAAATTGTTGAAATTCGTATAGAGAATAGAGTTGGATTATTTAGACTCACCTCCTCGACCTCTTTCAACCAGCGATCGATGCCATCGAAGCTCCATTTGTTTGTTATATCGTACACTAATATAATACCCTGAGCACCTCGTGAATACGAGCGTATTATGGTGCAGAAACGCCCCTGACCGGATGTATCCCATATCTGTAGCTTGACCCGTTTACCCTCCAGCAATATCGTTGTGGTTTTATATGCTACCGTTTGCAATATGTGAGATGTGCAGTCTGTATATATATAATATTAGTTGCATTATCTCACAGTCATAAATCGTAAATTGTTTATAGTATAAATACTTACCATTGCCACTGCAAAAGGGGCTCTCTGTGGATGGATCCTCCAGATTGGAGAGTATCTCATGTTTACCCACATCGCTGTCCCCAACCAGTAGAACCTTTAGTAAATAGTCGTAGTCTTTTGTCATGGTTCTCATGTAGCTTTCGCTGTTGCTGTTCTTGTTGCTGTTGCTGTTCAACCTGCAATAATAATAATAATAATCAACAACATTAATAACTTAAAAAAATAAAAGCAGGTTAGTTACCATTTTAACGAGCCCAAGAATGCGAGCCCAAGTTCTTGTTGCTTGTTGCTTGTTCTTGGGCCGGGCTAACCGGCATATACAGTTAGTCAAGCAATTGTTTTGACAAATTACAAAATTCACATACATACATATGTTTGTTTTCTTTTGCTTTTTGCAATTAGTTAAACTAAATGAATGTCATTATTTAATTTTTATTCAATTTATAAAGTTATTATTTTAAAATAATTTAATTACTTCAAGAGTTGAGATTTCTTCTTTGCAGCTGAGAAATTAATTGAATTCATATTTTAAGACCAATTTTAAATGTATGTGACCTAATTATTTATATTTTACGCTTTCAAGTACAATATAATTATTTGCTTAATTTGGCGCAAATAAACAAAAATTATATTTTTTATTTTAAAATATAAATTTACTAGCATTACTTATAATTGTTCAATAAAATAAATTTATTTTGAAAGTTGCATGTGCAATAAACAAATTATATACTGTAAAATTAAAAGAGGCACAAGATCAAATTTAAAAAAATACATATAGCAGATATTGCTTTTTGCCAAATAAAATATGTAGACTTTCTATTTTGTCAAAACAATTATTTGACCAACTGTATGTGTATGTGAAAAAGAGGAGGGATGGGAAGAAGGGAAGGGAAGGGAGCGGGGGCAGCTGCGCCAGATAAGCGCACACAAACAACACAACACACAAATCGGCACACAAACTGCAAGGTGCCAAAGTCGAACCGGCAATTTTTGTAATGTGGGCAGAATAACATTTATCTAGTGAGTCATACATACAACACACACACACACACACACACACACACACATGCCACAGTTGTGCATATGCAAAAATGGGCGGAATTTGCCAAAAATTTAAACAAGAACCAAAATGGAATAACAAAAAAAAAAAAACTAGAGAAATTCGACAATTTGCCGGTTTGCACCACCCCAATGTGGTGCATTAGGGTGACCGTAGTGCGTTTATTCACCCGCACGAATATTATTGTATGTAGTTTGAGCACCTTCCTATACATGGCTGGCCAGTCATTTGGGTGTGTTTTGTTTTGCACCGCATACGAGGCGACAACAACAATGACAACAACAAGGGCAACACAACAGGCACACACACACACACACACACACACGCATGAAAAACAATGAGCAAATTATACAAAGAGTGACGCTGACACTCACACACAGCAGTATTAACTTGACGTATTATACGACAGCTGCGGCTATTTATTGTTTGCGCGCAACATTTGCATTTTAACAATTTGTAAAATCGCATAAAAAAACTGTTGAAATTGCAGCACAAACGACACAAAATTTATTTTACAAATACGCATATGCACATGCGAACAGGGTTGCAACCACTACTCAAGTTATCGGTTAAGTATTGCAAGCTATCGATATGGTGACAATAATGAAATGCAACCAGCCTCAAGTTATCGTTTAACTATCGATATTTGTGCACTAATTACACTGTTTATTTTGAACAACACTACATCGCTGTTATCATTGTGACAATAACAAATAACAAATAACAATGTTTAATTATATCAAACTAATGAAAAACGAAAACAACAGCAGCAATGCGCAAAGGACACGAAGAGAACATGAATATGTGAACCGTTGCAGACTTGTAACCGCCATACTTGTTTGCTTCTTTTTACTACCTCTTTGTTTACTCACTTTTAATCAGAATTTACTACAACATCAACAACAACAAGGAGAACAACAACAACAACAACGCTTGGTATGCTATTATTCGACATCCGATCGCAATGAGCTGAGTCTGCTGGATGTGCCCGGAGATTTGTGCACGCATATCAACATTGGCGTTGCCGATCTGTACAATTCAACGCTGCTGTTGTCGCAGCGTCTGGAGCAGGTGCTCGAACATGATACGCGTTTATTTCGCGCCGACAATCCGCAGGTGAAGCTGCTGCTCTGGATTGGCGGTGCAGACAGTGGCCATCAGTTTGCCGACATGGTTGTGAATCATGCGCGTCGCAAGCAATTCCTGCGCTCCCTTAAAGCCATCATGCACAAATATCCCTGCTTGGATGGCATTGATCTGGATTGGGAATTCCCCAGTGCGTATGATAAGGAGCGCATGCACTTCTCCCAGCTGCTGCACGAGATACGCCTGGAATGGACGCGCGAGAAACGAGATGATAATCTGCTGACCATGGCAGTTGCAGCTCCCGAGGGCATCGCATTCTTTGCCTACGACATACGCGAGATCAATCTGTATGTGGACTATGTCAATTTGATGACCTACGACTTTCATTTCTATCGCGAGGACACACCCTTCACCGGCCTCAATGCGCCGCTCTTTGCCCGTCCCAAGGAGGACTCCATCATGGGCACCTTCAACATCAACTACACTGCCCAGTGGTGGCTAAAGAATGGACTGGAGCCCCATCGCTTGGTCATTGGACTGCCCACATACGGGCATTCATTTACGTAAGTCGAGAAGACTGATTAAAGAACTTAATAGACTTCATTTATATTATTTACTGCCAGCCTGGTGAATCCTTTCAACATACGCATAGAGCGCACCTGCCTCAGGATTTGGCAAATGTGGTCAACTGGGCTTCACCACGCTCTCGGAGACTTGTGGCTGTGCCAATGACTATCTAGCCCCGATCTACACCTATGACAACGACACGTGCTCACCCTATCTGAGTGCACTCGGGGAATGGATCTCGTACGAGAGCAAGACGAGCATTTCCTGCAAGGTCAACTATGTGAAATCAATGAATGTGGGCGGTCTAATGATCTTCTCGCTCAACACGGATGATGTGCACAACACTTGTGGTTACTTGCCACGCAGCGGCAAGCCGGTGTTTCCCCTGGTGGAAGCAGCCAAAGGCGTCCTTATGGGTCACTAAATGGAGTCACAGATGGAGCAGGAAATGGGACCAAATAAATAATTTATAAATCATAAATTAGATAAATAAGAGATGCCTTTATCTTGTAATATTGTTAAGTTTAGTTGGCATATTTAGTTAATTATAATTAATTAGATCAATGAAAATGGGCTGTATTAAACTATATAAGATTTATTTATAAATAATATCGTGTATTTTACTCGTTTGTTGACTACATCCATTATTTTGACCTTGTACCTTATACAATATCAATATCAATTATATATGGTTGCTGTTTATATATTTTTGTTTTGTTTTTGTTTTAATTTATAAGTATATAAATAAAATTATCACAATCGATCAATATTCATAATACATATAACTAGAAATTTCAACACGCAAATAATATTTATATTAATTGTATGTTAGTTAAATGACGATTATACATGGATAATTCATTTGGTGGCGGGACACAAGACAGATTAAAAGACAGAGAAAAGGATGGCAATGTGATCATCTCTTCCAATTCTGTTCTACACGAATAAGCAAAGGAATGGAAAGAAAACAGATTTTAATGTGTTGAAGTTAAAGCAAGTGGAATTGGAATTGGAGCCGACTTCTTGGACGGCTGTTAGGTACGTCTCAGGCAAGGCAGCGACGGCAATCATATGTGCTTCGGTGTCCGTTGCAAATTGGGTGGCGGGGCAGCGAGCAACTCATCGATTTGAAGTTTATACGCCTGCTTCAGCTCAACGAGATCCAGTTCCAGCTCCTCAGTGCGTTCCACCTTCTCGCCATACATTTGCAACAATGCATCGTAGCGATGCTGCAGATCCTCGTAGCATTTCTCCATCGCCTCGTATGTTTGCACTTTCTCCTTCAACTGCATGAGAGATTAAGTGAATAAATTCAGGATGAGTTTGTTTTTAAATCTGATTTTCTTACCGTCTCCAGTTCCATGGTTAAATTGGATATCTCGCCATCGAGAACGCCGCGTTCCGCCTGCAGACGCGACAGCTCCCACTGTAGATGGGTCAGTTCGCCATCCCGTTGCTTGAGCAGCGCCTGCAGATGCTCCAGCGTTGTGGTATTCCCAGCCAGAAAGCTCAGATGAACGCCCTGTATAATGCCCGACTGCTGACGTCCACTATTGGACACACACTCCATATCATCCTGCATGAGCACAGTATTAACAAAGATGCATTATCATTGATCTCACTTCACTTACGCCCTGCCAGTCAATGATGCCCCCAAGTGCATCCTCTGTGGAGCCGCTGTCATCGACAAGACTCAGCGGTGGCGACACATGCAACGCCTTCTGGCAGCGACTCTCCGACAGCTCGCTGCTGGCCTTGACCGCCTCCACGGTCAGTTCGCTGCTGCGCTGAAATGTGCGCTGCTTGCGCAGATCCGTTTCCAGCTGCTGACACTGCTCCGTCAAGGCATCCAGCTTGTCCTGGCGCTGCTGCAGCTGCTCCTGCAGCCTGTTAAGTTGACTGTGTCAAAATAAACATAGAAATTCGAAATTAGTAAACTTTAGTCAAGAGTCTCCGTGTACAAATTAAACTGCGACCAGGTCCGTAGATACCCCAACTCTCACTCCTCACCTCATAGACATCACTTACATCTAAATATTATAAATCAATTTATTACATATATAAAACTATGCTCCTACCTTGTATAATTATTGAAATATTATTATTTTTAAGTTGTTTGTTTAATATCTTCTGAGATTATTATTCGAACGTGATGAAATTTTCAGGATATACATATCTGATCTTCCTTTTATATAATACTTGGCAATACTAAATACTTTTAAAACAGGGATTCAAACCTTAACCGAAACCGAAACCGAAACCGTAACCTTTAACCGATGAAAACCGATTGAAATTTGTAACCGTAACTGAAACCGTAACCGAAAATAACTTTTTCCGCTGTACCGAAACCCACAAACCGAAACTCTTTAAACCGAAATAACCGTTTAGTAACCGATTCATTTATAAGGGTTAATTTCGGTTCTGGCCGTCGCAGCTACTGAGCAACTTTGATAACTTTGAACTGCCATAACTTTGTCAAAATTCAATCAATATCCATGCGCAATGTAAATTGAATCATGATTTAACTTTTAAATTCGTTCTGCATTTAAATTTTGTTCATTTTGAAAATTCGAAATTTTCGAAATTTTTCGAAAAATGATAAGGGGTAACACTGTAAAATTTCTAAGAAATTCAAAATTTTCGAATTTTGAAAATTAAAAAAATTTAAATGCAGAACGAATTTACAGGTAAAATCATGGTCAAATTTACATTGCGCATGGATATTGTTTGATTTTTGACAAAGTTATAGCAGTTGGAAGTTATTAAAAATCAGTAAAATCAAAATAATCGAAATGTTGAAACCAAAAATTTATATAAGATTAAATTATAATAAAATCGACATTACACTGGATCATTGCAGTAATCAGATAACATTATTTTCCAGGCTACAAAGAGTATTTCAGTATTTTTTTTATTTAAAACAATGAATAAAGCTTCTTATTTTGGTCAACCGAAAAACTTAATTCTTATTTTTTGTAAACCGAAACCATACCAGTATTTTTAAACCGAAACTTACAAAAAACCGATAACCGTTACGAAACCGATGCTCCAAAATTTTGCATAACCGAAAACCTTAATTCGAGCATAACCGAAACTAAAACCGATATTCGTTTCGGTTTTAATCCCTGGTTTAAATTTCAATTTACTTAATTGAGTACAAATAAAATTCTTATGCCTTGAAGTTTTTACAAAATCTTTAAGCTCTCTTTAAAAAATTTGTTAGTTCTTATCGGATTTCGATGAGTAAAAATGATTTGCTCTTCTAATTGGTTATAAAGATCTCGTATATCCTAAGCAGATCGACACAGGATATCTATATGATTATATGATGAGTAAATCCCATCCAAATTTGAAAACCTTTGAAGCGGCTTCCGTTGGTTTAAAGGGTTATTAGGAGTTACAATGATGTAGTCAAAGATATAAAATATAATTTGGAATATATTTTGATACTGCGCACCTCTTGTAATCATTTTCCTTGAGACTGGCATCCAGTTCCTGCTGTCGCAGCGTTATCTTGGCGCTCTCCGATTGCACAAGTGCATTGGACAGCTTCTCCTCGAGCAGATCGCAGCGTGTGCGCAACAGTTCCTGTTTCTCGTTCTGCACCGATTCGAGCTGCTGCAGCGAACGCAGCTGTGACTGGGAATCCTCGAGCTTTTGCATCAATTGCTGCTCATCCTTGCTCCAGCTGGCGCTGCGTTGATTCAGCGTCTTTTGCAGCGATTCTATTTGTCGGATGAGCGGCGTTGTTGACACACTCAACTCCTGTGTGCTGCACTCGGCACGGGATTCGGCCGCCTCGAGGTGTCGCAACAGTTGGCGATTCTCCTCACGCAATTGTTGCTCCCGCTTGGCCATGTTGTGCTCGGTGATGCGCAGCTTTTCCCGCATATCACTCAATTGCTGCACATACTCCTGATTCTCGGCCTGAATTTGATTCTGCTCGTGCCGCTGACGTTGCTGCAGATCAACTTTGATGCCATCGAAGCTGGTTTGCAATGCCGCCAGCTTGGACTGCAAATCTTCGTTGCGACTGCGAATCTCGGCGTTCTCCTCGTCAACGCGACGCTTCTCGTTTGTCATCCGATTAACAGCCTCGATTTGTGTACGCTCCATTTCCTCTTTGGCGGCGAGGGACTTCTTCAAACGTTCCGATTCGCTGGAGAGCAGCGAGATTTGTTCCCCATTCTTTTTCAGCAGCGTATCCGAAGTCTTTTCCTTGGCGCGCAACTTCTTGATGATGTTCGACTGCTGTAGTATCTCCTTGGAGAGTTTCTCTCCCTCGGATTGCAGAGCGGTAATCATTTCATTACATTCGGTCAGCTCATCCTTGGGTATCTTATTAAGCAGCTCATCCTTAAGGCTCTTGATTTGAATGCGCAAGGCATCCCGTTCCCGTATGCTACCCTGAAACTTCTTCTCCAGCGCCGACAGACGCTGCACTGCCTCATTGGCCTCCGAGCTGTTGGCGCTGTTCTTCGCTGCCTCAACGTGGGCACAAAGCTGTTGATTCCGCTCAAGAAGCTCGGCATTCTGTCGCTCCGATTGGAGCAATCGTTGTTCACGCGCCTCAATCACCTGATTGAGCTCGCTTATGCGATTCACCAGCTTGTCCAGCTCCGATTGCGAGTCCTCCGACAGCAACGATATCTCCGATGGCTCGCGATGATGTCCCTTTGTTTTGAGGCCATGCAGACCATGTTGATTGCCCTTCATAGCACCGCACAGCTCCTTGAACTTTTGCGGACTTGTGCGCGTTGTGGTGCTATTCGTGCTGGAATCCCCATTCGGATTCGATATGATTTCAATGTCCGATGACGTCGAAGAGTAGCTCTGATCAACCATCTCCGCTTTGCTGCCATGCTGACACGCTTCCGATCCTGCAGGACTTGCGCCGCCCGATTTGTGACTCTTGTGACTCATCTGAAGCTGAATGTCCTCAAAGCTTTGCGTTGAATCCGAATCAGCGCCAGCATTGGACACACTGACAGCGGCCTGTGTATCGCTGAACACCAAAGCCTTCATGGTTTTTGTTGAATCTACAAAAGGAGAGAGGAACCCAGGATTATTGAATGATTAAATGACAGCTGACTGAAATGGTTTCCTACTTAAAATATTCCCTTACTCAATTTAAGTACACTCTAATTGCAAAATGTAATTGAAGTAATATTTAATTTTGAAGTGAGCTTTCATAGTCGCTGGAATTCATGACGAGATCGACTCATCTAATGATATATGTATATGTATTGTGGGGACTGCCACGTTTCCTTTTGTCTATGGGGTACAATAACTTGCCATTTAAGTGCAGAGAATGATCATCCTGATCCAAATTGAGTGCATGTCCATCGTCCGCATCGTCATCATCATCATCATCGGCATCCGCATTGTCGGACGTTTCATTGCTGGCTATGATGACGATGCTATCAGGCAGCGATGGCTCCGTGTCCGGGGACAGTTCCATTTCCAATTCACTGGCCGTTGTCGGTGCAGTTATTAACTCCAACGATGATTCCGAATTGCGCATACAGCTGGCAGCACTTTGAGATGTTGGCGATGTGGGTGACGGTGACGATAGCAGATCAACGGAATCCGATGTGGCCGACTGTCGTTTCGCATAGAGATTGGCCGTTGCTGGCGCTGAGGCGTCACTTGCTCGTGGTGGAATGGTAACCATCTCATTGGCATGTGGATTATCATAGAAGGTGGCTTCCTCTAAAGCCGACATTTCCATTGCTGTTGTCGATGTCGCTGTCGTTGGCATTGTCGTTGTCGTTGTCGCCTTACCACCTGGCGTCGACGCTGCGCTGTTACTCGCAGTGGCAGAGGAGCCGCTGCCAACGCTGTCCGTTGTCTTGTTGTCATCGTCCTGAATATCGAGCGCCTCAATTAGAACAGTTCTGGCTTTTTCGAACCAACTCATGCCGCTTGCTTGTGCTCTGATGCGCTTCGTAGGCTACACGGAGTGACTGCAACACATTAATTTATATGTTATTTGCAATAAATTGCGCTTTTACAAACACAAACACATCATTAAAGTTATCTTTTATTTTGTAGCTTGTTGGCAGCATCTACGGATATCGTATCGATATCTCGATATTCAGATATCGAATTCGATATTATTCGTCACTCTTATGACAAGATTGTGCACTAAACTAAAGACTCATTAAAATTAAATGATACTTAGGTAATGATATGTAAGTAATTTTCTATAAGAGTAATTTTGAAACGAGCAAACAGAATTTTATTGTCAACAAATATCACCATCAATACGATATTTTGGGGATAGCAGACGTCAATATTTATCAATGGACCTCCCCCATTTATCGATATCAGCATATGATGTGTGTGTGTATTGGCATTTTGCAACACCAGTTATTGCGATATTCAATTGTGGTGGTCGGCCAATAGATTGTGGTGGTCAAAAGCAAAGCAAAGAGTACACATAAAACGAAAACGGAGATGTTAAAAATAAAATAGAGAAAACGGAAACAGTAATTTAAATTACGAGTGGTAATCAAGCGGATTAAGCATAGTTATAGTCCACACCTATTTTGGCATACGGAATAACAAGAGCAACAATAATAAACTACGCACCGACAACGACAGCGACACCAACACCAACAGCAAGAAGAACCCAACACCGACACCGACACTGACACCGACGACCGACGTACGATTAACGCCCTCCCTACGCTCCGCAATACTTTTTGGCACCCGCACACAATCATACACACACACGCACACACTTCTCTCTACATACAATCATCATAATCAACATCATCATCATTATCATTATCATCATCAGCAGCAGCAGTAGCACACAGGCAAAGGCACACGGCACACAAACACTATCAAACTTATCTGTACACCGCATTTATCAACGCCGCCCGTTGCTGTCGCTGTCGCCGACGCCGCTGCTGACCCGACCCCGACACCGAGTCCGACGCACCTCCTTCCCACCCTCGGATTCGTAACATCAACTTTGTTTGCTATTGTTGTCTGCTGCTGCTGCCTGTCATTTGTTTTGTTTCCTTAAATGTGAACGCACACACACACACACACACACACGCGCGCATACAAACTCAACACACACACACACACGCAATCACACACCACGAGCAAAATACGAAGGAGCGAACAAAGAACAACTCTAACAAGAAAAAAAAAAGATTCTAATAAGAAGAAATAGACAACAAACCAACAGAGAGACGGAGAGACTCGATTGAGCAAGAAGTGCAATTGGAAGTTGAGAGATTACGAGATTACGAAGAGAGAAGAGAAAGAGCGCAAGTGAAAAAGTGCAAGCAATAAATTCTAAATATATATATATATATATATGTATATGTATATATATATATACATATATTAAAGATCAGTGATCAGTGGGGTGCAGGGGCTGGTGCAGGCAGCGGCAGGGCAGGGCAGGGGGGCAGAGGCCGTGTGAGAAAGCGATTCAAACTCTATGGGTCAAAAGGCCAGCACACCAGCGACAAGCGGCCAGCAGAGCCCACGCTCCAGAACCTTCTCCAGCAGCTCAACGGGAGCCACAGGAACGGACACATCGCCAGGTAGCTCAGCGGTGGGTAATCGCGGTGGCGATGCCGGTCAAGGATTCAATTTGCTGCGCACATTGCCGGGTCTACAAGTCTATCATCATCATCACAATCAGCAGAACTCCACGTCCATAGATAGACAGCGGGCGCGCAGTCTTAGCTCTGTTCCAGACATCCAACAGCAACAACAGCAGCAGCAACAGCAACAACAGCAGCAGCATCAACAACAACAGCAACAACAACAACAGCAACAGGGATCGACAACGTATCCACACACACATCCCGCCGTCTCAGTCTCTGTGTCCGCGAATTCAAATAGCAATAGCTTCCAAGCCGCTGCCAACAACAACAGCTCATCGGCGGCCGCACAAAGCTACATGCAACAGCGACGTGCTCTTGGCGATTCCATACGCGTAAGTTGATCCTCTGAGGGAAACCTGCATTCGCCTCTACACTATGTATGGGGTTAGTGAATGACCTGCAGACAGGTAAGCTACTGATTCCGAAGTCGCCTCTTCTCGTTGCTGCAAGTAATTCAATGGGGAATCTGTAGCTTACTCGGAAGCAGGGAATTCGCATCATGAAAACTATGCAGAAATCAGCAGGGATCCTTTGTGGAACATGAAGTCAAGTCTTTCATCACTTGACATCAATTTATCGGTGTATTAATTATAATTAAATGCACTAGTCACTATCATTATATTAAGTTAGCTTCAGTTCTGTATTGGTTAAGTTTAATTTAACTTATTTAATCAACTTAACAATTCAATTTTATTATATAGCTAAAATTCTAATCACTATCTTTATATTAAGTTAGCTTCAGTTCTGTATTGGTTTAGTTAAATTTAACTTATTTAATCAACTTAACAATTCAATTTTATTATATAGCTAAAATTCTAGTGACGAGTTCCAAAATGTAATAAATGAACTCATTTAAAATTGATTATTATTTTATATAATTTCATTATTTGAATTTGTACTTTATTAATTGGCTATTTATGTTGACTTTTGCAGGACATGTCAATGACTGGCGCCAACATCGTGGAGAGCATCGCACTTGCCGCGTCGGCAACGTCGGCGAATGGCATTGGTCGTGTTTATACAGCGACATCGCTTCCATCGCACATTTGGTCCTTCAATGGTAATAGTTGCCATCAACACATCACATATATCAATATGTATATATATATAATATATAAACAATTTGTACACTTTATATACAGGTATCAAGTGTCCCGTGTGCAATAAGTTCGTGTTGCCAGACGATATTGAATGCCATTTAGTGATGTGCCTAACGAAACCACGACTCTCATATAACGGTATGCATCAACAAACGACAACAACAACAATTACTAATTGTTTATTTAATTAACATGTCTAATTATTACTCTCGCTATTACAGAGGACACATTGTTGGACGCCAAGGGTGAGTGCGTCATTTGCCTTGAAGACTTGAGTCCAGGTGACACAATTGCTCGATTGCCATGTCTATGTATCTACCACAAAGGGTGAGTCCCCGATTTATATTTCAAGATCTGTATATCTAATTGTTATTCATCTTTCTTTCAGCTGCATTGATCGTTGGTTTGAGGTGAATCGCTCTTGTCCCGAGCATCCAGGAGATTAGTAAAAATCTCATTAGGTAATGAAGACACAATTGGAATAGGTTGGATAACAATCAAGCAAAACTTATAGATATATCTATCTATCTGTCTATATATATGTAAATGTATCTGTTATACATATGCATGCGCTGTTGCCATTTGACATACATATACATATGCATATGAATATGTGTAGATGTGTGTCTATATTGCATTGCATTTGTATTAAAGTGGTCGTTAAGTGTCGTTTAAGCTGTGCGTAAAGCGACTATAATAACAACTTGACTATAGACAACAGCTATACATTATATATATATATATATACACTCATATCTGTACTGTGAACTGATCTAATGATAGACAGCTGTGTTGACTTTATGAATGAAACTATGAATCAATTCAAATATGTTTTACTTTTATTATAATTGCAGGCTAGCACAGGAGAGGCCATTCAAATGATGATTAAAACAGAGTGTCAGTTATTGAAACGGGTAAGAACGAGAGATGGAATGAATGGAGCAAGGATCATGGATCGTGGATCGTAGATCGTAGATCGTGGAAGCGGAGAGGCTACCACAACCCGAGTTTGGATCGAGAAATTCGATCGTTTGACCTACCGACTGTTGATGCTATCCCAAACAAAAACACACACAAATCAATTGAAACAAATTAATTAATTAAACAAAACAAAACAAAAGAAAAGTATGATAAACGAAACCAACCAACCCACAAAATAACTAAAAGGAAAACAACAAAGTAGAAGAGTTGAAGATGAGGATAATGATGATGATGAAGATGTTAGAAGTTAGAAGTTAAACAATGATGATGATGATGATGATGAGAAATGAATGTAAAGCGAAGCAACCAACCAACCAACAAAAGAATGTCAACCAATGTGATGTTAAATTTTATATTTTGTACTATGGATATGATGTAATGATGTAATTGTAATGTAATGTATATGTATGTATTTATTATTTTAAACAAAACTAAAATAGGATAAACACAAAACAACAACTATGAAAAAAAACAAACAAAAACAACACTAACACACACATACACACACATACACCGACACAACACACATACACTATAAATAATTTATGCTTAATTAAAAAAAAAAAACAACAAAAAGCAAAGCAACCAAAAACAAATACAACAACAAAGGAAGAGAGCGTTAACTTAAATTAAAATTTTAAATATTTAATTTAATTTTGTAATTTTATAATTGTTTTTTTTTTATATATACATATGTACATGTTTATTCCCAAATTATTTTGCAATTTGTTTGTGTTTATCCGCATGTTAAATGCGTCATAAATAAGTTATTTCTATTTATATTATTTTTTATACAAAAAAAAAACCTTTTAATTTGTTATACCTGTATTCTGTTTGTATTGTTAATCTGACAAAAAGAAAATAATTTTCAATCATTCTGTCATGTGAAAATTCTGGTCAAACGAAATGCTTAAGGCAATTAATTAATTGTAATTTTCAAGTTTTAATGGCCCAAAAGGGAGTTCCAGTCGTAGACATACAAAAAATGGACCCCAATAAGCCACAAAATAAAAAACAAATAAAAAAACACAATCCGTTAATTACACGTAGCTTACGAGCTGTGCCGTAAATATACATATATACATATATATAAAATGATTAATAATAATTATGATTATGACTTAGTTTCTTATTATTATTATTTTGTTAATATTGATTGAATTTTCCTAAGCAGCAGCTGCTCTGGGCGCAAAATCGTTGACAACAGCTCGTTTTTTTGTAAATGATATATAAATAAATATGTATACTTTAATATAATGTACATATATAAAATATATAATTGTATAACTATAACTATAAATATAACTATAGCGTTAGCGTTCCATAAAGCTGACATTAACGTTTACTGAAAATGAAAATGAAACTGAAACTGAATTCCCCAATTCCCTAAACACACTACACTACACTATATAACATAAACAAATACTAAAACGAGAAATAGCTGAAATTATAATTTGTACTCTTAACTGTTTGTAAGATACATTGATAATACCCCCAACACAGACACCCTACCAAAATAAAACAACAATTGTAAGCGAATCCCAGAACGTTAATGTTAACTTACAACAAATACCTATGAGAAAAAATAATAATAATAAGAAAAATAAAAATAAAACAAATCGAAACGAAGCGAAGCAAAGAAAATGAGCATTAGCTGGTAATAAGTATGTCTTGATCCTATTGAGAACATTTAAAACTTTTTACACCCTATCCAAGTGAAAAAAAATAAAATAAATAAAAAGAGATAAACATAAATGATAACGAATGATTACCAAGTAAAATGAAATGCGAAGAGCGAGACAGAGAGAGAGAGTGAGGGAGAAGGTGAGAAAGCAAATTGAGATAAAACGTTAGAAAATAAACGAGTGATTATATAATATATAAATACATTCAAGTGGAATTTGTATTTTTATTTCAGCGAAAGTTGCTCGCTGTTATTCGATGTTGGGAGTAACTTTTTGATTAAAAAGTCTTATCAATTTCCTTTCCACTTATCTTGAAAGATAACTCGAATGACTTTCTTAGAAATATAACAATTCGAATTATTGATATTCAATCAGGGATTAAAACCTTAACCGAAACCGTAACTTTTTACCGATGAAAACCGATTGATATTTGAAACCGTAACCCATAAACCGAAACTCTTTAAACCGAAATAACCGTTTAGTAACCGATTCATTTATAAGGCTTAATTTCGGTTCTGGCCGTCGCAGCTACTGAGCAATTTTGATAACTTTGAACTGCAATAACTTGGTCAAAAATCAAACAATTTCCATGCGCAATGTAAATTTGACTATGATTTTACCTATAAATTCATTCTGCATTCAAATTTTGTTCATTTTGAAAAATCGAAATTTTAGAAATTTTTCGAAAAATGATAAGGGGTAACACTGTAAAATTTCTAAAAAATTCGAAATTTTCAAAACTTTCAAATCGAACAAAATTTAAATGCAAAATAAATCGAAATAAATTTAGAGGTAAAATTATTCTCAAATTTACATTGCGCATGGAAATTGATTGATTTTTGACAAAGTTATGGCAGTTCAAAGTTATTAAAAATCAGGAAAATCAAAATAATCGAAATTTTCAAACCAAATGAACCAAATTTATATGAGGTCAAATTATAATAAAATCGACATTACTCTGGATCATTCCAGTAACCAGATAACATTATTTTCCAGGCTAATTAGAGCATTAAGTCTTTTTTCATGTAAAGCAATGAACTGAAACCATACCGGTATTTTTAAATCGAAAATTAAAAAAAGCCGATAACCGTTACGAAACCGATACTCCAAGATTTTGCATAACCGATAACCTTAATTCGAGCATAACCGAAACCGTAACTGAAACCGACATTCGTTTCGGTTTAAATCCCTGTTTAAAACATGCAGAAGGAGACGTGGCAGACCCCATATAAACTATATATTTTCCGTCTGATCCGTCTGATTGAACACGTCAATCTCAGTGCACATAAGACTTAAGAACTTCAAATTTGGTATATAGACACATTAATAGCATTCGCCGATCAAAATTGTTATTATGCTTGGTCCGCTGCTTTTTTTTGGTTTTTAAAATTAGTCCCTTTTTGTTATAATTTTGAAACAACGATTCAACGTGCTTAAAAATGTATAAAAGTCAAAGATCCGAAGGTAAACTTAACTTAAAAATTCCTATACTTACCGCATAGTGGGATCAGTTTTAATAAAGCTCCAGCTCTGGGAAAGTCCCTTGATTGAAACACATTTGATATTATTTATAACTTGTAAATGAAGATCGCATTTAATCACCACAAAAAAATAAAAAAAAAATTAAAAACAAATTTGAATAAAAAAACATGATAAAGGGCTGTAAAATTAACGTTTCAAATCACACTTCACATTTTTGCAATGACTGCGATGTGTTTCATGGATATAACGCTTTGTGGGTGTGGATCGATTAATTAATTATATAGTATTATGTAGGGCTAGGGGATATACATAACTATGTAGATGTTGGGGGTATTTTTCTGTTTTTTTTTTTGTTTTTTTTTGGTTATTCACCATTAAGTTGTAAATAAAATGAAAGAAATTTTGAACTTAAAATTAATACAAATTACATAATGAGGAAAAGATGGTCGAATTTAGCTTATCATCAACATATTTTGTTTAGTTATTGTTTGTGGTTTTTGGAAAAGTGAAAATTACAAATGATACAAAGTTATTTTCGCTTACAATAAATGAAAAATTTGTAACGTGAAGGCTGTTAAAACTGTTCCAAGTTGAGTTCCTGTTGAGTTGCTATCGTTGATAAAATTCTGTTTTGTTTTTAACTAACATTTTCCTCATGTGCAGCAGGCGAATCATCACTGAACCACAACGTAATCCTCACACACACACACACACACACACACACACATACACATATATATATATGTGGGCATGGTTATGGGCGTGACGCATTGACATCTCTCATGTTTGAGCTCGAAAGCAACCGAAACGATATTGTCTTTGTGTCTTTTCCGTATTCAATTCAATTCATTTTCTTGTTTTTCTTTTTTGATTTTGGTTTTGTCGTCTTTAATCAACTATACTTGTAAGTGGGCTGGGCTGGGGGGAGGATTGCGGGTTGCCATCCCGCGGCGAGGACTTGCCACATTCAATATACATATGGCAAATTAGTCCAAGTCGATGTCCACTTTAGTTAGCCCCATCATAATGATCGTTATGCGTTATGCGGATTTCTATGCCCCTTTTATTTCTCTTTGTTTGCCAATGTGCACAATGGCACCGTCTGTTTTGGGTCTTAGACCCACGGCGTCCAGCCTTCATAGAGTACGGCCAAATTGTCCGGATTGGTTGCCTCGCGTATCACATAGTCAACCTGCTCGGCAACGGTGCTACGTTGATTGCTATCCGGATCGCGTCCCTCCAATTTCATCCGAATCTTCTTCCACACGGAGACGCCGTAAGCATTGCGTTTCTGCTCATGCAGATTGGGAGCACCTAGAGAACCAGAATGATGGTAGACATTAAATTGAGGCACCCAGAGGTAAGGAGACTGCAACGTACCTTTGCTGTGGGCAAACGTCTCGTAGGGCAGGGAATCACTATCAGCTGAATGCTGTAGAAACTCCTCAACGCTGCGGAAGAACTCATCCACATCCTGGTTGGCAGTTTTCTGAATCTGTTGCAGCTGCTCTTGCCAATTGGCGAGCATCTCCGGGTGCAGAGCACGTCGCTCGCTGCTCAGCTCCTTGCGCATGTCCAACAAACGCTGGAAGAAGTTCATCAAGGTGCGCTGGGAGTCACGCACATGGCCACAGAGCAGCTGCACATCCAATGGCACCAGTTTACCCTGATCCTGCTGCTGATCCTCCTGATCGGCGCACAGGGAGCGCAAATAAACACGCGGCATGTTTTCCTGTTGGCGCTGTAATCAAAGGATTTTTAAATCAATATAAGTTGAACTTGGATTAAGTGAAGCAATCAATTTAAATCAATTTGATTGCAATTTATATAAAGATCTTAAACTTGGTTGAAACAAAAAATGCGTGCATTTATTATGATTAAAATCTACGGATTAAAAGCGTAATCGAAACCGAAACCGTAACCGTTAACCGGTATTAACCGATTTAAATTGGTAACCGCAACCAAAACCAAAACGTTTTTAATTGAAAGGAAAATTATTCAAACCGAAATATGCAATTAGTAACCGATTCAACCGGTATTAACCGATTTAACTGGTATTAACCGATTTAAATTGGTGACAGCAACTGAAACAACAACTTTTTATCGAATCCGAAATTATTTAAGCCGAAAGAACCGATTTAACCGGTATTAACCGATTTAAATTGGTAAAAGCAACTGAACAAAAACTTTTTATCGAAATCGAAATTATTTAAACCGAAAAAACCGATTAGAAACCAATTTAACCGGTATTAACCGATTTAAATTGGTAACCGCAACTGAAACCAAAACTTGTTTAATTGAAACAAAAATTATTCAAACCTTAAAAACCGATTTAACCGGTATTAACCGATTTAAATTGGTAGTCGCAACTGAAACAACAACCGAAAAAAACGTTTTTTATTATACCGAAACTGAAATAACCGATTAGTAATCGATTCATGTTAGTTTCGGTTCAATCAAACATTAAATTCAATTACTGATCTTATTTAAGAGATCTCTTTGTTGATTAGATATTAACGTTTTTTATATTTTTACAACTACATATTTTTTAAATCAAAATCATACTGTTATTTCGAAAACGAAACAATCTTATATACAAACCCATAACCGAAATCCTAACTAAAACCGATATTCGTTTCGGTTTGATACTCTGATTAAATCTGAATCAATTTAAATTGCAATCACTTATTAATTTCAATCATTAGTTGAATTAAAAACTAGTCGGAAAGGCTACAGTCGAGCTCCCGACTATAGGATACCCGTTACTTCTTTGAATATATTTCAAGTATTTTCCGAATTTTAGATTCTAAAGATATAAAAACTCTAAGTTTATAATGATAACTGCAAACAAAGTTAACCCCATAAAAGTACTTTAATGTAATAACTACCCGAAAAATTATTCGACAATACATTTATTTTATATTGAATATTCCAAAAATATAGAAAAGGGCATCCGCCCTGATTGTTGCAATGACCACTATATGATATTGTGAACCTATTAAAACCAAATTCATTCAGGACATATAAGACAAAATAAAATTCATAATCAGCGAGTGATTGACAGAAACTGCAGAAACTCTCCAGAAACTCTCCAGATTGACAAATCTCCAGAAACAACAATAATTTTTACTCTAATCCTTAATTATCGACCAATTCTTTCTATGGCAGATATATGATATAGTAGACCGATCTTAACCAATTTTGGTCAGGATGTATAAAACCAACTTATATGCATATTTTGTAAGATATCGTAATAAATAAAAAAGTTTTTCTTACTAAAACTTGAAATTCAACAAATCGGTTCTATGGCAGCTATATGATATAATGGACCGATTTGAAGCAATTTTGGTTTGGGTGTAAAGGACGAACTATAATGCATATTCTGTCAGTTTGGTTGCGATATCTCGGAAAACAAAAAAGTTTTTCATACTAAAACTTGATATTCGACAAATCGGTTCTAAGGCAGCTATATGATGTAGTGGACCGATTTGAACCAATTTCGGTCGGGATATATAAAATTAACTATAATGCATATTCTGTCAGTTTAGTTGAGATATCCCAGAAAACAAAAAAGTTTTTCATACTACAACTTGATTATCGACGGATCGTTACTATGGTAGCTATACGATATAGTGGACCGATCTTAACCAATTTTGGTTAGGGTGTAAAGGATGAACTATAATGCATATTCTGTCAGTTTGGTCGCGATATCTCGGAAAACAAAAAAGTTTTTCATACTAAAACTTGATATTCGACAAATCGGTTCTATGGCAGCTATATGATATAGTAGACCGATTTGAACCAATTTCGGTCAGGATGTATAAAACCAACTTAAATCATACCCTGTCAAATTGGTTGAGATATCTCGGAAAACAAAAAAGTTTTTCATACTACAACTTGATTATCGACGGATCGTTACTATGGTAGCTATATGATATAGTGGTCTGATCGAGAATTTAAAACAAACTTGATCTACGTGGGGTTTATAGAAGTCTGTGTACCAAATTTGGTTGCTCTATCCCTTATAGTCTCTGAGATCTAGGCGCTCACACGGACAGACGGACGGACGGACGGACGGACGGACAGACGGACATGGCTATATCGACTCGGCTGTTGATGCTGATCAGGAATATATATACTTTATAGGGTCTGCCACGCCTCCTTCTGCCTGTTACGCACATTTGCACGAATACAATATACCCTTTTACTTAATTTTTAAGTAACCGGTATAAATATTATTGAAATCGAATCAATGAAGCAAACATGATGATGATGATATGTGATCCTACCTGCATATCCTTGAGCATGCTGCAGATGAATCTGTGATGGGTTTGCTGCTCGCACTCCAGCTTCGATATCTCCCGCTGCACCTTGCACGTGTAATCCTCGAGCAATCCTTGCACATTCGTCAGCCAGCATTGATCGATGGCCCCTTCGGGATCGAGCAGCTGGACAATTGCCTGTTCCACGGCGCTGATCCGAGCATTGCTCGCCTGCCACTGCGAGTGGGCCTGTAGCCATTGGTCCATGTGGAGGAGCATCTGTTGCTGCTGATCCTGGCTGATCATGCCCGTCTGCTCGATGCTGCAGAGTGCGTTGGCGCACTTGCTCAGCTCGTTGATGAGCTCCAATTGATCGGTGGTCAGTTGACGCTGCAGTTGCTCGTTCCTCAGCAGACTATCAATGTGATTGCGATTCCAATTGCTGCGTTGACTCTGCAGCTGCTCCAATTTGGACTCCAGTTGACGCTGCAACTGTTGCACCGCCTCGGAGCTCTTGTCCAGCGTCTGCCAATTCTCATAGATCGCTTCGCAGAGCTTCTGTCGACTGATAATGTGGCCACAGGGCAAATCCGTGTCCAACAGATCCCCATATGCCCAATGATGTGCCGATGCAATCAACGTTTGTGTCTCAATCCTTTGATTGAGGAACGCAATCTCAAACTGTTGCTGCTGCAGTGACGCCTCCGATTGCAATGCCGCAAAGAGTGCATCGCACAGTTGACTCACATCCTCACCGCCTCCCAGATCCTGACAGCGTATCCCGCTTCCCGTATAGTACGCATACGATATCGACGACACCAGTCCAAATACGTAATCCGACTGCAGACGCTGCACAAGTCCCTGCACTGGGATCGACATCAGACGCACATCGTAGCTCCTGCTCTCCCCCAACGTCTGCAGCACGAGCTCAAAGAAGAGTCTCTCGTTCACCGGTGTCCTGCCCATCTTCAGTATATTCAAATCCTGTGAACAATTCAAATTAATATTAATGTTAATAATAAAGTCAAGTCTTTTTTAATATGCGGTGCATTCATTGAAACAAATGACAACAGGAATTATAGTATGTATCAGGGATTAAAACCTTTACCGAAACCGTAACTTTTGACCGATAAAAACCGATTGAATTTTGTAACCGTAACTGAAAACGTAACCCATAATAATTTTTTTCGCTGTACCGAAACCCATAAACCGAAACTCTTTAAACCGAAATAACCGTTCAGTAACCGATTCATTTATAAGGGTTAATTTCGGTTCTGGCCGTCGCAGCTACTGAGCAACTTTGAACTGCCATAACTTTGTCAAAACTCAACCAATTTTCATGTGCAATGTAAATTTGATCATAATTTTACTTCTTAATTCGTTCTGCATTCAAATTTTGTTCATTTCAAAAATTCAAAATTTTCGAAATTTTTCGAAAAATGATAAGGGGTAACACTGTAAATTTTCTAAAAATTTCAAAATTTTCGATTTTTCAAAATGGAAAAAATTTAAATGCAGATCGAATTTATAGCTAAAATTATGCTCAAATTTACATTGCGCATGGAAATTGATTGAGTTTTCTAAAAGTTATGGCAGTTGGAAGTTATTTAAAATCAGTAAAATCAAAATAATCGAAATTTTCAAACCAAATGAACCAAATTTATATGAGTTCAAATTATAATAAAATCTTCATTACACTGGATCATTCCAGTAACCAGATAACATTATTTTCCAGGATAATTAGAACATTAAGTCATTTTTCATGTAAAACATTGAATAACGCTTCTTATTTTGGTCAATTGAAACTTTATTTTTTTATTTTTTTTTTAGCGAAACTTATAAAAAAAAACTGATAACCGTTACGAAACCGATACTCCAAGATTTTGCATAACCGATAACCGAAAACCTTTATTCGAGCATAACCGAAACCGTAACTGAAACCGATATTCTTTTCGGTTTTAATCCCTGGTATGTATATGTATATATTTATATTTTCCTGCTCTATCACATTTAATTTATCCATCTCTATACCTTTATATTAATCTTTAAATATATTTAACTATCTCTCTGTTTACTTTTACTTCTTTCTCTACATCGATCTCATATTTCCATTGTTTTTCTCTTTCGTTTTCCGTTTGTTTCTTTTGTCATGTGTATATATATAATTTATATCGTTCCCTGTTCTTTACTCTTTATCTATCTTATCATCTTTCTTAATTTCTGATAATTTTTATATGTTACTGTGTTTATTTCCTTTTTTGTTTTTCTTTAAATATATTTAAATCTGTATTCATATTTTAAATCTTTTTCCATTTTCTATTACTATTTGTCTCTTTCTCTCTCTCTCTCTGTCTATATTTCCCTCTTTCTTTCATCATTCATCTATTTATAAAATTTTTCTATCTATCATACCATATAGTTGGTTTTGTTCTTGTCTCTTTCTATTATTTTCATCCTTAATTATTTTTCTATTTGCGATTTTTATTTTCTTTAAAATTGCCCCCTCTCTTTCCTTCTTTTTGTTATCATATTCCACTAGTAATTATTTATTATTCTTTCATCTTATGCTTTCTGTCTCTTTCTAAATGTTTTCCTTCAGCTCTCTCTCTCTCTCTCCCTCTCTTTCTAATAATTGTTCTCTCTCTAGAAGCCTTAACTTATTTTCTATACATTCTCATTGTATTTTCTATCATTTTTTATCTTTCTCTCTCTCTGTCTATATTTCCCTCTTTCTTTCATCGTTCATCTATTTATGAAATTTTTCTATCTATCTTTCTCATACCTATTGTTTCTCTTTATATTATTTTATTCCTGGAATATTTTTAATTTTGTGATTTTTCTATTCTTTAAAAATTCTCCCTCTTTCTTTTTATTATCACATTTAATCGTATGCTTGCTGTCTCTTTCTCTGAATGTTTTCCTTCAGCTCTCCCTCTCCCTCTCTCCCTCTTTCTCTATCTTTTTCTATTAATTTTTCTCTCTCTAGAAACCCCAACTTATTTTCTTTGTCTCTCTCTCTCTCTGTCTATATTTCCCTCTTTCTTTCATCATTCATCTATTTATGAAATTTTTCTATCCATCTGTTTTGTTCTTGTCTCTTATCATTTTCTTGCTTAATTATTTTTCTATTTGTGATTTTTCTATTCTTTAAAAATTCTCCTTTTTCTTTCTGTCTCTTTCTCTGAATGTTTTCCTTCAGCTCTCTCTCTCTTTTTCCTATTAATTTTCTCTCTCTAGAAACCTCAACTTATTTTCTTTACAATCTCATTGTATTCATTTACTTCAAGTGCTTTCAAAAGCTGAACACTGAAAACTTTCATGTGCTTTCAAAGCTCGTTAAAAGCATACTATGCCTGTCTCGTTCTAGCTAATTGTATTTGCCATAAAGGCGTTGAATTAGAATTAATCCACCAATTGAGTCAATTTTAATGAACTCCTTACCATGCATTGTTGGGACTGATCGGGATCGTCGTCTATGATCAGTTTGATGATGCGCGTAATCCTCTCGAGAGCCCGGACGAGCTGATCAAACTGTGCATAGGCCGGTTGCAAGGACAACAGAAACTGTTGCTCCACAGTCAGCGGCATTGTCTGCTGTTGATCTTGATCCTGTTGCTTTATTACCCACTGATTGTATCGATCTTCCAGTGAATCCGAGTCAGTTGGAGCAGCGCCTGCAAATGATCCAAGTTGGGACCGAGGAGCAGCAATCGGAAGATGCTGGCGGGCAATTCAAGCTCAAAGCAATGCTGCAGCTGGACGAGAGCAGTTAAGGCTTCCTGCAGCTGCGTCAATTGGTAATTGGCCTGCTCCAGAGGCTCCACAACACCTTGGCACATGGAGCGAACGAGCTGAATGAATTGCAATTGTTGTTGGCCCAACTTTGGGTTCTGTGCCTGCAGAGCGGACTGCTCGTAGCCACTGAAGACACCGGTTGCTCCATCGAGGGTGCGAATGAGGGCGGCAATAAGCTGGGATTGGCTGCAGTTGCTCTGGCCGATGGCGGCGAGAAGGGAGTGCGAGGGTGAATGGGATTGGGCCAAGACCTGATCGTTGGCAAAGTGTTGGCTCAACTGATGCAGCTGACAGTTGAGATCCATCCAGACGGATTCCAAGGTCTCAGCCGCACGCAGTTTACAATCCTTATTGATGGGAGTCGAGGTCAGGGAACTGCCAGAGTCCACATTCTGTAGATAACCAGCAAAGCTGTCGTGGAATCTCACATAGACATTGTCCCGATGACGCTGCTCCGGATAATATGACATGATGGCCGCATATTGCAGCATGTGCTCCACACACTGCAATCCTAGATCATTGAGGCGTCCAAAGAGCTCGTCAATTTGAATGCGCGTATTGTCGTATCCTTCCAGAGTCTTGGCCGGCAGATGCAACTGGAGGACTTCGAGCAGACCCAGATATTCATTATGCCAACTGCTGCCCTCGAGCTTGAATTGAATCAATCTGACATTGAACTCCGCCAGCTGCTGTTGCTGCAGACACTTGTCATATCTGGAGAGCAGGAACTGCACCATCTCATAGTCCACCTGACGCAACGTTGCCTGCCTCGCCAGTGCCTCCGTGTGGCGTCTCTTTGAGGCATATCGCGGTGATGCCGTATTGAAGCTGTGACTCTCGATTGCCGATCCCAATGAATTGATCTCCGATATCAATGCACTTCGTTGGTTCAGATTCACCAGCTCCTGCTCGCTGGTCAGACGTTGTGCCTGAATCTGTTGCAACTTCTCAATCTCTCGCGACATATCCGACAGTTGAGCCAACATTTCAGGTCTGCAAATAAAAGATTCGAGATGGTAATTAGTAGAAGAAGCTTTAGGAAATACTCTTATCTCCTCTTAACTCCGAATAACAAAAGAAAGTTTAAAATAAAAAAACATATTCTGTTGGCTACTCTAGTTTTAAGCAGGGACTAAAAATAATCGTTATTGATAAAGAATCAACTATACAATTTTTGTTTCAAATATACCAATTTCTTTTTTTTTTTTTTTGTATTTACAATATTTCTGCAAACTGCTAATAGAATTATATTGAAGAATTTTTAAATTAAAATTTTAATTAAATTTAAATTCATTTTTAAATCAAATTTAATAATTATTTGTGATTTAAAAAAAAATTTTAAGAAATTAATCTTATTGATTTTAATTTTTTCAGTCTTTTATAGAATGTCTTGGGTGTTACAGAACTTTTAATTTTGAAATGTTTATCTTAAGACATTTATTCCAAAAAAATCATCAAAAAACAATAGAAGACTGAAAATATAAATATCAATAATAATAAATATTTTTAATTTTTTTCTTAGTAATTATTAAATTATATTTTTAAATTAAAAGTCTTTAAATAACCATTAAAAATAATTGTTTTCCGTATGCTTCATAACAGTTACGGTCCCCGAATTTAAGTCTTAGTTCATACGATTCTTCTCTTAACTCGGAAGATTGAAAAAGAGCTGTTAACGAATTTGCTCTGTTAATAAAAGACAACTATAGTTGCCACAGAAAAATAAATAGATTATTGGTAATGTTAACGACTCTTCTCTTAACTCATCTCAACTACTGTAAACTCTACTCTAAAGCAACTTGAAGATTTACTTATAACGAATCTCCTGTCTACACTTAGTAACAGGGAGAACTACAAATAATGTTAATAACAGATGAACCGACTCTCATTTTTAACATTTAATTACAGAGGCAAAGGCAAACACTGTTAACGAATCTACTCTGTTAATAACAGCAGCAGTAGCTTACAGCACTGTTAACGACTCTGAAATCATAAAGAAATGTAAAGAAATTCAACAACTGTTAGTGATTTGAAGATGTACTTTAAATTACTCTGAACTGTTAGTAACAGAGCAAGCTTAACACACTGTTAACTTTTTTTTTTTTGATCTCTTGGTAACGAGAAATCTTCAAGTGCTGTTAATGACTTATATTGCCATTAACAAATGAACCTCTCTGATATCTATAATTTTTGGTAATAGTTGCATTTTTACCCTAACTGTTAAATATTCTATTATACAAATAATTTCACTATTGTTAACCATTCTTCTTTTTACTTTAAATATCTATTGAATTTTCGATAATACAAGAAGTCTTCCTGTCGGTTTTTCTGAAGGAACTTCAACTACTGTTAACTCTCATGATAATATTACATATTATTAGAAACTTCATTAAGTACTCTTAACGAGTCTTCTCTTAACTTATTTTTTCTAAAATTAAATCATTAATAAAAGAAATGAATTATGTTGTAAAGTGACCATAATTTATAAGTTTCTTTATCACTTGTTAACTCTTCTTAACTCATTTTTCCTAAAATTAATTCATTAATAAAAGAAATGAATTATGTTGTAAAGTGACCACAATTTATAAGTTTCTTTATCACATTGTTAAGAATAGTTTTATTGTTTTTCAAGAACTTACTTATATTTGGACCAAAACTTCTGGCATTGCTTCAATTTGCTCACAAAGTGACGCCTCTTGGCATCCCAGTCCTGTAGTTTAATCTTGGATTTGTCCTTCTTATGGCACTTGATCTCATTGGAGGCAGATGCTGAGGCAGAAGGCTTCGCATTAATTGCCCGACGTAATGCATTGGCATCATCATTAACCGTCCAATCGACCAAAGGATCATAGACGAAGGCCTCCAAGAGGGTGAGCAATGTTTCCCGCTCCTTGCGCATCACCTTGAGGACATATTCACAGCCGAGACGAAAGGCGCCCTGGAAGTAATACAATCACACATCATATATCAATATATCAAGAGTGTATAGCAGATATGTATATGGGTTATAGATCATTAACAGACTCGTAAATAAAAGAGAGAAGAGGGGAATAACTGAAATCTTGTTTATCTATAGGCGTATCTAACAGATACAAATTGTACACATTGCCATTGTCACAGTCGTAAAAGCGGCAGACAAACATTTTTATATAGAACAACTGCTGATTTTATATGATATCGTATAACGCTCTTTACACTGTTGCTTCAGTGTTGTCAATTACAATTGAGGGGAATCAATTTATTTGGCTTTTTATTTCGAGTTTAAGAGAGTGACAAATTATGTAATCCAATAGTAAGTAAATCGTAAAGTTGTTATAAAATTGTACATTATAAATAAATATAAAAAGCGTCTTCTCTACTTCCGTTTTTCTTTCTTTCCTTCAACACTAAATATTTATCCCTAAGCATTGGCATGACTTTTTAATTAGCATATGTAATCCAATTGTAAGTTAAACGTAAAGTTGTTATAAAATTGTAAATTGTAAAAAACAGGGATTAAAACCTTAACCGAAACCGTAACCGGTGAAAACCGATTGAAATTTGTAACCGTCACCGAAAACAATTTTTTTCCACTGTACCAAAACCCATAAACCGAAATTCTTTAAACCGAAATAACCGTTTAGTAACTGATTCATTTAAACGGGTTAATTTCGGTTCTGGTCTTCGCAGCTACTGAGCAACTTTGATAACTTTGAACTGCCATAACTTTGTCAAAAGTCAATCAATTTCCATGTGCAATGTAAATTTGAGCATGAATTTACTTCATAATTCGTTCTGCATTTAAATTATGTTCATTTTAAAAAATCGAAATTTTAGAAATTTTTCGAAAAATGATAAGGGGTAACACTGTTAATTTTCTAAAAAATTCGAAATTTTCGAATTTTGAAAATGAACAAAATTTAAATGCAGAACAAATTTAGGAGGTAAAATCGTGGTCAAATTTACGTTGCGCATGGATATTGTTTGATTTTTGACCAAGTTATGGCGGTTGGAAGTTATTAAAAATCAAAATAATCGAAATTTTCAAATCAAATGAACCAAATTTATATGAGGTCAAATTATAATAAAAATCGACTTTACACTGGACTATTTAAGTAACCTGATAACATTATTTTCCAGGCTAATTAGAGCATTAAGTATTTTTTCATGCAAAGCAATGAATTAAGCTTCTTATTTTGGTCAACCGAAAACATTAATTTCTTTTTTTTTGTGAACTTAAACCATACCGTTATTTTTAAACCGAAACTTACAAAAAACCGATAACCGTTACGAAACCGATACTCCAAGATTTTGCATAACCGATAACCGAAAACCTTAATTCGAGCATAACCGAAACCGTAACTGAAACCGATATTCGTTTCGGTTTTAATTCCTGGTAAAAAAAATAAAAAAACGAATGTCATCTTTATCTATAATTTATCGAATGTTAATATGAACTAAATATATTTAAAATGTAAAATATAAGGAGTACGTTTAGTACTCTCCCTTCCTCGTTTAGTATCAATATATTTTACATCTATACTTATCTATACTTATTGATAACAGTTTTATTTAAATTCAAATTTAAATTATTTCATGTCATACAAAAATAACAAAGTAAATTTAGCTACTTTCCACCAAGTTTCCCGCTAAAAAAAGGCTGACATAAGCTGACAACACTATCGCACACTCATTTGTAGATTCAGTTGATAGTATATCGAGTTATGCCCAGATATACGACTATTCCTAATCGATGTTTACAAATGTTGATTGCACATTCGCACATTTTAACTTTGAAATTGTGCGTAATTTGTGGCTGTTTTTTGCTATTTGATTTTCTGTCGTGGGTTTTTGGGGGTCGTATAACTGATACCGCTCCAGATATTACTCATACGCCGCATGTTTCCATTGATATACATACTAAATAATATAAATTGGTACAAAACAAATCTACAAACATAAAGGGAAAAAAGTTCAAAGTCATTCGAGAGTTACAAAACTAAGTACAAATGAAAAAAAAAAATCACAAATCATATCATTTGACAAATACGTGTAAGCTCCACGGCTCACAGTGGGTTAACTTTGAAGAGCTATAAATAAGTGCACCTAGGGAGATAGAGATACAGATACCTGCATACGTAGCCAAAAATCCATTAGAAAGTTAGCCATGTCATGTTGTTGTCATTAGGGATGGTTCGTGTTTTCATACAACATATTTATATATTGAAAATGTGTTTTACTATCGATCTACATCGATCGTTTATCTATAATATTCAATTGTTATTTATTACTTGACTTTTTGAATTAGAAAATGTAGAAACTCTTGACTATTTCCCTAATAAGAAATAAGACCATTTTAAGACCAAATTAATAAAACTAAGAATATTAATCTAAAAATTCGCAGTTCTTAATATAAGAATTAAAAATCTTAAATTGATAAGAAAATATAAATATGTCATATTTAATATGATGACAATAATGGCAGCGTGGTGCTCTGGTTAGAGTCGCCGCTTCAGTTTTTGTGGTAACAAGTCGAGGGATCGAAACCCGCTCTAGCCAAAGAAAAAACATATAATCGGAATATTTATAAAAAAAAAAATTAATCCAAAAGAAGTATAAATATAAAAAAAAGTTTAAAGTTTAAAACACCTGCCTAATTTTTTTATTTTTGGTTTGAGAATTTAAGACTGTTTGGTCTTAAATTAAGAACTTATTCTTATTTGAAATGTACTTAAAATCAAGTTGTGTTTTCTAAATTTAAGAATTTCATGTTCTCGACGCATTTTTAAGACCAAAATTCTTAGATCTGAGACCAAAATCTTGATTTTAAACCATTTTTTTTTATCAGTGTACATATAAATACATATATCTTTTGACTTAAGATACTTGAAAACTCATGGTAATTCAAGTATATTTGTTTAGCTAAATATTTAAAATTATGAATCAGTAGTCGGGAAACTGTCAAAGTCGATACATAAATCGATCGTATCTCTCTCCAATTTGGAATACTTTGATTTAAAAACTATTGAAAATTATCAAATTGATTATCATAATCGATAGTCTATAATAATCACAAAAGAATTGAGCATGCAACCATCTCTAGGGGACATAGAACCCCCGAAGAGTCACAAACTGTAAGCTAGGTCGACCCAACAAAATACTCTAACCAAATGCGTAGTTTGAACGTGATCTTTTAAGCTGGGACTGAAAATAATCATTATTGATAAAAACAATCAACTATAAGAACCAGTGCAATTTTTGTTTCAAATATACAAAAAAAATGTTGTATTTACAATATTTTGCAATTAAAGCTTACTTTTAATGGTTATTTAAGGACTCTCATTTTATAAATCAAATTTAATAATTATTTGTAATTAAAAAAAAACAAATTAAAAATAATCATTATTACTTTTTTATTTTTTCAGTCTTTTATACGAGTTTTTGATGACTTTTTTAATAAAAGTCTTTAAAGACTTTTATTTCTGATTAATAAATTTAAAAACTCATCGGCATAAAAAAGCTAATAGTAGATCATAGAATGAATATTAGCAGAGATTTGTACAAAGACTTTTATCAAAAAGTTTTCAAATAATTAAAGTCTTAAATACTTTAATTTTATTCCTCAAAAATAAAAGTTGTTAAGGACTTTTATTTAAAAAAAATTACCAAAAACTCTTATAAAATACTGAAAAAATAAAAATCAATAATAATAATTATTTTTAATTTAAATAAATAAATAATTATTAAATATGATTTATAAAGTAGAAGTCTTTAAATAACTATTAAAAGTGTTTTTTTTGCTTATTCCTCATAACTGTTGTGGTCCCTGATTTTAAGAGATAGTACCAAATAGTTATAGGGCACTTAACACCTAATGTGTCGAGGCTTATCGACGGATTGCGTTTCTCACGCTGGATCTGGAGCTGTTATCAGTTGGGGCACTGGCACTGGATAATAGTATGATAGTATGCTGTTGGTGATGGTGATGGTGAAAGCGAAACGTAAACAAACGACGCCCACGAGTTGCAGTTTTGTTCTGTGTGTATTATAGTTGCAAAGTCCTTGCCCCATGTGGTGCCCTGCCCTGGCCAATGATGGTGCTAATTGTGCTGGTGGTCTAGACCCTCTGGCAGATTGCTAACCACTGGCGCTCAGTGCGTTTCGTAGTCGCGCTTCGAATTTCGAATCATTATTCGAATAATTTTTTCTTCTGTTTTTGTTTTTCCCAACGTGATTTCCACCAGCTGCTGACGTGTGTGTGTGTGTGTGTGTGTGTGTGTACAAAGTGTGGGAAATTCCCAACGAGGTCGTGTGGGCGCAATGCCCATCGAGGATTATCAAAATATTTGGCTTAAGCTAAATGCAATCAACACTACAGATAAATTAACCGATATCACAATTGATCCAACATCAACGACTGATGAAATCTCCTCGACATCTCCCCATCCGATGGAGGAGCAGGAGCAGGATCAACACTATGGCGCTGCTCTCCTACTTTGGGGGATCATCAATGCCATCATCTTTGTCTTCATTTTGGGCGGCAACGCTCTCACAATTGTTGCCGTTCGCACCTGTCGCAATCTTCGATCGGTTATCTCCAATCTATTTATCCTCTCGCTGGCCGTTTCCGATTTTATTGTCGGAGTTGCTTTACCCTATCATGTCGCCTTCTACATGGGCGTGGGATTTAATCTTGGACGGTTACGTGGCTTATGCCTGCTACGCTTCTTTCTCTTCATCTACGCCTGCTGTGTCTCCATCCTGACCCTCATCTCCATTGCCGTCGATCGGTATATTGCGGTCATGTATGCCCTGCACTACAGACGGTAAGTCTCCGACAAGATTCACAGGGTATCTCAATTCCCATTATCTGAAGTAAAAAGTTTATCAAGGCTCTACCCTACCTCATTTTTTCTTTCTATTTATCCCTTAGCATTGACCTTACTTTTTAATTAGCATTAAAAAAATAAGTGCCAATGAAATTTTATTCCGCTAGCATTGAAAAATGTAATGTTCATGAAAATAGCATTTCATTAGAATTGAAAAAGAGTAGTGCTAATGAAAATATTTTGACTTGTAATTGAAAAGTGAAAGTAATACGAATTTTTAATTTTAATTGTAATTAGCAATATAATTGCATTTTTGAAACAGTTAATTTTTAAAATAAAAATTCCCTGAGATATAATATGATATGATGACATATCATTAGCACTACTATTTTTCAATGCTAGTAAAATGTCGTTTTCATTAGCACGACTATTTTTCAATGCTAGTGAAATAAAATTTCATTAGCACTACAGTTTTTAATGCTAATAAAATGACAAATTCATTAAAAAAAAGAAATTAATTGTTTGCTATATAACTTTTTCAAATTTTTGATAGATTTTCTTTGGTTTCTTTTGGTTTTCCTTTCACTATCTATTGTTTTCGGTTTTCCATAATTGAACTCATATTTTCCTTTTTCTATACTTCATTTCCTTGTTTGTACTTTTCCGTCATATGCCTCAGTTTTGTTCCTACTTAAACTTTTGATGTCTTTCTTACTCCTGCGACTGTTGTCCTTAAGATTCTTCTTTTTTTATAAACATTCCTTTTACTCACATTTCTTATATTTATATTTTTCGTCATCTTTTTTTTTTTGCTTTACTTTTATTTTTCTCGCTATTCTAGCTTTTTTAAAATAGTTAAGTTTTTCTTCAATTTCTGCTGCTTTCTTTTCTTTGTAGATTTTCTTATATTCTTCTCTCAATTTTAGTATCGTCTATTTCCATAACTTTGTCAGTTTTTCTTCCTTAGTTTTTTACACATTTTGTTTTAGACTTTGATTTCCTTTTTCATCGCACTTTCTGCTTTTCACTCCGATTTTTTGATTTATCTCTTAGCTTAAGGAATATAAATGTCTTATTCCAAAAGATCTCGATTTCAATGACAGTATTATTTCTAGTTTGCTTAAGAAAAGGGAAATATCTCTTTCTTAAGATCTCCAGCTCATTTTTTTTCTATGTAAGTGAGCTTTAAAAAAACACCTACAAAATATTCCAATTTCCAGATTTGTAATTGATGCGATCAGGTTCATAACTTGTGTGTGTTCAGCGTCTCGACTCGAAGCAGCGCATTTACTAGGTAAAAACATTATTTGTTTGCTGTTTCTTTCTCATCGACGATGAAGAAGGCGACATTGTGACGCCAATTTTCCAATTTAACTACAGGGTCTGGAATAGTTTGTTTGTTTGTTCATATTTCGTTTTTCTTTCCTCGTATCTTTATGTCTTGATCTTTCCGATCAAGGCTTTTCCTTGTCCCATCTACGATTCAGAAGGCGACATTGTGATGCCAATTTAACTACAGGGGCTGGAATACTTTTATATTTTATATTTCTTTCTTCCTGTCTTTTTCTCTTGTCTTCTTTCCGATCAGGGCTTTTCCTTGTCTCATCGACTATGAAGAAGGCGACATTGTGATGCCAATTTAACTACAGGGGCTGGAATACTTTTATATTTTATATTTCTTTCTTCCTGTCATTTTCCCCTGTCTTCTTTCCGATCAGGGCTTTTCCTTGTCACTTCCTTGTCGTACGATATCTAATCCAATCTATTCAATCTTCTCTCATTTCAATAGTTATATGACGCGTCGTGTGGCATATTTGATCATCACTTGCAACTGGTGTTTGGGGGCTTTAGTGGCACTGATACCCATCTTCTGGAACAAGTGGTCCGAGTCGCAGGGCTGTGAGTTTGACGAGGTGCTGTTACCCTGGTACGTGGCAGGTATAATAACGCCTGGATTCGTGATCATCTGGATCTGTATGCTGATCTTCTACTGGCGCATCATGCGGGAGGCATCCAAGCAGGCCCAAAGATTGCGTCAATGTGTCGTCTACAACACGCACAGCAGTCACAGCATGTTGCATCCGGACTGGAAGAGTGTACAGATTGTGGTATTCATCATGGGCTGTTTTACAATCTGCTGGCTGCCCTATTTCAGTGTGGCAATTGCCCAATTGTTTCAAGTCTGTCGCAGCAACTCGATGATCTACAAGACGGCCTTCTCGCTGGCCATTGCCAACTCGGCCCTGAATCCGATCATCTACTCATGGAAGAACGCCGGCTTTCGACGCGCCTTTGCCCAAACTCTGTGCTGTAAATCCTCCAGCTGTTGTCGCGTCGATCCCGATGTCGAGATGCATTTGCCCTCGGATAGCGTTAAACAACGCATCGATAGCAACAGCAGCTATACGGCAGATACAAAACCCACAAAACCTACTAAATCTATCCAAAGTATCTCAACTCCTTGCCAAGGAACGCAATAAACAATCGTAGAACAAAAAGTACTTCACGGAATTTCAATTGGGAACGATTCTACACTCAAAAAAAAAAAAAAAACAATATTTCCGTACTTAATCAGGGGATATTCAAGTACAAACGATCTCAAAAGCTGTCCAAGTTCGGAATTTCCGAAACTGAGAACAAAAAACTTATTTTGAACTCAGTTTTCGGAAGTTTGGAAATCTTAAAATGAAATTTTTCTGGGATACTTTAAGTACGTTTTGGGATTAATTCAAGTTTTCAAAAATCGAAACATATTAGTTTAAGTACACAAAAATTTGTATGGCTCAGTTGATAACACTCAACAGAAAACAAAAACGAAGAGACACGAAGTGTTCTGTTTCACGTGTTTTTCTGTTATGCTCGCGCGAAGACCGCAAGGGGAAAAACGGTCAACTGTTATTTGCGAGCTATGGAATTTAGCTATCTTAATCAGTGATTAAAACCTTAACCGAAACCGTAACCCTTAACCGGTAAAAACCGATTTAAATTTGTAACCATAAGTGAAACCGTTACAGAAAAAACTTTTTCCCGCTGTACCGAAACCCACAAGCCGAAACTCTTGAAACCGAAATAACCGTTTAGTAGTCGATACATTTATAAGGGTTAATTTCGGTTCTGACCATACCGGTATTTTTAAACCGAAACTTATAAAAAACCGGTAACCGTTACGAAACCGATACTCCAAGATTTTGCATAACCGATAACCGAAAACCTTAGTGCGAGCATAACCGAAACCGTAACTGAAACCGATATTCGTTTCGATTTCAATCCCTGATCTTAATCCAACAAAAATATGCAATTATGCAGAATCCGAGGTGTGGTTATAAAGTTTGATTTGGAGACTTACCTCGACACCGGTTATGCCCAAGGCATGGACCATGTTCTGGGTCAGGCGGAAGGGGACGCGCTCGGGAATGCGAAGGCTGCGTCCCTTTTCGAAGCAGACATTGTAGTCGATGTGAACGATATCGCCGCTGCTGAGATTGATGAGCACATTGTCCAGATGGCGATCTCCCAGTCCGATGACATAGCCAATGACCGACATGACCGCCATGCATGACGTATATCGTCGAACCGATTGACGCCACTCGGCGGCATTTCCGGCCTGGCACCAGAGCTCGCGGGCAAGCAGATCTCCGGGTGTCTCCTGTGTGAGCTCGGCGAGAACTTGACGCAATGCGGAGAGGGGCCACTGGCGACGTGGATCGGTGACGAGCATATTGTGCTTGGCCAGCAACGGGGATAACTTGTTGTAGAATAGATCGGTGAGGCGTCGCGATGAGGCAGATGTCGCCGGTTGCGGCTGACGCTGTTGCCACTTCTTGTAGAGGGCAAAAAGGGGCGTGACACCGTCCACCCAACTGATCAGACCCGACTGGGGACCCAATGGTATGACGGAGTAATGATGGGCACGATAGCAACTCTGGGGCGTGTCACTTTTGCACGCCATTATGGCATTCGAGATGGACAGAAACTGCATGATGCGCTCATCCAGATGCAGATCCTCCAATCCCTTAAAGAGGAACGTGTACTTCTGTCCGTTGTTGCCATAGAAGGCGACCTTCTTGGGTTTCGTTTTCGTTGGCAGAATGCAGACCGTACTCTCCACACTCTCGATGTGCACCGGCTGCTGTCCGTCGTGGGCATCCAGGCCAGGCATCGAGATGCGCATGCGTCCAATCTCGCAGAGAACTGGACTGATGCTCTGCATCTTGAGTGTGGTGCTCGTGCCACGCAGCATATTCAATTGTAGCACATGATACAGCTGCTTCAGTTTGTCCCACGCCTCCGGATACGCTCGCTGACGCAGTGCCTCCACTGTGGACTTGATGGGCGAATCAAAGCGTCGCTTAAAGCTTCGCTCATAGCTCGTCTCCGGCTCGCGGGCTGTGAAGGCCATCAATGCCTCCAAATCGCTGAGCAACTGTGGACGCCAGCTATTAAAACGATTCTGTTTGCCCTCATGATCATCCGGCTTGAATTCACTGGCCAGAGCATTCACACGTCCCACGTAGCTGTTGTAGATGTGCGCCAGGGAATGGATCCAATACTCATCCCACAGCAGGCACACACGACGCAGCTCCTTCACCAGCAGCTGGACATGATGCACTACCTCCGGCGACTGCTTGGACAGTGCACCCAATAGACAGGCATAACAGCTGCTGTTGTTCACCATTGTGGATGTAATCTCCGTGGGAGCGGCGGGTGTAGCTGTCGTGGTCAGTGGTGTCACCTGGAGTTCACGATTAGCCCCAACCACAGCGGGAAACGTGACCAACTGTGGACAGCTCTCGGCCAGGCGACAGAGGAGCGCACAGACGCTCTTCCTCACATACGGCTCGTGATGATTGAGGCGACTGAAGAGCTGCGGTATGATGACCTTCCACGGTCCAATGGGCGTCGTCTTCAGTCCCTGCTCCAACACCTCCTGCAATCCGCTGGCATGCTTCACAATCAGCCGGAGTAGACGCAACGTGGTCGTCACCATGTTGCTATCATCCACATGGAAACGCTCCTGCTGTGCGCTCGACTCGCTGCCGGCCTTTAAGCTCAGATAGTGGAAATAGGCACGTGCCGCCTCCTTGTAGTAGTCAAAGGTATTGGCGATGGCACGTCGCCAGATCCGCATGATCCCCTCCAGCACGCTGGCTGGCTTATCAGCCAGAAAGTTCAATCTTCGCAGCCGTAACTCACACTGTGCATCCGCAATGGGCAACTCCTCTGTTACTGCAACTGCAACTGTCTCCGTTTCAGTCTCCTCCGGCTCCATTTCCAGCTCCTGCTGCTCCATGCGCAGTGCCTGCAACAGTTGCTGCAATGTGTCGCCATCTAGGGGCAACTTGCCACCCAGCGCCTGGCCAATGGCAGCCACATCCGTTTGGGTTAGAACACAGCCGCTATCGACAATCTTCTTGCCCCAGCGATAGCACCAATTGCCATAGGCAATCAGGGCATCCTCGTTATCCGGACGCTGTTGCAAGCTGGCATTGATCAGGCGTGCCACAAGACGCTCACCATGTGGCAGGGCCATCGCTTGGGCCGTGCAACGGGTCAAATTGCACTCCGGCAGCTGATCCAACAACTGTTGCAGCGTCGGCGACAGATTCGTGGCCAGGCCGCAGCAACTTCTCGCCGTTATCCAGTCGGAGAGGGTCAGGAGCAGCTCGGCACCGATGCCACCGATGCCACCAATGGATGCCTGTGCGGATTGACGCTGTATGGATTGACACAGTGCAGCACAGACATTGATGGAGCTCAGTTCGCTGAACTGCAGCTGCTGTTGTTGTTGTTGTTGCTGCTGTTGTTGTTGCTGGAGATGGAGGCACTTGACCAGTTCACTGTATCCCCTCAAGAGTTGGCCGTTGTGCGTGTCCAGCTGCTGATTGAGCAGCTGACATGCCATGTCTGGCAGGGATTGGCCAAAGTACAGTTCCAGCATGGACTGACAGGTCTGTTGATTCCCCTCCTCGCGTGCCACCATCGCCGTGTCCAGATACAGCTGACCGAGATGGGTATCAGAAGTGGGACTCTCAACATGGCGACGCAACAACTGCGTCCATGCCACACAACGTAGCAACAAGGTGCTGTTGATGTTGCTCCTGCTCCTGCTCCGACTGCTGCTCTCTGCTGCATTGGACATGGACATGGACATGGGCAGCAGGCAGAGCTGCTCCATGTGGCAACTGGTTAGCTTGTGTGCCACATGTTTCAGCAGCATCAACTGCTGCCAATGCTCCTGATCGCAGCTGGAGTTCAGCAATGCCTCACGCCAATTCATGTCCAGCAACTGCTGCACCGTCTTGGACAACTCAAAGTTGACATTCTCCTGCATCGCCTGTTGCAGCACAATGTTCTCCAGTTTGTCGAGCACATAGCTGCCGGCAAAACTGGCATGCTCATTATTAGCACCTTCATTTGGCCACAGACTCAACTTGTGCAGGGCTCCACTTAATTCATTCGATGCGGTTGCCGTTGTTGTGCTCTTGGCCAGCAGCTGCTCCAATCCACTCAACTGTCCATTGCTCTTTTGCAGAAATGGATTCAGTGCTGTCGTCTCCTCCGTTCGTTTCAGCTCCACCAGCTGTGTCCATTGTCCTGTGCTCTGCAAGCATTCCGTCAGCTGGGCGACCACAAATTGTCGAGTGTGCGGCTCCAGCTCCGTTTCCTGCTCCTCTCCAGCAAGCACACTCCTATAGCCGACCAATGCCTGCTCCTTCCGTCCAGCTGCCTGCTCTGCCGCATGCTGCAGCCACTGGAACGATTTGTCGCTCTTCGAACGCGACCAGATGTACAGACCACGCAGTGAATCCGACTCTCCACAACTGATGAATGCCCAGGCCAAGTAAACAATCGCCTGACTGTACGTGCAATCCTGCGTCTTCTGTGTCAACAGGATTTGCTGAAGGAACAGAGAAAGAGAGAGAATAATAGAAGTTAAAAGGACTACAAGATACCCGGTACTATAGTTGTATATATAGATAATAAATGTATCTATAACAAAAGTGGAAAAAAAGATATACTTCCAATTTCGATGATTGCATCAATGGATGGTCAAGATATTTAGGGTTTTCCATTAGGAACATAACAATTTTATTTATTATACTTCCATTTTCGATGATGGAATCAATGGATGGTCAAGATGTTTAGGGTTTTCCATTAGGAACATAACAATTTTATCTATTAAAAAAGGGAGCTGCGCCCCCTGCTCGCTTTGCTCGACTATCGCATACCTAGGCACTTAAATGCTGTTTGGCACGCCGAAGACTTGATACCCTTGAAGATCGCTGTATTAAATATTCGACTGATTGTTCCAATGACAGTTATATGATATAGTGGTCCGATTTGAACCAATTTTGTTCAGGACGTATAAAACCAACTTGAATGCATATTCTGTCAAATTGGTTGAGATAACTTAATAAACAAAAAAGTTTTTCATACTAAAACTTGATTTTCGGTCGATCGATCCTATGGCAGCTATATAATATAATGGTCCGATCCCAAAATAAACTTGATCTGCACGCGGTATAGTATACAGGAATCAAAATACCAAGTTTGAAGTCCCTAGCTCTTACAGTCTCTGAGATGGACGAGTTCAACAAGACGGACGGACAGACAGACATCTTAATCAATACTGTTGATACTGATCAAGAATATATATACATCATGGGGTCTGCCACGCCTCCATCTGCCATGGTACAACATATAGAAATATGTATTATCAGAATTCTTTTTTTGGGTTATCTCAAAAACTTATTCATAATATTAAACAGCAATATAAAAAAGTGACTTTACATCCTAATTTTAATTTCCAAATAACAACCTTCCTAGAATTTGGTAACTAAACTTTTATTCCTACATTCTTGGTATTCTTAGGATTATTATTTGTATTGATAAAAGGGATTATTCGTTTCCGTAAATAGCCTTCTGTGCCGGATAAAAATGTAAAACAATTTTAAACAGCATGGAAAGCATAAAAATCTCTATGACAAATTTGACCGCCCTAGCATTTATAGTTTCTGAGATCGGTTGTTCATACAGACGGACAGATCGATACGGAACAATGCTGATATATATATACATTATGGGATTTACATTGCAACAATTACAACATCACCTTTAACTCAACAATTATATTTGCCATACGTAGAAAGCAGGGATTAAAACCATAACCGAAACCGTAACATTTAACCGGTGAAAACCGATTGAAATTTGTAACCGTAACTGAAATCGTAACCGAAAAAACTTTTTTCTGCTGTACCGAAACCCACAAACTGAAATTCTTTAAGCCGAAATAACCGTTTAGTAACCGATTCATTTATAAGGGTTAATTTCGGTTCTGGCCTTCGCAGCTACTGAGCAATTTTAATAACTTTGAACTGCCATAACTTTGTCAAAACTCAATCAATTTTCATGCGCAAAATTTTGAAAATCGAATTTTTTTTGTCTTTGTCTTTTTAGATTTTTCCTAAAAAATTCGAATTTTCAAAATCATTAAAATTTAAATGCAGAACGAATTTAGAGGTAAAATCATGATTAAATTTAAATGGCGCATGATAATTGATTGAGTTTGGACAAAGTTCTGACAGTTCAAAGTTCTTAAAAATCGGTAAAATCAAAATAATCGAAATTTTCATTCCATTCCAGTAACCAGATAACATTATTTTTCAGGCTAATAAAAGCATTAAGTCTTTTTTCATGCAAAGCAATGAATTAAGCTTCTTATTTTGGTCAACCGAAAACCTTAATTTCTTTTTTTTGTGAACCGAAACCATACTGTTATTTTTAAACCGAAACTTACAAAGAACCGATAACCGTTACGAAACCGATACTCCAAGATTATGCATAACCGATAAACGAAAACCTTAATTCGAGCATAACCGAAACCGTACTGAAACCGATATTCGTTTCGGTTTTAATCCCTGGTAGAAAGTACCTCAATCTTGAAGAGAAACTCACCTGGGCATAGCGTATGACCAGCTCCGGCTGCTGGCTGTGCATGGCAATGATGACAACTCCGATGCGTATGCGATTGAACCACGACTGGCATGTGGGATTATTGAGGCGAAAGAAGGCGCTCACAGGTTTCTCCGGAGCCCGCAAGGCGAATGCGCTGCCCTCGGCGGCATTGTAGATGAGCTTCTCGAGGGCATCGAGGAAACCGAGGAGCATATTAAGATTCGCACGCGTATTGGACAATTGCTGTAGGGATAATTCATTCTGGGATTGACGCTCCGACTCCTTGGCACAGCCGCTCAAGAGTCGCGCATAGCGCATCACAATTGCCTCGAAGGCGAGAAACGTGTCCTGCGGTTTCCCAAGTGTCGTGCGCAGCTTTTGATCCACACAGTAACGTGCCGCCTCGTACTGTAACCAGGCGGCGGTTAGACGTTGACAGCGTCTCGTGCAATGCGACAGCTTCTCCTGGCGTTCATCCAACGCGGTCACCTGGCAACTCCTCATGAACAGCGCGCGCAGGCAGTCGGCAAATTGTTGCTGCTCCGGCGCCTGGAGAATCTCAACGAAATCTTTAAAGACATTGTCACGCACCGCACTGCATTGACTCAATCTCTGCTGCCAGACGCAGACATGGCCAATTCCATGGGGACGCCTAGCAATGCTCAGATTTAGCGGCAACTGGGCAAAGATCTGGGCGTAGGCGGAGTGGGCGCAGTTGCTCAACGATTGCAGCTGCTGCAGCGCCGTCTCCCGATACAGTTGCAACAGTTGCTGGCTCAGCACAGATGATCCATAACCCAGCACCGTCTGCATGCAGCCGGCACTCTCCAATGGAGCACACTTGGCGGCCATGCCCGCAATGCTCTCGCAAATCTGATGGAAATCCTCATGTTGCAACAACAAACTGGAACGTGTCCCGCACTCAGCCAGGACCGACTTTGTCCAGTTGAGCAGCAGCTTAAGATTCAATGGAGCCAACAATGCTGCCTGACCCAAACAATGTGCCAGGAACTTGAGAATATGTCCAAAGCTATGCGCTGTCGGAGATGTGGAGCTGCTCGTGGAGTGTCCATCAGTGTTGTCCACCTCACGCAGCAGACTCGAGTTGTTGCGAAAGTTGTGATTGGCCTGGCAATGCACCACGAGCAGGCTGAGTATTGCATTATGTGTTGCCGCATGCTTTGACCATAGACTCAACTCCTGGGCGCGACAATTGCTGATGAGCAGTTCCAGAATCGATGGCTTGCAGGCATACATGCCAATGATGGAGGATGTTTGCTTGGCCAATGCTGCCAAGGCGGACAAATGGAAGATGAGCAACAGACTGGCCTGGCTTAAGTTATCCTGCGCTCCTGGCTCCACAGCCAGGCGCTGCACACAGTCATCAATGTCCTGGACGAGTTGTTTGTACGCTTGCTGCAGCAGCGGCACATTCCTTATCAGCAACGTCTCCTGGCACGTGCGCAACAGCAGCTTATGTGCTGTTCCCTTGCTCTGCAGCCTGATCCTGGCCAGAAAGGACTGCTGCTCGTTGTCTGCCTGGAAGATCAGCTGAACGAGGTCGCTGGGCAAACGTGCACGCAACTTTCGCACAGCACACAATAATAAATACAAGCAGCTGAGTTGTTGTGGCTCCTGCAATTGCTGCATATGCTCAAACTCCATGTGCAGCACTTGGGCGACAGCGGTGGCATCGGGTGAACTGTAACCGTTGAGCAGACAAATGCAAAAGAGCTCGTTAATGTTAATCAAGGCATCGCTATTGGTGTCGTCTTGACGCAGAACCTCGGGCAGCATTTGGATGAGATGCGAGAGGGCGAGAAATACAATGGACTCGCATGTGATGTGCATGCGTGTCATGCACTTGAGCAGCGAATTGAAGGAGCCAACAAATGCGCCAATCCGTTCTCCCGTCCTTTCCATGCCATCCAACGATGTAATGTCCTCAATAAACTGGGTCAAGAGGCCGTAGCTAAAGTCCAACTGCTTGCTAAAGTACGGCGTCAGTTGTTCCAGCACGGAGGCACAGTGTGACTTTAAATGTTTGGGCTGTCCGATCTCCAGTTGCCAGCCAATGATGATGTCCACCACATCCGTGAAATGTCGCTCAAAGGCATCGCGATAATTCAACGAGAATTGAACAATACACGTGCTAATGACCATAAAATTGTCGGCACTCTCGGCTCCCTCCAGAAAGTCCTTCAGCATCAGCATGATCTTCTCGGCATAAATATGCAGATCGCATTTAGTGTCGCAACTGTGAAAGATTATCGCAAATTAATTAATTAATTCCAGAAGGCGTCCAGCCAGTTACCTTAATGTCGAACGCAAGGCAATAATTAAATACTTTTGCAGACGTTTATTCTGGCGATAGTTCTTGAGAATAAAATCCTCATAGATGGGATACGACATGCGATTGATGTAGGCAATCAGTCCCAGAGTTTTGCTGCATTCATCAAGAACCGGAGACGGGCATTGTTTCAGCACCGACAACATGCTATCCAGTATAACATCAAATGATCGTGTCAAGTATCCCATGTTGATCGGAGTTCTCACCGCCATTTCCAGTTTGGCGCAAAGTTCGAGGGCTGCCGTGGGACTTGTTTCATTGTGCAGACGTCGCATGATTTTGGACATGCGCAGGTCATCAGACGCCAGCTTGGCATCACGATCACGATCACGATCGCGATCACGATCACTTGCCGTGAATTGCACTAAAGAAATACATACATAGATATAGATATAGATATATATGTTGAAATTAGCATGTTTTGTATGTTCACTTACTCTTGCATTGATGCGATTTACGTGAAATTCCCTTTGTCATATCATTGTTTATATTACGCAGCACGGGATTTGCACTGGGATTAACGGAAGACGCCTGCATATCATGTGCTTTTGACCACAACGTTGTTTCGTTATGATTGTTTGTATTCTTTGGGATCCCATAGTTGCCGTTCCCGTTCCCGTTGTTGTTGTTGTTATTGCCTCTGTGGACAGCGGACACCTCGTTCAGCAATGCATCCTCATTGGCATCATTATAGTTGTCCAGTGTTATGGCGGCGCTTTTCATTGAGTGTACAGTGTACACCACGACTGCTGATCATATATATATATATATATATATATGTATTATATATATATATACATATATTAAGTTTGCGCCACACCGAATTGTTTTTGTTGTTTTGGCTTTCACGTTCAGTTCATAGAGATGTCAATTATTTACATGCATGCAGTGTGTCCACACATTTAAAATGCCGATATTTCTCATGTGCTAATATATCGATGGTTCGAACTAGCTAACTTTATATCTATCGATAGGCGATAAATAGCGTTTTACAGCACTAAACAAACAGCCAAAGATCACAGTTATTTATAAAAATATAAATACAAAAATTTATTACACACGTTACACTATTTCCGGAGGGTGCGTTGTAAAACCAATAACTACTATCGATTTTCAACATACATAGAATGCGAACAGAGTTTTTATTATTGTACATACACACATATTTATTTTCAATACATAAAAAATGCAACATTTTGTCAGTTTGTTTCAGTTTCGCATTTTGCCAATCAAGTGCTGAGTATAGGCTGCCACAATGTTTGCCATCTCGGCATACACTTGATATGGATGCCTCGGCTGCAGTGCAGCAGCTTGGCAACTAGCCTCAAATGCATAGTTCCTGCCCAGCGGTGCCGCGTGGAGTTCCGCAGCCGGAGCCGTCTGCTCGTGCGGCACCAGCGATAAACAAATGTCCCCAACCTGCAGTTGTTGACACTTTAACTCGTAAAGTTCAAACGACAACTGCGGATTACAGGATGCCCAGCCTTGACCATAAACAAACAGCGGATGAGACGGCAGCACTTCCATGTTAACCTGCAATTAAACATTAAGATGATGTTCTCGAATATAAAGCTTAAAAGTTTAGGTAGCCAAGAAACCAGCTAAAAAGTACAAATTTAATATATTGTGAGCAAGTTTTTTTTAGTAAAAAACATTTTTAAAGCTCCATCTGGTCAATATTGAACGATTTTTAAGCCTTATATATAGCTGAATCCATTAATTCTAAATGAGATTAAAAAAAAGTTGTGCAGTATCGTATAAAATGTCAGACAAAACTTGTGGTAAGCACTGTGGCCAGAATATGACCGTTAAAACAAGTTAGATTTGAAAATAGAAAAATAATTTTAAAAAAAGGCAAAGCAATCAAAAAAAACCAATTACTTGTGGTTTTAATTTGCTTACTTTAATTAAATTTATTTTCATTAATTTAATTATAAAACAACAAAAATTGTTATAGAACAAAATTTGTTTAAATTTGCAATCAAATATTTAAGTTGACCCTTTCAAAATTTTAATTGTATCTTGTTTAATGACAGAATGAACATGATTTATGCTATAACTCATAAATCTCAGCAATTATGAGATGAGGAAAGATTAAATACAAATAAGTTTACGCACCTTTAAATGCTGTGTATCATAGCTGAAGGTAATGTTGATTATATGTGATGATGATCTATCGATTTTAACCACAGTTGCCTCCCTCAGATCGAAGAACTGACTACGCATTGCCGACTGAATAAAGTCCTCGGTACGTATGTCCTCGACACGGCGCATCACACCTGTTGATAGCTCGATGTAGGTTCCTCGGAAGCAATCGTTGGCATCCATTGATTGATTGCTGCAATGAATTCAAGATTTGTTAATTTAATAAACATTTAATAAATGTTTAACAGTTTCACTTGGATCGCGTTTTAAATGGATGATGAACGGATTCTGCCTGTTGATTCTGTGTCTGCATCTTGATGACAACGACGACGACTTGTTCCTGTGAGTTGCAATTGAATACTGATGAGGACTCATGGCACTTTCATCTTGTTCATCGGCTTATGCAAGCCAAGAACAAATTCATTCAATTCAGCGTGGTGCTTTCCATGGACTTTCCAGGAATGTCGCCCACTCATGACACCGTTCGTTGTTCGTTGCCTGTTGCCTGTGCTCTTGTTGTTACCTGTTTTATGGCCCACTCCTCCTCTTCCTCTCCTAGCCATAATCTGCTCAAAGCAACAGGTATGCGACAGCATCCTTCACAGTTTTAACACCCCAGGATACTACCTACGTTTCCACTTAACAACCATTGTCTTCTGCTCGCAGCCGGCGCCGTTTTGGCTGTTGCGCCAGGCGCCTTAACACCGAACACCGAACACCGAACCAACAAAAGGTAAAAACACCAAATGCTCTTGGTACAAATACATTTATTTGGTTTTACGTTTTCTTTTCGCTGCCGAGAATTTGATTTGAGGAACGCGACGCTTGCCAAGGCTCTCCCACGTGATGTCCAAGGCGTAGATATAGTATCGCACAAAGAAGTAGAGCACGCCCAGCGCTGAATATACCGAGGTGAGCAGCAGCGGCATGAAAGGCAAACGTGTATGCAATCCCAACATCCGACTGATGACATGCTCATAGATTGGAATTGCAATGAATCCTACAAAGTATAACCACTCGAGTATGTGGAACTTTGGCATCGGCTTATGCATCCTCGTCAGCTGACCATACATCATGGCCATGTAGGCAAGGTACAGTGAATAACGTGGCACGAGCAGATCAACCTCGAAGAGCAGAGGAAACAGCGAAAAGTATCCAGCGACTGACAAGATATACGCATATTTGGCATCCCGACGATCCACCACAGTAAGAAGGCTAAAAAGATGGCATAGTATGTATCAGAGAATCTTGGGAATTCCACTTGACTACTCACCACAATGGTATAAGGCACATTAGTATCGCTTTTTCATGCACATGCCAGCCAAACATGAACGAGGAGCAGGCACAGAGCACAACAGCACGTAGGAACACCAACTTGGCTTGCCTGAAAGAGCAATTAAAGGATCATTTAAATGTACAAGGATTATTTAAATTATAAATTATTTTACTGCGTAGAAATATTTTACATTATTCATATTTTATATTAAAATGTTTCTACATCAAATTTTAATCATTTATTTTACATTATACATATTTTATATTAAAATATGTTTACATAAAATTTTAATCATTTATTTTACATTATACATATTTTATATTAAAATATGTCTACATCAAATTTTAATCATTTATTTTACATTATACATATTTTATATTAAAATATGTTTACATAAAATTTTAATCATTTATTTTACATTATACATATTTTATATTAAAATATTTCTACATCAGATTTTAATCAATTATTTTACATTATACATATTTTATATTAAAATATTTCTACATTAAATTTTAATCATTTATTTTACCATATACATATTTTATATTAAAATATGTCTACATCAAATTTTAATCATTTATTTTACATTTTACATATTTTATATTAAAATATTTCTACATCAAATTTTAATCATTTATTTTACATTATACATATTTTATATTAAAATATTTCTACATCAAATTTTAATCATTTATTTTACATTATACATATTTTATATTAAAATATGTCTACATCAAATTTTAATAATTTATTTTACATTATTTATATTTTATATTAAAATATGTATACATCAGATTTTAATCAATTATTTTACATTATACATATTTTATATTAAAATATTTCTACATCAAATTTTAATCACAATTCTCAATTTTTCTTCAGCGTTAAATTGAGATATGTAATTTCAATTTAATTTTAATTGTTAATTTACATAATGTTTTAATATATGAACTTTTGTAAATTATGTACTAATAAAAAAATTTAATCAAAATAAAACTTTCGTATAAAAACCAAAGCATAACAAAATTAATTTTGTTTCTTAGAAATCTATAAAATTGTTAATATTTAATAATATTTTAAACCCCTTTTAAAGTATGCTTTTAATATTATTATAACTTTTTCCAGCTTGCATTTAAACTCTTTACATAATTACAGAAATAAAATAAAAATTTGTAACGCTAGATTAAGTCAATAAATCATATAAATAAAATATAAACAAGTACTTACTCTTTGGTCTTTGTGAGGAAGAGCTTCAGCAGAATGGGCAGCATAAATAGGAATGTCAGTGCAAAGGTTATAGACGGCGTTATGTTGGGCAGCACAACATGTTTCACCTCCTGAACCAATCCTGAGCTAGTCGACGGTGCAGCATTGGGAAGTGTGCGCTTCAAGGCGCTGACAGCCAACTTGTCGGCAGTATTATATAGTGCCCATATATTGGGTGCCCAATAGGCGTGAGTAAGACCCCGCTTGAAGGGGAACAAACGTGACATCAGCTGGGGCAATTGACGCCAAAAGGGGCCAAAGGATAGCAGGAATGGCGAGAGGCCCACAGCCAAGAGCTTGAGCATGGAATGTACAAAATTTCCTTCTTTCTCCAGGCAATAAAACTTCATGAGGTAGACGGCAAAAGCAGGCGCCATATAAAGGAAGATGTGCTTGAAGTTGAGCAGCACAGCAAAGGCAAATGCGCTCCATAGATAACGCTGTCTAAGCAGAGCACTTATACTGAGCAGGAGTATGCCAAAGAGAAATCCATTGTACTGAAAGTGAATGTGATCCACAAAGATGAGGCCCACATTCAGTAGCAATAGCATGGAGCCGGCAATATGCTGTTGTGTTGACTTGACGACACCCAAGGCGGACAGACATGAGCGCACGCCCAGCACATATATCAGATCCATGACAATAACCGAGACTTTCTGGAAATACACCGTTTCGACCGATGCATAGTTCAGATTCTGTACGATTAGCATTTTGGGATCCACATATTTAGCCGCTTGGGAGAGCAACCATTCAAAGTAGGCAAAGAAGGGCGGGTAGTCGAGCGTCCATTCGCTAGTCGCATCCACATACCAGCGATTCAATGGCAAACTGTGTGTAATTGCCAACCAATTGCGATGCACCTCAAAGTCTGTCGAATAACTGCAATAACAAAGTTCCCAATTAGATTTTGCGTTACTTAATTTGCCGGTCGAGGGATCGTCCACTTACTATGCCGGCAGTAGCAGCACTTTAAGTGCTGAAACTATGCCAACCAATTGCCAAAAGTAACCACTCATTTTGTTTTGCCGCCTTTATCAGTTGGCCACGCATTTGGCACCGATTTTATTTATTTATTTATATTTTTTATAGAGCGTGTCGTTTAAGGTTAAAAACGGGTTGGCAGCCCTTCGGCCCGAAAAAAAGTGGACAGGCTTGGTTCACAGTGTTAATCGAATCGCTCACTTGAACATGTTCATTTATTCTTTTTCGAGGTTCGGCGCGCAACTTAAATTTTTATAAAGGTTTGAAGCTCGTCACCCGTAGGGGAAAGAAGTTATAAATTTAATTCAAAATAATATCATAAAATTGACAAAAATCCAACAAAAATCTTGCAAATATTTTCAAAATACTAGCTTCCAAATTTAGAAAAATGTGTAGAAAGAACCTTTTTTGAAAAAGTGACCAAATATTAATTTTGCGCTATTGGTTAAGCGTTGCCAGACATTTGTTTTTTACTGGGTGGCAACTCGGTTAAAAAAAGTTTTGTTTATATCTTGTGCCCCACACGTGCATTCAAAAAATGGGAGACGTTGTCGAGGCTCTATTTATAAGCTCGTTGAACAATGAGCGCGCATCCTGCAGCGTTCAGGATCTTCGCACGGGCACCGATCTGATGAAATACAAAGGTGGCGGCCAAATGCAGGCGCATAGTCTGCAAATGCTTGGCGCGAACTTTGTTATTGCAGCGAACAGCACGAAGCCTTTATTGCATGTGTGGCCTCTGAATGGGCAGGAGCAGATGTCCACCATCAGATATGTTGTGCCGGGCAAGGTGAATGCCCTGGCCGTGACGCCAGATAACGCCTACCTGGTGGCTGGCATACAGGAAACAATATATGTATGGCACCTCAATTCTGGTCGCCTGCTCAACACGATGTCCAAGCATTTCCAGCCCATCACCTGCATCCGCTTCACCGACAATGGCGAGCATTTTGCCACTGCCGGCAAGGATGGTGCCGTACTCGTCTGGAATCTAACACGTGCTGTTGCACCTTTGGGTTCCGGGGACAGTGAGGAGAATGCTCCTTTCTACAGTTTCAATGATCATGGACTCGCCGTCACCGATGTGCACATTGGACTTGGCGGCATGCGATCCTTCATGTACACCGTCTCATTGGATCGCTGCTGCAAGGTGTATGACCTAAGCGATGGTACTATGCTCCTAAGCGTCGTCTTTCCCGTTGCCCTACACAGCGTCATTGTCAACAAACTGGAGACGAGTGTCTATGTGGGCACGAGCGAGGGTCAGGTGCTCATCTTTCATATGGAGAAACTGCCACGCATGAAGGTACAGGTCTAGATTCCTACAGCTATCTTTTCTAGTAACTGAATTTGCTTTGTTATCAATAGGAATACCATTTGGAAGAGGAGGAAAGTCAAGCGTTTATTGGACACACAGCTGGTTCACCCATCACATCCTTGGCGCTGTCAGCGAATGCCGATCAACTGATTTCAGGTGGCGACGATAAACAGGTGTGCATCTGGGATGTTGGCAGCCGTCAGCTGATAAAGACCATCTCACAGCTTGGTGCCATTACAAATCTACACGTGCGCTTGATCAGCTCATCCAAGTTCCATCCGGGACCCAAAGAGCCGAAATTCTTTGCCGACAACCTCAAGCGCATGATTAGTCCAGCGGACGATGATGACTGCATTGAGTTGCTAATCACAGAGAAGTATTCAAAGAGACGACAGCTAGGAAAACCTAACTTCGATTATAGCTACGATGGCATGGGCAGCTCACCAGCTGCTTCAGACGAGGAGGAAATGAATAAGGATGCTCCTGCTGATGATGATAATGAGGAAACAGATGAAGATGATGAAATGCCGGATGCTGATGATGACAGTTCCAACGCTCTCATCGCAGAGCTGGAAAGTTTACGTGCTGAAAATGCTCGTCTCAAGCTTGAGGCGAAACGTTTGTTGAATTTAAAAGCAGATCAAATTATAACGAATCCGCAGAGCAAGAAATCTTCAAAGAAGAGCAAAAAGGGTTGGAAGAAATAGACTGTAGGATGATATTGGTTAACAATTATAATAAAATGTGTATAGAAGAAATGACTATACATAAAAAAAAGCACAAAACTGTGATGTGATTTAGTTGACGCCTAATTTGGCCATATTATCCATTCCCTCCATCTCATCATCATTAGCATCATCATTAGCATCATCATCATCATTGCTTTCATTGTCATTATGCTCATCGGAAGCGTTGTCATTTTCCTCTGCTAACTGGCGTCGAATCTCGCGATTTGAGTCCAAGAGCAACCGCAGCTGCGACAATATGTCGTCAGTGCGTTGTTCCACGGCGTCCAAGGCACAACTGAGTGCGTCGAGGCTCTGGTTAACGTCCTCCATCTCTGCAATGAACAAATGGTAAGAGATTAACACAATTCCAATTGTCATATATTGCAAATTGAAATTCTACCTCGCAGATCGGCCTCCTGCACATTTGCGTTGCCCGATTCACCGGAGGACGTCGGATCGTGGTTATTCCTTGGCGACATCTCGTTCTTCGTGCTTAAAAAAAAAATACACAAGGCGTCAGCTGACTTCTATTTAATTTATCACAGAGCCATGTGCGTAGTCATCACTTTGCCAACGGGGGCTGACCTTGTCTCTTTCAAATTTTGTGTGTTTGTGTACTACTATTAAACAAAAATTATGTATAAACATATTTTCAAAAATATAAGGGATATTTCAGTGATTGACTTGTTTCCGATACACGTTGTTTGATTATTTCATATTATATATACCCTTGTTTATTGACTACGCTCATGTCCAGGCAGTGTTTATATTCGATAAGACTATCGATTTATTTGATAGCTTGAACTGCTGACCATTTTCAAAGCAACCCTTCTGCTTATATTTTATAGCACTGGCTTGATTTTTAAACAGAGTAAAATGGTTGACGAACTTTGTTTGTCTTCATGTCTACCAAAATTATCAATAAAAATGTGAATCGTTGGCACAAATGGCTGACAAGCTCTCACTGTGTTTGTAAATATACGTTATGTTCAGTTGAATTTAGTATTGATAATTAGAGTGACCAGGTATTTCTAAAACATGTGACATCGATTCACTCTGTTGCTGTGCACTTAACATTTTTGGTATATTTTATTGAAAACGGTATTTTCCGGTTTTCACAACTCGGTCACACAACAGCAGAAGTCAGCCGGTTCGGCAATAATGATAATAAAAACATTGTGTGTACGTTCGCTGATTGTTGCATAAAATTCGTATTGAGAATATTTTTACCAGCTATAAGGTAAGTAGTTGTAGAAATAGTAGAACATGCCAATTTGCACCGTACGATGATGTGATCTGCTTAATATGTGGTGTGTGTGCGTGTGTGCGCAAAATGTGTTTTCTTGTTATTCATCTAAGGAAATAAGTTTAGTCTTTGGTACTCTTAATTGTTAAATTTCTTTTTGTTTTGTTTTTATTTAAGAATTTTAAATTACAAAAAAATTTGTATCACAATTAGTATTATTTTGTTTTGTCCATTTCATTTTAAATAGTATAATTGTTGATGGAAGAGCCCAAAACGGACGCGTTAAACAAATAGAACGTGCGATTACGTTTTCTATTTGTTGTTTGTTTTGTTTAGATTGTGTGTTTTGTTTTTTTATTTTACATGTGACATGTCGGTGCGTGTCCGTTGGGCCCAGAATAGCGCTCAATGCGCACGGTTTGGAATGCCTGTAAAGCAGAAGAGCGACGGGAGAAGGGAGACGTGAGAAAAAGGGATTAATAGATAATCAAATACGAGCAGAACTCACGACGTCTACAGTGACGACCTTGGTAGCCGTCATGGCATTTGCACTCCTTGTTGCCCATGCAGCTGCCATGGCTGCACTTGCAGGTGGAACGCTGCTTGCGTCCAATTTCGCAATGATCGCCGCGCAGTCCGTTCGGGCAGCGGCATTTATTGCTGCCAATGCAGCGTCCACCATTCTTACAGGGTATCACACACTTGGCTGCAAGAATTAGCAATCATTATTACACACTGTGCGAGGAACCGAGAGGAGATCGAGTTGTACTCACAGTATTCACAGTGCAGGCCATAATATCCCTTTGAGCATTGGCATTTGTCCTTTTGTATGCATTTGCCGCCATTCAAACACTTTTCCTTGCAAATACCTGTGGTGCAATTGAAAAAAAAAAGGAAAATATTAATTTATTGTTTTGATCAGGGACCGTAACGATCATAGTTTTTAAAATAAAAATTGTGTGATAAAAATTATTTGTTAATATTTTCTTATATAAACTAATTTAAACTTTAATTTTTGAATTTGTAAATAAATATTAAAAATAATTTACAAGATGACAAAATTATTACCAAAAACTCTATTAAAAATAATAATTACATTTAAATTTTTTTAATAACAAACAAAAGCAATTTATTTTTTAGTTTTTATCAGTAAATCATAAAAAAAACTCTTATTTTCAGTTAAATAAAAAAATTTCCAAACTGTAAAAAATAATTGCATACAATAAAAAATAGAGTTAGAATATTATTAAAAATAAATAATATAAAATACATATTTTATTGCAGTTTCTACTACAAACAGAATTCACAATGCTTAGAAACGCGAATGCAAGGGGCATGCAGCTAATTCGCATCTCCAGGTGCTCCAAGCGTTGCATCGCCTCCAACAACTCGACTTCCTCCAACGACACCACTTCCACTAACAACAAGAGCAACATTAACACTGATCAGCAGCCGCCACCGTTGCGTGCTCGAGCGGCATTGACGGATGAGATAATACGCGTGGATCATGCTGGAGAATTGGGCGCCGATCGCATTTATGCCGGGCAAATGGCCATATTGGGCAACGGACCCATGGGCAAGACCATTGAGCACATGTGGGAGCAGGAGAAGGAGCATCGCAAGCAGTTTGAGCACCTGATACAACAGCATCGTGTGCGACCGACAGTCATGGCGCCAATTTGGAATGTGGCTGCCTTTGCGCTGGGCGCGGGAACCGCATTGATGGGCGAGAAAGCCGCAATGGCATGCACTGTGGCCGTGGAGACAGTCATTGTGGAGCACTATAACGATCAGTTGCGTCAAATTATGGACTCGCCCAATCCGGATAAGGTATGCAAATATATAACTCTGTTAACAGCAACTTTAACTCATTGTTATTTCGCAGGAACTGCTGGAGACAATCACAAAGTTTCGCGACGAGGAGCAGGAGCATCACGACACCGGCATTGATTGTGGTGCGGAGCAGGCGCCCTTCTATAAGGCCATGACCGAGGTCATTAAATTTGGCTGCAAGACGGCAATTGCCATATCCAAAAAGATCTAAGCTTCAGGCACAAACTTATGCGACGACAATAATAATTGCATTGTTAAACCGTGTATACTATATGTAGTAGTAGTAATAATAATAATAATATAGGGTGTTTTATTTATACGACTTCTTTTTTTTATATTAATTCTAAATAAAACACTTAAAAAAGAAAAAACAATCTCTGACACTTAATTAACATCAGGAATAGCAACTCAATTATATTCCTTTCTATATCCTGCAGCATATTTCAAAAGATTTTAGAATATAAAATACGAGGGTCAGCTGACAAGTCATTAGCCTATGTAGGATCGTTGGATAAAGTGTATTTTTCTAAAAAATCATGTTAAATAGTAAATTAAAGAGTAATTTATGTAAATTCTGCGGTTTTCCATTTAGACCAATGATTTATCAGTATTTTAAATATTATTAAACAAAAATTTAATCGTATTTTTAAAAAACTTAAATAAAATAACTACACTGATAACAAAATTTAGTTTTTGACGCATGTTTTAGAGTATTTTTATCAGAATTTTAAGTATTTTGAAACAAAAATTGTTAAAAAACCTTAAAAAAATAAAATACTGATAAAAAAAATGTAGTTTTCGACGTGTTTTTGAGAAGAAAATATTGAATTTTGTGAGAAAAATATTCCTTTTAAGACCATTTGACTAAAAAATCGTTCAGAATCTAGATTTTTATAATAAGAGAAATCAATTGAGTTTTCCTATACCCAGAGCCCATTATTTTTCCCAAAGTTGTACTATATAAATTTTTTGTAATAACCTCCAAGTAATCTACTAAGTGAGAAGATTAGAAAATTTAACTTATCATTAATTTAAGTAAATATGATCGGTTCAAAATGTCAGAGATTGATCAACAAAATTATTACAATAAAAATGGTGATTTTTTGTTGTTTAGCTTTTTATTTAAAACATAAATTTAAAGGTCCAACTGAATAACGCGTTAAGCATTTAAGAGAGTGAGAACTGCATGAACTTTACTTACCACCCTCGCACTGTGTGCCTTGATAGCCATCGGGACAGGTGCATTTCGATGGCTCCGTGCAGTTGCCACCGTTGAGACATTGGGGAAAACAGAAGGCCGTCTCACAGTATTGTCCGGTGTAGCCGACGTTGCACTTACAAATGTGATGCTCGTTGCAATAACCATTCTTGCCACATTTTAATGTGCATTCTGGATCGGGAGCTTAAGTTTTTTAGTTTAGTTCGATCGTTTTGTTTCATTTTTTTGTTGTATTTTGTCGTTGGTTTTTTTTTTTAGAAGAGAAAGTGAAAGCTAAGTGTGTGTGTGTGTGTGTGTGCGTAGATGTGTGTGTAAGCACAACAAATGAATTGATATAATAGCGAAATATGAAAATGATTTATGTCCGTATATATGTAGATACAGCTCTGGCCACGCAAATAGCAACAAGAATACAAACAAATATATTATTTGGAAAGAAATTTTGCTTTTTAAAAATACAGTATAATGTTTAACTAAATTTACCAGGGCCCGAAACGATTATAATTTAAAAAAAAAAATTTTAAAAAAAAAAAAAAATTTAATTTAAAAAAAAAATAAAATTTAAATTTAAAAATAAAAATTGAATTTAAATATCTGAATATCAAGTAGTGTATTTTTAAAATCTAAAAACATTCATTTTAGGTTGAAAAGATATGATTTTTAAATAAAAATTTACATTTTAGTATTATTTTAGATTTTTATAATTATTATAATAAAAATAAGTATTATTTGCGAAAATTGACGTAATTTGAAAATAATTGCTGAAATTTGTATATAAAATTAAACATATTATACAGTTCTCATTGGGTTTGGACAACTCAAATCTGTGTAAATCATTTATTTGTAATATTTTTTAAATTTTGATACGAGCTATAATAAATGGAAATTTGTGTGTGAAATTAAACAAATCAATTTTTTATATTAATTTACTATAATAATATAAATAGTTCATTTAGTATCTGTGCTTTTTATATGACCATACACATATGGACAGTGCTGTGTCAACATTGGAAAAGAGCAAGGACGAGAGAGAGAGAGAGAGACAGTGAAGAGAGAAGTAAAGAGTGGAAACTTGTGTTCTATGGGAATACGAGTAAAAGCGGACTGATTGAATTTTTGGGCATTTAGCGACAGTGATAAAGTGAATGATAAAATGTAATTACAGTAGAACACGCTTAAGAACAATTTTAGTTAAATTTTCCAAATCAAAAAATTGTAATTACGAGTATTCAAATCGAATTTGATGATTGTTCTTAATCGTTTTCTCACAGTTCTATTAAATTTGATATAAAAGCATTTTTTTTATTGACTTTTGATATACACTACCTTGCAAAGTTGTTAGTGAAGTAGGGTTGGAAGCGTCTATATCATACACACCTCTATGTGCGCATTCCTTTTTGAAGTTGAGACGTATGGGTGTCCCAGATAATGGTTTTTCCTTTTTGGTCTGGATCTTGAGGCCGACATTGAATGAGGCGGTGCCCGAGCTGTTTCCGGTGCAGGGCAGGAATATGCTAAAATCTAGCTTAGATTGATATAAAAAATAGAAAAAGACGCCCCACTGCCAATTACCAACTACCGAATCATCACAGTCCACTTACTTTTCTGTTCCTTCGGTATTTGACCTTTTTTACTGATCGATAACGTTGGCGCCTTCAAAATGCTCTCATCCATCGTTTGCAATCGATCGAAATCATAAAAGTACTTGCGTTTACCCGATTTCCATGTGAAATTCACATAGTTCACCTCCGATGGGATTACCAAATAATTATAAAAGGTCGTATCTCGCATTTCGTTCGTCACACGACCGTTGTGTATGGCGTAGATACGATCCGAGTAACCCTGTGGAAAGTAGAGCGCTGCGAGAATTGTTGATTAGTTAATCAGATAGATTATAGGGATAATCTATGGCGTAGGTTAGTAACTGGTTCAAAGTTCAACCAATTGACGTAATTAATCAACTATTGCCTCGACAAGAACTAATTTCCAGTTCGAAAACAATATTTAAAAAACTGACTAAATTTTAGAAGTTAGGAACAACTATAGTGAGGTCCGTTTTAGTCCTGTCACATTAATAGAACTTCAGTTTGAAAAATAACTGGGTTCGATTCCAATTCTAGTTTTACAAAAATGCGTTTTTCAATTCCTTAGGAATGAAACGTAACTCTTCGCTACGTCACATTAAAAAAAAGGAAAAATTATACCTTAAAACTGCTTCAAGCTCCGAATCCGAATTTATTAATCAAAGGCGAATGCAGAAAAATATTTGAAAACGGACTGAGTGTAAAATTTACTATAATATTTAGGGATCGCAAATAAGGCTTTTTTTTTAATACCTTTTTTATTTTGTAAATTATTTTAAAAATTATAATTGTTATGGTTCAAGATATTATTTTAAACATTTTTAAAAATGTTGATGAAATGGTTGATTTTATGTAGAAATATTGTATTTAAGCTTAAATCAATATAACTTCTTAAACTCATTTCAAAATGGAGAATTATATTTGAAAATCGTTTCAGTTGAAAGAGAGATTATGGAAAACTGTTGTCTTTGCAGTATTCGAAATCCATAGTTGACACTATTTGAAAATATTCAAATTGATACGAGATACGAGAGCATTTAACTCAAAAAAACATCATATTAATACCGAGATCTTAAAGTGCTCTGATTAAAATTAAAATATGGAAAATATTAGCAGATAGAGCAAGCTTAAGAATCCACAATATATATGAGATAGTTCCTAGAATAAATAGAAAACAGCAATTCTTGCTTTTATAGTCTTAAATAGGTAAATCCAGAAATATATATGTAATAGAGTTTCTGGAGTTTCTGGAACATTAGTTATTTTGCTGGGTAAATTAGGTAAATTAGTTGGTAAACATTGTTGGAGAAAAACATTTTTAAAAAATTTTTTTAAAATGGAAACTATGAAATTTTCTGAAGCTTTTTTTTTCTTAAGTTTAATCTGGCTCTTTTCTATAGAGAGAATGTGGGATTTCCCGTTGAAAACGGATTTGAAACAAGATATTGAAGATTTTCATATGATTTTTGGGTTGAACTCACCGCTCAGTGTTTTGAGCTGCTGCTCGTTGATCCACAACGAGATGCTCTCCTCCATGCGGTTGTGTCGATTGTGATTGTTGTTGTTGTTGTTGTTGTTGTTGCCATGGTGTTTCCTGCGTCCACCACGTCGATGTCCATTGTGTCCAGCGGCAATGCTGCTGTCATTATCCGCAAAATTATCGATGCCATCATCGGCATTGCTGTGATTCTCCTCCGAACTAATTGAATCGCCTCGTCTATTATTATTATTATTATTGTTGTTGTTGTTGTTGTTGTTGCGATTGTGATGCTGACGTCCCTCGAGTTGGCCAAGACATAATAAGGTCTGCACAATCAGCACCAGATAGATCCACTTCACAATGCAACCGAGTCCCTGCTGTGGCATATTTCTGTTTCCAATCAAATGATAAATGAAAAAAAAAAAAAAACAAACAAATACTAGATTATGTATATTAATTAATAGATCAACTACACTGAAAAAAAAGATCAACTTCTAAAATCAAGAACATTCATCTTAAATCTTTTGTTCTTAAAATAAGACCATTTTAAGACCAAATTAATAAAACTAAGAATATTAATAATATTAATCTAAAAATTCACAGTTCTTAATATAAGAATTAAAAATCTTTAATTGATAAGAAAATATAAATATGTCATATTTAATATGAAGACAGTAATAGCAGGGAAAAACCAGGAAAAAACATATGATTGGAATATTTACAAATAAAAAATACATATAAATAAATCCAAAAAAAGTATAAATATCAAAAAAAAATAAAAATTTGTTTAAAGTTTAAAACACCTGCAAAAATTCTTAGTTCTGAGACCAAAATCTTGATTTTAGAACATTTTTTTTTATCAGTGTAGGAATCCAATCAATGTGCGAAAATCGCAAATCGCAAATTGAAAATTGAAACTAAGTAAACATTGATCAATCAGCATTCAATCAATACGTATATTAGTTGATTGTTTGCATTTCAGACTCGCTTTGTTTGCTCTTCATTATTCATTATTCATCTCCATTATTCATTTGCACCTCCTCCCCTTGTTCTATGAATTGACGCACTTGCAAATATTGATATTTATATTCATCAAACACTCGCGAATAAAACCTGATATCCGTGTGTATATTTCGCTGAGTGATCAAAGAAAGGAAATTCTTATTTGAGAATCGTATGATCATGATATACATATACAAATATTGTACACAGATGTCAAGCTGTCTTCTGGATTCTTTCCGAGTAAAACAGATAGATCAACAGTTCAGTTTCATAAAAAACTAATAATAATAATAATCAATACACATTTATTCATATAAGTTTGAGCTAAAATATATCCATATCTTTTATTCCAATTTCAAATTATTTTAAATATATTCCCTTTTCTTCTATAATTTTTCACAGGATTCCTTGAGTTTGTTTCATTTAAATTTTAACTCAATTATTTTTCAATTTTATATTTATTTGCTGATTAAGTTTATTCAAAATATTTTTAAAGAATAATTTATATTTTAAATTAAATATCGTTCGTCACTTTCTTCTATAACAAAAATCAATTTCCACAGGATTCCTTGAGTTTGATTTATTTAAATTTTTAATCTATTATTTTTGAATTTTATATTTATTTGCTGATTAAGTTTATTCAACATTTTGTTAAAGAATAATTTATATTTTAAATTTAATATCGTTCGTCACAAAATTTGATAATAGAAATTTCGGGGCAGGGACTTTTACCTTAAAAAGAGGCTTTTTTTTTTTATAATTTTGATTATTTAAAATACAAAACATATCTAAAAGAATTCGTTGATTTCAAAATAAAATATCTATAGCTTTAATATTAAAAACAAACAACAAAATTAGTTTGAAAAAGATGAATACCTAGCAGCATGCCTTAATGTTAAAAGGTTTATCTTGCTCTTTAAGGGATTCACTATAAAATTTCAAAAGGTATTAAAAAATCAGGCATCGCAAATAGGACTTATTTTTATTATAAGAATTACTTTTAACTCTTATTTTTCCATTTTTAAAAAGAATTAGTATTATAAAAATTAGTTAACTCTTATTTTTCTATTTTTAAAATAAAAATAATAATAAAATTTAAAGTTTTAGTCAAAAATCATATATTTTCAACCTAAATATCCCTAATATACGTTCTTAAAGGACGTATCTAATGAAAGGTATTGAGCCACGCATCATGAATGTTTTTAGATTTTGGAAATACACTACTTGAATGAAAAGATATTCAAATTCAATTTTTGTAATAAAAATTTAAAAATAATTTTTTAAATAAAATTTATAATCGTTACGGTCCCTGAATAAAATTATGCTTGTTGTAAATTAACAAAATGTCTTATGAACGTTAACGATTAGTTATTAATGTCTGATTGAAGTTTGGCGAGGTTCCCACTGAGCAAAGGAATAGATTGAAATGGAAAAGTGAAGGGGCTACTGAAGTTGCTACTGGTGATTGCATTGATCTTCTGCTGGTGTAAACCAAAAAAAAAATACAAAAAACATAAAATCTATAAAAAAAAAGAGAGACATTTAATCGTTAATGGAAGCAGCAGCAGTAGCTGCGAGACTGATACGAGATTGGAGTAGGAGATTAAGATGCGAGATGAGGACGGAGTCGGAGACGAAGACGAAGTTGGAGTTGGAGACAGAGCAGGTACAAAGTCGTTAGCACTTGGCGTGGTGTGAAGAAGTTGCCCAAGTCAACGACGGTTGCCGGTTGTGGGTTGCCGGTTGCAGGTGCAGTTGAAGGTGCCGAGACAGTGCCGGGGAAGTGGCAGGGGGTTAAGGCAACTCGACGGACAAGACACAAATTTAACATAATGAAAACAAAAAAAAGACACAAAAAGTGAAAAAAAATCAACAAGAGAGTGCACGACTACGAGATACTCTGCATTCAAGCACAAAAAACCAGGGACCGTAACGATTATAATTTTTTATTAAAAAAATATAAAATAAGAATTAATTTTTTTATTTTGTTAAAAAAATTATTTTTAATTATTAAAATTAATTTATATGATAAAAATAATAAATAAATATTATTTTTCAATTTTATTTAAAAATTAAACCATTATTATAAAAATTGTAAATAGAAGATATTTTTCAATTTTTATTTTAAAAGATTGAAAATAAAAATTGAATTAAAATATTTTTTAAACTAAAGGTGCCAGATCATATACATATGTATATGTCTATATAGTTCAAAAGATATTTGAATTCAATATTTATTTTCAATTTTTAAAATAAATATTGAAAAATAACTTTTTTGAATTTGCCGCAAAAAAAAATAACATATGTCTATTTTTCCCACTCTTCTTGGAGACTTTTTTGTGCCTCAATTTTATAAACTGATAACTCTTATTTACGGTCCCTGCAAAAAACATGTCATGTTGCATCTTCTTTAAATTGTTTCTTGAAAAAAACTAAAACTATGGTTTTTATTTTTTTTGCTCAAAATAAAACTCATTTTTAGAACACTGGAATACAGGAAGCCGTAAACTATTATTAAGTTTTATTTTGAGCGAACAAAATATTATTATTTTTTATTAAAAGTAATGATTACTTTTTATTAAATTAATCTTAATTAATCATTATCGGTGATGAAAATCTAAAAAATAATTATATAATCATTATAATGATTGCGGTCCCTTTTTATATTTATATAATATTTTGTTAATAACTTCATTGTTTATTATGAGAGCGTGATGAAATTTTCTTAGCAGATTGGTACTGATATAAATATATCAAGTGTGACACAATTGAAGGCTTCGACAAATAAAAATTATTAAAAAAAAGAATTTCTTACAATTTGTTTATAAATCTTTTCTTTGAAACAACATTCTTAAAATTGTAAGAAGAAAACGATTTATTTTTCTGAGCGTGTTACAAACATTTGCACAAAACCACTATACCCGTGCTTGGGTACAGGGTATCAAAAAAGAAGTGATTGGGCCAGGCCAAGACATCGACATCGACATCGAATCAGTTGCCAGGCAATGGGACACTTGGACAGAGGGACAGTCCACTTGGCTGGCCATTTGTCTGGCCATCAACACAGCACGTACTCTCAGTCTATATGAATGAGCGTAACGAGAACAGAAGAGAAGATGAAGGTAGGAGAAGGAGGAGGTGGAGGAGGGACAAAGCAGTCGATGATGTCCATGTCCAAGAAAACAAGTTAAGGTGTCTTAATAAGATCAAACATGGCGATTATGAGGAATTACTTGAAGATAATGACATGTGGCTTGGCTTTAAGCATACAAATAAGGAATGGAATCGCATAGACAACGATCGAGGCTATCGGACCCCAAATAGGGGGTATTATTGAGGCTATGCATGTCAGACTTTTTGCATTGGGAGGAAAGAAAGCAAAAGGATGAAGAAAAGAAGCGGACAGGAAAAGAGTTTTATTCAATATAGATCTGATTTCATTCTGACTTCCAGAATTTTGTTTCCTTTTATTTCTCAATTATTCACAATTTATGTCTTTAATTAATCTTAATTTAGGCTTCACCCACGATGTTTTTGAGAAGAATAAAAACAAAAAAAAATACAACGCAATAACCGGGAGAAATATAATTAGCTCAAATCATTTGTTTTGACTTTTCCCATTCAAAATTATACATTTTTTTTTATATATAATATATTAATTAATGTTCAAATAATGATAACGCGACGCTCCACATAATACGATTAGTTGACGTATTTCTATGTCATATGTTATAGAATAAAAAATATATTTATGTAGACTACGAGAGTCACATGTGTTGCGATCGTGTTGCTCAATTATTTTCTAGTTGTACTCGTACACTAAGAAAAACAATCAATTAACATCATCAAAACAATCAGTTTTTAATTTCTAACATGAATATCATTTCAGAGTTGGGAAATTTTGGATAAATCTAGCTTGACTAGTCGAAAAAAACTTGATAGGGGATACGGGCTAAAGTAAATTCATTAATTGTGAATAATATTAAAGAATTTCTTGATAGGGGATACAGGCGAAAGTAAATGCATTAATTGTGATTAATATTAATTAGTTAATTAATATTAGGTAAACATTTAAGTTTAGCCAACATAACACTATATTTTAGTGAAAAAAACAAACTCTAAGTTGAAAAACTAATATCAATATTATAAATAGGACTCTTTGGGAGAGTTTTAGACCCACTACCCATTGAAAATAGTATAAAACAGCAAGTCTAATTTATGAAATAGACCAAAAATAGTATTAATATTTCTATAAAGACTTTTCAATGCCTATTTCTCAGTTATAAATTAATGCTCTATAAAAATAGAGACATTTTATGTATTCCGTTGCATAAAATAATATTTATTTATTATAATATCATGATCTTTGATTTGGGGATGCTCGAGTATGTTCAAATAATCGGTGAATCATGTTTTATATATTGTAGAAATATCATTATATTTTTTATATACTAATCACTTTAATTATAATATTTCTTTTCTTTTTGAATTAAGAAAATTAGTTCTATTTTTTCTTTAATATAATCTGAGTAAGGCAAATATTTTCTTTCAGTGATTTTTCAAAAAGATTGCGAATCTATTTACTACCGATTCTAATCGGAATTATAATTATAGCTCAATTCGAGGTCAAGTTCGTTTCGGATGATATAGGAAATATTAAGGCATGTACTAGTTTCAATTTATCAACATTATCTAAACTGAAGCAAAAGCATTTAGATCAATGTTTCTTCAAATCGAAGATCGATGATTAAAAATCGATGTTTTTTTAAAAATCAATTACATTAGCCAAAGAATTACGTGTTTGTACAAAAAATATATGTAATATGATCATAAAAATAATTAATAAAGTATTTATTGATTTGTTCCTCCATGAGTTTTATTTCATAAAATAAAGTAAAGTCGATGTTTTAAAAAAACAAAATTGAGTAAAAATCGATGAATCGATATTTTCATCGATTTTTCTCAAGCTCTAACAAGCGACTAAAAAGGACAGATTAACATTTTAGCGTGAAACCGAAGACAACAACGACAATAACAACAACAACAACTGTAGTAACAACAACAACAGCAGCAACAACAACAATTTGTTAGCTCTTTACGATTATTGCCTTTCTCACACCTTATTACCAAGAAAATAAAGAAGCAACCAAAAACAACAACAACAACAACAACAAATAAGCGACAATGAAATGTGAAAATAAAAATTTCAGTGAGAACAAGAAGCTGTTTAAATCGAAGATGCTCCAGACCTGGGTGCTCTCTCTCTCTCTCTCTCACACTCTCTCTCTCTCTCTCTGTCCCCCTCTTGGCTACAAGTTTTGATATTGGGAATCGGGTTTGAGTTTGGGTTTTGGGTTCGGTCCGAGAAACGGAAGAACTGTGGAAATCGCATACTCATATGTATGTAAGTATGTTTAGACAGAGACTCTACAGGGGCACTCGAGTTGAAGAGCAGCCAAGGATGGGGAGAGAGAGCATGAAGAGAAAGAGATAAAGTAGAATAGGGAGGGGGGAGTGATCATAAAAAATCCATATACAATGACATTAAAGTAATACGTATACATATGAAGAAGAACAAATTGTTGCCAAAAGGATGACAACTAATGTGGCCAACTAAAAGGCCGGAGGAGCAGAGAAAAAGGAGAAGCCGTAAAGGGAATAAAAGTCAAAGCATCTTAACAATGCCAAAACGTTGTACACATCGTCGATCGATCGACAGTTCGGACCAGGTCCAATTCACTGGCTACCGATTAAAACGATGCTAACAATAACAACAACAACACTCGTTGTTTGCTTAATGAACACACAGTGAACAACAACAAGATCAACAACAACATCAACACCAAGCAGACAACACACAACACACAACAACAACAACAACATGAGAGCATCAAAAACACCTTCAGCAAATAAATACTTGCAACTCAGGCAGGAAAATCAGACAAGCAGACATATGCGACTTGTGAATGCTCTACAATGTGTTAAAAAAAGGGTACGCTTGTGGTTTAAAACATATGATATCGGAAAACTATAATCCAATCAACTTTCCTTTCATTTTTCCTTTTTTTGTAATACTTATTTAACAGTTTTTATTAGTTAATATGGTATACATCTGTTGATTTAACTAAATCTAGTTAATTTTTCATTTCAACTCTAAGTTTTCCCGAAAATTAATGCTTTCTAAAATTAGAATAATAATAATTATAACACTAACCATTAATATAGTCTATAAAATACCTAAGTATAACAATAAGATTTTATGTTACCTTGGACTTGAAAGTATATCAAATTAGAAAGTCTTTCCTCAAGGTAAAAATCTAGTGACGATAGATTATTCAAGATTCAAAATTTCTTCTTCAAATCTTCGTCTCGAAATTCACTTAAGCATCTACATATGTATATTTTAATACGCTTAGCAAATCTTATACAAATATTTTAAAAACCTTTCTAACGGCTTTATATTTAATTTAATTTGCTTAATTTTTTGTATGAAAGGTTATTTAGGGATGCAGTAAATTCTCAAATACACTATAGAATGTTACCAGTAGAGTGTAGAGAATAGAGATAGGTTTGTAGATTAGTAGTAGACTTTTCTCTACAAATTTACTCTTTAACCGTACACAGATACAAAAAATCCGGGAATCCGGGATAAAATCAATTCAATGCGATGTTAGAAGTACGGTAATCCCGATTTTCTTAAGCCAAGTACAAAATACTTGATTCAAGCACGATTTTTCTCAGTAATATTTTGACTTTCAGGGTTCCGTACATTTTATTTTTAGTTCGATCAAATATTTTTGGTTTATTTGACTTTTTGAATTTTGAGTCGTTGCCATTTTATCCGTAAATTGTCTTAACTCTGAAATTTAAACTTGAATTTTTTAATGTTTTTCTGTAGAGTTGTACTAGAATCGCGGGAACTCACACTCTACACTCGACTGAAAAACTCTATAATTTATTTTGAGGCTTTATGAATTCGAAGTTTTTTCAGGGAAAACTTTGGTGAAAAAATGTATAATTTAATTGATATACTAATTTAATGTGACTTTCGCTAAATGGCAGTTATAGCTTTAATAAATAATATCAATTGTATAAAATACTGATCTCATTAGTTCTCTCGATATATTTAATCTCAAATTGTTAACTGATAGTGCAACATGTTGCATGATTTGGGCCATATGCTCGACTTTGACCAATGGCCAGAAGATAGAGGCCAAGACGCAAACAGACATAACAATAAGAAGAAGAGGAAGAAGCAGAAGAAGCAGAATAATAACAGCAACAACAACAACAACGAACGACTGTCTCCAAGTGGGCTCAAGTACCGCTGCCAACGTCGCTGCCGACGTCGCTGCCGGCGTCGCAGTCGCAGCCGGTCAAGTAGCGAGCGCGAGACAAGCAGGCTGGTCAAGACAAAAAGACAGACGCTGGGACGAACGGGACGGGACGTGACTGACAAGGAGATGGGCATGGGAATGCTAACGGGTGGAGGGGGTAAAGCGACAGAGCGAGAGAGCGAGAGAGAGAGATAGAGGGAGGGAGGGAGAGAGGGAGGTAGGAAAGGAGACAGACAGCAGCAGAAGCTACTTCAGAGAAACAGAACTCTGATTTCTGATTTTGCGATTGTGTGTGCAACATGACTGCCTATGTGTGTGTGTGTGTGTGTGTGTGTGTGTATATATGTATATGTATATACGATCGAGATTGAGGAGTTTTGCACACCATTCCATTTGTTGGTTGCTGTTTGGACTCAAAGGAAGCATTCAAGTGGCCAGGCCAACAGCCGGCCGGCAACATGGGGCAAGGTGTCTGCGTCTGCGATGGCGGCAGCACCGGTTACCAGCCAAGAGACAGACACATTCACAGTCACACTCAAAATCACAGTCGCAGTCACACTCGCAGTCACAGTCACACTCGCAGTCACAGTCGCAGTCACAGTCATAGAGTGTGCCCTGTTGGACAATGACTACGCCCAAGCGCGCCAAAACGCCAACAACAACACCAAAGTAAATACACACATACATATTTACATATATACATATGTACATGCAAGTACAGGCAAACAAGTTAAGGCTAAAATACACTGAGACAATCAGGCACCAACAGAAAAAAAAAAAGATTTACACTGCCACAAATCAAGTTGCTATTTGCTAGAATTTTCATTCTTTTTCGGTTATAAATGGCTTAATATATGTACTATTAAAATAATATAATGATATATTATAAAAATAATATTATAGTAATTTTTTTGATCGAATTAACTTTTCACTTAAGCTGTTCTTATTATTTCGCACACGTTTGTAAATATTTGTCAGCTTTTAAAGTTCCATTTTCTTTTTAATAATATACGATCAATTTTTTTTTTAGTACAATCCGCAGAAAATTCAACCGTTAATTTCATGTAAAAAAAATAAAACAAAAAAAGCTTTAAATTGCGCATTTATGTAAATCATTAATTTCAGCCACATCCATTTTGTTTTTAAAATACATCATACATACTACAAAATATTTATTTTATATAATTACGATTGTATTGTGAGTGAGTGTATTACAAAATATTTCTTCTATATATTATATAAAGCAAAATTTTTTAAAATTGCGATTGTAGTAATAAATGTTTTGCTGAGTGTACAAACAATATTTAAAACTCGACTCACAGCTACCAAGTTTATTCAACAGCTCAAATTGTTTTAAATAAAATCAAATTGTGCTACACTGCATTTATAAATACTCTTTCAATGCGAACTAATGCCAGAAGTTATTTACTGAAGCTTTATTATTAAGCCCGTAGTATTTATTTTAATCGACATAAACTGTCGCATAAACGTTAAAAGTTATTTTAAAAAATTCAGCTTATTTCCATTAACAACTTTTGTATATTAACCGATTTCGGTTAAACTTGATCAGTAAGAAAAATCCAAAAGAAGAAAAAACGAACGAGCGAACTAAAGCTTAAATTATTTTCAAGTTACACAGCAATTTCTCACTGTGTAGTTGTACATGTATGTATGTATGTATTTGTGCCTGAGGATCACTTAGTTCAAGCTCAGCTGATAGCTTGAGCTTGGCTTGAAAGCTTTATGCGCTTTCTCGCTCACACACTCACACATTGAAGTTCAATTAATGTCCAGGGTCACTACGAAAATACAAACTAACAAAAAAAAAAGTAAATACCAAAAAGGGTTCGAATTTTGCATTACGTAATTTAACGAGTATACATATGTATGTACATATGTAAGTATGTGTGTATAAGTATATCGATTGTTAGCCGGCTTCGCTTTTCTTGCACTTTCAATATCGTACAACAACAACAACAACAAAGGCAACTGCACATGCGCAAGGGACATTGGGACATCAACAGCATCATTATCATTATCAGCACAACGATGATGATGATGATGATCGTTCGTTTATTAAAATCGTTCAACAGGCAATCAAGTAAATGATGCGGACAAGCGCATATTAATTGAACGATCGTTCAATCGATTGACATTAAACCGTTGAAAGCGGTCAACAGAGCTGCAAATTGGATGCTGTTGCTCTTGTTGTCGTTACTGTTGTTGTTATTATTAATTGTGGATTGCATGTGGATTGTAGATTGCATCGCCGTTTTGGCGCACATAATTATTTATTCTTGCACTTTTATAGTTTTTAAATTTCATTATACAAAAAAAAATAAATAAACACATTTACACACAGGCACAAGCACACAAATCAAATTTATTTTACTTGTTTTATATCAATTTACATTGGCTTAAATCATTAATGTAACACAGCAACAAAATGCGAAATTTTTGCAAATTTGCTTGCAGAGGACTACGAGTAGTACCGTTCGAAACCGTTGACGAGTATTAACTTTTTGTTGATGTATTGCCGTTCGGTGTGGCCGGCGCGCAAAAGGGCCGAAAAACGACAAAATACCAAATACCAAATCTATTTAATATATACCGACACTCTGTTAACGAACAGCACAATTTGAGCACAACAGTGTCGTTCCAGCTATTTTTCCGCTAGCGCACTGTTAACTGACAGTCTGTTAGTCTTCTGTTAGCACTTGTTCTTTTTCAGATGGCGCACGATTTAAATTTTAGCTCTAATTTTGAAATAAAATTAATTTTTGATGAAAATTTTTAATTCGAAATTAGCTAAAGTGATGGGGATCATTTTTATAAAGGTTGAAATCTCGTCACTGCAAGGGGGAAAAAGTTACAAATTTAATTCTAAAAAAAATGTCATAAAATTGACAAAAATCCAACAAAAATGTATCTGCAAAAATTTTAAAAATTCTAGCTTCAAAATGAAGAAAAATTCATATAAAGAAAGTTTTCGGAAAAATTACGAAATATGAATTTTGTACTTTTGGTCTGGCGTTACCGGACGGCTATTTTTACTAGGTGGCAGCTCGGTAAAAAAGACGCCGTGTCGGATTTTCCCGTTACTATCTTAGTTGACTACAAAAACCTGTTGCTTCAATTTTTTAGTGGTGGGACTAGCTTTACGCAAGTCTGGTCACCTCTAAGTTATCGATCGCACATTAGGGTTAACAGTGTCATTTGAGGACAACAGCGGCTTAACATTAACATTGCGACAACATCATTTGTTGTTGTTTCGCCGCTAGATTCGGACGTGTATTCTTCTCTTCCCTTCAAATTTCGCTTTTGTTGACAAATTGCCAGTGGTTGCGAACCGTTATTTGTTATTTTTTTGCTGTTATTAACGCAATACGTCCAACATTGATCTCCGCCGAATCTGCAACAATAACAATAACAATGCCGTGTACGCGTTTTCTACCAATTTCGAATAACATTTAAACAATTTGCTGTCTGTTGTTTTAAGCCGTGAATTGTGAAGTGCAAACGAAAGTTATTTGTTTGTTGTGTTGTTGTTGCGTGTGGCAGCATTTCAAAATGCAATTGCAATTAATTAGTGTCTAAATCCCAAATACTAACTTCACATCTGCATTTAATAATTCAACGATCAACGGGTAAGCAACAAAATGAAACCAGTTAATAATACATGTAATAACGAGTCATTGTGTGCGTGTGCGTTTGTGGACTTAACTGCGTTTGTGTGTGTGCATATGTGGCTTCAAAATATAATTTGAAACATTGCGCATGCAGTTGTTGTTGTTGTTGTTCCTATTACTGCTGCTGTTGTTGTTGGTGTAATGATAAAAGAATAAACGGCTGCAATCGAATGACGTTTCCCACCCTCTCTTCCTCTCTCTCTCTCTCTCTTCTGTTCAGAGATCAGCATCAGCCGCAGCAGCTAATATAACACACACACATGCACACAAACAGAGACTTTTTTATCGTACACACATACATATACACTGCAATATCCAAAACGAATTCACATTCATCTTCGTTCGCTTCGCTTTGTTTTCTTCTCAAATTTTTGCTTATTTACTTTTGTTGTCATCTGCTCTCTGTTTGTTGTCCTGCCAGTGAGTTGCATAGCTATCAGCTATGAATGTGTGAGCCGCTCTTGCACTCTCTCTCCCTCCCACAAACGCATCATCATCATCATCATCTTTTGTTTGTTTTGACTGAAGTCTGTCTCTGTCTCTTGGCTTTGACCAAACAGAGCAACTGATGATTCATTCAATACACGGAAACCAGCTTTTGTCTTTCGACAAATGCAATGGGCCTCAAAGCTCGACTCATTCATGATGATGTGTAAAAAAAACCCGCTACTTATGCATACTACCTACATACTATATAACATTTCTCTGTTCCGGTTGTATTTTTCATTTAAATAATATTAGAATAATATTATTATTTTTATTTGTATAACCACGCTAGTCACCAAAATGTAAAGTTAGCATTTTTATTTTCGATTAGTCAGCACACAAGTTTTTATAACCTGAACTCGACTTTAAATAGGTAACAAAGGGTATGATAAGTTGTGAGTAAATTATATAAAAAAGCAACAAATACATAAAATTAATAAGTCATCAAGTCAACATTTGAAACAAATAAAATGTAATATGAAGAACAAAATAAGAAATCTTAAAAATGGCAATTGTTTTTCTTAAATCTTAAAAACTTTTAAGAATTTTAAAAATTGTTAGAACTAGTTAAAATAATAACTATAATATGGTATCGTCTTTGCACTGCTTGCAAGCAGTATGCACATGTGAAATATTTTACATATAACTGCTTACTGGGTATCTTCTAGCCGAGTCTACCAGTTTTCTTTTTTGCTTGACAAACTTGACACAAAATGTATGAAAAGAAATAAAATAATGCTGATGCCAGACCCCACTAAGTTTTATATTTTCCCTTGACATAACTTGACTCGGGGCTTTAAAGCTGTGGATTTTTAGATTGATTGATTACTCAAGTCGAATTTAAATTCAAGACTCAATTGAATTAAGATATTGTAGATAAGACGACGATAACGTGTAAACATCAAATGTATGTAAAACATGCATAAATTTCATTAAGAACGAGGGTGGATTTAAAATTAACAGGCAAATGAACCCGAAAAACAAAAAAAAATATGTAATTTTATTTATATATTTATATTATTCTAGTTTAGAATTAATAATTTATTGCCAAAACGAATGCGGTGAAAAGAAATTCTTTTAAAAATATAGAAAAATACAGTCATTTAAATTTTTATATTAGGAAAAAAATATAGTACTGGGGATTAGTTTTGTGATCACTTTGCAAGCATATGCAATAATATTGGTAAAAAGTTTAAAACAAAACCCGTAAATTACTGTTGATTTTTATATTGATCGAAAAAATAAAAATCATTAATAATAATTTTTGAATTTTTTGTTTCTTGTTAAAAATCATGATTATTATTAAATTAATGATTAATATTGAAGAAAACGTAAAAATCATAAATTTGAAAATCTTGGCGGAAATGCAGAGATTTTAAAATAATGAAGATTTTTGTGGGAATCATTTTTTTCTAGGTCCATTATAAGTTGGTGTTTTTTATCTACAAAAAAATATCATTATTTGCCTGTAAATATCTAGAAAATCAAGTGTGTTATAAATTTTTCTTTTGAAATTCATACGAATATTTTATTTAGTGAAGGAATTTATGATTGTTGACGTCTCGTCTACAAACTGAGCGACCCTCGCAGGAGTGAGCAACCCCAAAAAGACTTTATAGCAGGCATATGTAATGGACATACATATGTACATATATAGAAACAATCCTGACCCTCTGTCGACGGAATTTCCTTCTATATCATGATATGTACACACACATACAGCTGTGTTCATGAAAATAGCAGTGTTTTTGACCTGCACTTTTAAGATTGATAAATCCTATGATAAAGACCATTATGGGACAAAATTTGTTTAATAGTGCTAAATGTATTTATTTTCACATAACTTAACAATATTTTTTTTATTTTTTATTCACTAGTTTTTATATATGGGTTAATAATAACATAAAATCGCTATATTGTGCTGTTCACTGAAATAGCAGTCTTAACAAAAAAAATTAAAAAATTCAACATAACTCATTAAAAAACTTAATGATACTAAATAACATTTAGTTTATGCCCTAATACTTAGTTGTGTATCCTTTTTTCGCTATTACAACCTCGCACCTACGTGACATGGAGTCGACCAAGTCCTGGGAAAGATTTAGGGGAATCTACGACCATAACATGTGAACGCTGCAGCTTAGGAGACGGGGATTGATTTCAGACATGGCGTTTGATGTCCCCCATAAGTTTTCTATCGGGTTGAGATCCTGGAACTGAGCTGACCATGCCAAAAAATTGATCCTTTCCTGCCTAAGTCAATTTTTAATACATTTTCTGGGGTATTTTGGATCGTTATCCTGGTGGAATGTCCTTTTTATTTCCAAATTCCAACTGGCATATGTCAACATAATGTTCCTTAACATATTCACGTTCAAATTTTTGTCCAATATCCCTTCGATCATAAGTATTGGGCCCACACCGCTAAACGAAAAACATACCCATACCAAAATTTTAAGTCAACCGTGGTTAACTGTCTTGTCAGTATAATTTGGAAGATACTCCATGGTCTTTCTTGGTGGAGTAGGTTTGGGGGTCGACGGATATACTGTCTAGAACCAAAAAAGTGCAGTTTGGCCTCATCTTTCTAAAGGATATTACGCCACTTTGAAATTGGCCAGTTCTGCTGCACTGATATTTATATTTATATTTCTATGTGGGCCCAATACTTATGATCGAAGGGATATTGGACAAAAATTTGAACGTGAATATGTTAAGGAACATTATGTTGGCATATGCCAGTTGGAATTTGGAATTAAAAAGGACATTCCACCAGGATAACGATCCAAAATACCCCAGAAAATGTATTAAAAATTGACTTAGGCAGGAAAGGATCAATTTTTTGGCATGGTCAGCTCAGTTCCAGGATCTCAACCCGATAGAAAACTTATGGGGGACATCAAACGCCATGTCTGAAATCAATCCCCATCTCCTAAGCTGCAGCGTTCACATGTTATGGTCGTAGATTCCCCTAAATCTTTCCCAGGACTTGGTCGACTCCATGTCACGTAGGTGCGAGGTTGTAATATCGAAAAAAGGATACACAACTAAGTATTAGGGCATAAACTAAATGTTATTTAGTATCATTAAGTTTTTTAATGAGTTATGTTGAATTTTTTAATTTTTTTTGTTAAGACTGCTATTTCAGTGAACAGCACAATATAGCGATTTTATGTTATTATTAACCCATATATAAAAACTAGTGAATAAAAAATAAAAAAAATATTGTTAAGTTATGTGAAAATAAATACATTTAGCACTATTAAACAAATTTTGTCCCATAATGGTCTTTATCATAGGATTTATCAATCTTAAAAGTGCAGGTCAAAAACACTGCTATTTTCATGAACACAGCTGTATGTACATAGTTATGTATCCATGCATGACTGAGACTGCTTATCTCTAATATCACTGTGGCCCCCTTTAGTTTTTAGTTCGGTGATGGGGAAGATTGAAGGGGGAACAATGGGGAGAAGAGACTTAACACACAAACGTACACAGGAAAAAAATATCCAATTCCGGAATAAAATCAATCCAATTCGGTGTCAGAAGCACGATAATCCCGGACTCTCTTAAACCAAGTACAAAAATACTTGATTCAAGCACGATTTTTCTCAGTAATATTTTGATTTTCGAGTTCTATAGTTAGATAAAATATTTTAGGCTTCTTTGACTTTTCAATGTTAAGTCGTTGCCATATTATCTTAATTTAATAATAATATTCTTAAACAAAAAGCATGCTAAAATCAAGAAATGTAAATTTGAATTTGAGAATGGTTTATTTTTTTCTGTGTACAAAGATAGAGCGAAACTTGAATATTCAGATTTCAATTTTAATGTCATACCCTCCCCAATTCCGAAAGAAGTAAGAAAAAGATGAAGAAGAAGAAGAAGAGGAAGAGGAGCACAAACACACACACACACACACACACACACACACACACACACACACACACACACACACACACACACAGAGAACACACACACACATGTTGATCAGGCATATGAATTTACCCCGAAACCAAACAGAGCCTAAAAACTCTGATGCGATGGGAAAACTGTGTGTGAAAGAGGGGGAGTGTGTGTGTGTGTGTGTGTTTGTGTGTGTGTTTGTGTGTGTGTGTTGCGGGGGCTGTTGCAAGAATTTGTTGTTGTTGCTGCAAATGGTGCAGAGTCACCGGAAACGGCGTTAAATGCGTAACAAGGCGCTTTTCAATTTAACCGATCCAAATACAAATAAAAAGCATTAAATAAATGAAATTGTGTGTATGCAAAACATTTCACATTGCGACCTGACAGTTCTTGTTATCTGCGTGGATAAAACGCAAAACGAGAGAATCAAACTGTCACATAACAAAAATAAAAGAAAAAAACAAAAAAAAAAATAAAAAAAACTGATACAAGAAATGTAAGAGAAACTCGCTTCTAAATGCCAACGTTGTAATACCCTATTAAGTTTAATTTTTAGAATTTATTTATTAAAGTCAAGGCTGAGCCGAACCTATGAAATTATTTACCACGCGAATCCGAATCAGAACCGATCCACCTTCTTAATAAAAAGATTCGGTTCGAAAAAAAGATTTATACTTAAATATTATGATTTTCTAATATTGCGCAGAATATTTGTGACTTCAAATAAAAATATGTCATATATTCAAATCTTCAAATAAATTAAGATTGCTTGCAAAACTTGAATTATTTAATAAAAATTTTATAGGTTTAAGAAATTGAACAAAAATTAAATAAAAAAAACCATGAATTCAAACATTTATCAAATTTTTGGTGGTTTGCAGCCTTGATTAAATTTGTTATACTATTATACTAAAAATGAGAATTCTTATTTCAAACATTCATAGAGACTTCCTTAAAAACCAAACAAGTTTCTCAGATAACAACGTAATACTTAACCGATCTTCAAATCAGATTTATGATATATTATATTCATCTTAATGAAAGTTGAAAAGATTTCGATTTAAAACATGAATAAACTCCATGCTATCAAATTGAATTATAATATTGCTAAAAATAAAGGTCTTCCTATAATAATTTCCATTTTAACCGATCTTTTGTATGACAGCCATATGTTATAGTTAACCGATTTGATGCAATACAAAATATATACTATTTTCCACTATAAAAAAAGCTGCTCTTCAAAATTTCAGCCATATAACAAAAATAAGAGCTCAGTTCACATAGGTTTATATCAGCTCAAGTGTTTTTTTTTGGGTAATTGTAATTGTTACATACTTGATGGGAAAATGATAACACCCTGTCAGCGTTTAGGGTATGCATAAAACTGAACTCAACTCAAACGCAACGAAAAACAAACAGAGCTTAATTGAAATTTTTCATTGCTCTGCGATGATATTTTTTTGTGGTTGCAACATTTCGATATTGAACGGCGCGTCGCAAAGTTCGGTTCAAGTTCTGCCTTCAACATGTGTTAGAAAAACCAAAAATTTGTAATAATATAAAAAAAAAAAACGGAAATTTAAAGAAAAATTATAAATATTTCAATACAGAAATATTTCAGTTCTTAAATCAATCTATCTTTCTCCCTTGCTCTGTTTATAAGGTGGGTTTACCAATTCCCTTAAGTCGTCGCTGACCTTTTGATTGCTTATCTTCGCCTGTTTTTTATATTCTTTAAATTTTAAATTGGTCATAAAAATGTACATATACGAGAAAATCCATTTAAAACGGTTGCTGATAGCGCCTGAAAGTTGCATGATTCGAAAAATGTTTACTTCCAACTTCCAAAATGACAATGATAACATTTAACAAAATTCAGGGGAAACAATATCGACAAAACGAAACAAAGAAAAACAGTTCCGGTAGATTAAATACTCTGTGTCTGGATTACTAATAACATTTTTTTTAATTTATAAAATTCATATCTGAAATAAAAATATTTTGTGTGATTTGTGAACGAAATAATTCCAGTTAGTTTTTCAACAAAAGAAGACAAGAAATTTTCTAAATCTAAATTGAAATATCTCTAATAAATATTAAAAATATCAAATTTAAACTTAAGACTTTTTGAAACTTAAGAAATTTTGAAATAGTGTTCCATTTTATTAAGTTTTAATTTATAAATAATAAATCTATTTATGTGAATGTATTGTACATATTTTAATATTTCTCGAAACTGTGTTTTTAGTGCAAAATTGTTAAGAAAAGCTTTTATTTTACTATCCTGTAGAAGATATTTACTGAAAAAATAGCTAATGCTGTAAAAACAGGTTTTTGTTACATACTTTCGCAGAAGTAGAACAGAAAAAACTCTATAATACTTATTGATATCCCGGTCAAGAATTTAATATGGGTAACCCGTCCTATCTTAAACTATTTCTAAATACTTATGATTGTCTCTTGACAGAGAGTTTTTGAATTTTAAGTACATATATATATAACTACTGATTATATAGAATAAAGCTGACCCAACTGAAAAATATAGATCTAGGCTAATTTTATTTATATTATGATAGGTGCTTAAATTAATATATAAGTAAATATATATTAAGTAAATAATAAATAAATAATATATTCATAAAAATTGATAAACTAAGTAAATATCCAAAATTGTTTCCAAATTGTAGATTTATCTTGAGTTTACTAAAAAGTTTTTTTTTTAATGGACTGAGCTTTAAGCTCAAAATAAAGAGAATCCCCTCACAACAACCGTTACAAAGTAACAAATAACCGTAACAGAAAATAGCGTTCTAGGTGAGGAGTGCACGACTAGTAGCTACCCTGTACACATACGTAAATAAGAAGATTCTTGAAGAGATAGAGTCAACTGTTTGAAAATATACATATATACCCAAAACTATACATTAATTTACAAAACATTATAATACCCTACACTCAATTAATACTAATATGTATGTCTGTATGTATGTGTCTCGATTTGCAGCATGGATGCCCCCACACAATCTATATACCCGCATTCCGCAACGCTTTTTGCTGCCATCAGTGCCTGTGTTTTTGTGACCATCGGCGTGTTCGGTAAGTGCTCCCTTAATACTAAATCGCCCCTCTCTAGATACACTGTATGTATACACTGAAAAAAAAGACCAACTTCTAAAATCAAAAACATTCAACTTATATATGTTGTTCTTCAAATGTCCTCATTTTATAAGACCAAATTACTAATACTAAGAATCAGGGATTAAAACCGAAACGAATATAGGTTTCAGTTACGGTTTCGGTTATGCTCGAATTAAGGTTATCGGTTATCGGTTATGCAAAATCTTGGAGTATCAGTTTAGTAAGGGTTATCGGTTTTTTATAAGTTTCGGTTTTAAAATACCGGAATGGTTTCGGGTTACATAAAAATAAAAATTAAGGTTTTGGGTTGACCAAAATAAGAACCTTTATTCATTGTTTTACATAAAAAATTACTTAATACTCTTTTGGCCTGGAAAATAATGTTATGTGGTTATTGGAATGATCCAGTGTAATGTAGATTTTATTATAATTTGATCTCATATAAATTTGGTCAATTTGGTTTGAAAATTTCGATTATTTCGATTTTACTGATATTTAACAACTTCGAACTGCCATAACTTTGTCAAAACTCAATAAATTTTCATGCGCAATGTAAATTTGAGCATTATTTTGCCTCTTAATTTGTTTAAATTTTAAATTTTTTTAATTTTGAAAAATCGAAAATTTTGAAATTTTTAGAAAATTTACAGTGTTACCCCTTATCATTTTTCAAAAAAATTCGAAAATTTCAAATTTTCAAAATAAACCAAATTTAAATGCAGAACGAATTGAGAAGTAAAATCATGCAAAAATTTATATTATGCATGGAAATTGATTGAGTTTTGACAAAGTTATGGCAGTTCAAAGTTATCAAAGTACCTCAGTATTTATTAACCATTATAAATTAATCGGTTACTAAACGGTTATTTCGGTTTATGGGTTACGATACTGTGGAAAAACATTTTTTCGGTTACGAATTTCAGTTACGGTTACAAATTTCAATCACAGTTTTTAATATAAGAGTAAAATTCTTAAACTGTTAGTAAAATATAAATCTGTCATATTTTATGTGAAGCCAATTCAGTTTGAAAACAAGCGCGGGTTCGAATCCCACTCTTATCAAGGAAAAACATATTAAAGGAATATTTATAAAATACCAAACAAAGAAAATGTATAGATACATATACATATATACACGTATAAAACAACAATTAAAAATTTATTTTTTTGTCATCAGTATTTAAAACTGTTTGGTCTATAAATAAGAACTTGGTCTTATTTGAAATGTTCTCAAAATCAAGATGAGTTTTCTAACTTTAAGAATTTTATGTTCTCGACTCTCCTTTTTTTTGACTGAAATTCTTAGATCTGGAACAAATATCTTAATTTTTTAAACCTTTTTGCTATCAGTGTATAATAGATATATTTGGTATATATAATTACAGGAAATCTGATAACGCTGCTGGCGCTGCTCAAGAGTCCCACGATACGTGAACATGCGACAACTGCCTTTGTCATATCCCTAAGTATATCGGATCTATTATTTTGCTCATTCAGCCTGCCATTGACAGCCGTGCGATTCTTCCAGGAGGTACGATTATATATTATTTATATATTATATTTACCAACCTTTTTGACAAAGAAAAATACATTTTCTTTCTTTATTTCTTATTATAATTTCTTATGTTTATATTAATGAAATTTTCATTTTTTTTTTTATTAGAGCTGGACTTTTGGCGACACATTGTGCAAGATCTTTCCGGTTATCTTCTACGGCAATGTGGCCGTTTCACTGCTCAGTATGGTGGGCATTACACTCAATAGGTAGGATTACAACTGCAATTGCAACTGCAATTTGGGGATAACTAACTCTCTGATTCCCAATCTAAATCAGGTACATACTCATTGCTTGCCATAGCAGATACTCACAGATCTATAGGCCCAAATTCATAACGCTGCAGTTGATATTCGTTTGGGCCGTATCCTTTTTACTGCTGGTAAGTCAAACAGGAATGGCAAATAATAAATATGAGTTAAACAAAAAACTGAAAAAAATATTTGGATGAATAGGGAAATTTTATATATACATAGTATTTTTAATAGTGTATCCTAAAAACATTTATTTTTTAATTTTAAATATAATATTATTAAAAATTAAATTTGCAATAATTTTCGTGATATTATATATCTAAACTTAAAAAAATTATGAAATAATGATTAAATGCCCATTTTTATTTTAAAATCACAGAATAACTTTTATTTTTCATTTTTTATAATCAAAATGTGAAAAAAAAACCAGTTTAAATGCACATAAAAAGATATCAAAAAGTACCACTATTTTGTTAATAAACAAATATCAAATTAAATTATTTCATAGTTTTTTTGTTACTTTTTAAGATTTAATTTTGCAATTAATCTCGTCTTTAATCATAACTTAAAAAAATAATGATTAAATTCCCATTTTTATTTAAAAGATCAAAGAACAACTCTTATTTTTTATAATAAAAGTTATAATAAAAGGGAGTAAAATTCAAATACAAAAAATATTTCAAAAAGAATCACAATTTTTATAATAAAAAAAATATCAAATTTAATTACTTCATCATTTTTTTATTCTGATTAAAAGATAAGAGTTATATTTTAAATTTTTTCATAGATCCAAAAAAAGACTATTTTTTGTACAATTTATATTTATTACTGAAATACCGGGATTATACATATCTGATAATTAAACAATTTTGCACTTTCAGCTTCCCCCGATATTGGGCATATGGGGCGAGATGGGTCTGGATGAGGCGACATTCTCATGCACGATACTCAAAAAGGAGGGTAAATCGATTAAGAAGACACTGTTCCTAATTGGTTTTCTGCTGCCGTGTCTGGTGATCATCATTTCCTATTCCTGCATCTATATAACAGTGTTGCATCAGAAGAAGAAGATACGTAGTCATGATAATTTCCAAATTGGAGCTGCCGGCGGCGGTAAGACGGCATCCGCATCCGGTTCATATGTGACAACGACGAGCACACGAAAGGTTCGTGAGGATAATCGCCTCACTGTGATGATGGTCACAATATTTTTATGTTTCCTCATCTGCTTCCTGCCGCTGATGCTGGCCAATGTGGTGGACGATGAGCGCAAGACATCGTATCCCTGGCTGCATATCATTGCATCCGTCATGGCCTGGGCATCCAGTGTCATCAATCCGATTATCTATGCGGCCAGCAATCGCAATTACAGGTACACAACTCAAATACCACAAGAATATTTAAACAGAAAACTAATTAACCTGTCATTATTTCATTTTCAATTTTATAGAGTCGCTTATTATAAGATATTCGCATTGCTCAAGTTCTGGGGAGAACCACTGTCACCGATGCCAAGTAGAAACTATCACCAAAGCAAAAACTCTAAGGAATTATCGGGCGTTATTCGCAGCACCCCATTGTTTCACGCTGTTCAGAAGAATAGTATCAACCAAATGTGCCAAACATATTCAGTATGAGTCTTTTGTATTCGAGTTTGCAATACATCATTAACTACTTATTAATATCTATGTATTTTTTTCCTAATTTATACAAATATATATATATTATATATACGAGATCGAATAAGAAAACAATCAAAAAAAAAACAAAGAAATGTAGAAAATAAAAATATTGTGACGATAAAAACAAACCGCTTCTTTTCATCAGTAGAGTGAGAGAGCTTTTCAAATATTGACTGACAATAACGACTCGATAACAATTACAAATATCGATTGACTATTGCTGTAATTTACAGAGCAACAACAAATCGATTGACAGACAAAAACGGCTCGATAACAATTACAAATATCGATTGACTATTGCTGTAATTTACAGAGTAACAACAAATCGATTGACAGACAAAAACGGCTCGATAACAATTGCTGATAACTTCCAGAGCAACAACAAATCGATTAACAATCGGCGCTTAAGACGCTCAGCAGTTAAATATTTATTATTTTGAATTGCAACTTGTGAATTTTAAGAGCTTTTGTGTTTATTTGGTTGTACTCTTAATGAAAGTATTATCGATTTGCAATAAAACAAGAAAAGAACTTTTTGATAAATACATATTGTTGATGAGTTTTTCTGTATGTCTTTCAAGTTCCAGTCGATGCTTAGTCATGGTGTGCGTGTGTGTGTATCTCTGTTCGTGTGCTTGGAATTCTAGAATGTATCGACATTATCATTTTCATTATCGACATGTTTATCATTAGCATCATCATCATAGTGGAATTGCTCAATGGGAATCTCAATATCATCGAGAATTTTGAGAATCTTTTGACTCACTTGATCGTCGTTGTCCTCGCAGATCATTCTCACCTCCCGCAACTTGGAGATGTACAAATCGCGCTCCTGCTCGGTCTTTTCTAATTCGAATTGTTTGGTCCTCAAGTTCAATTGATTATCAGTAATATGCTTACGATATGTTGAACCATCGCTAACAAATGTGCGTGCCCGAATCTGATGATCGGCAAATACTGGTCGTGGTGTAACCAAATGATGTGGAGGAGGCGGCGGTCTGGCAGCACTCTGCACACTGGCACCAAAGCCCATGGGTGCATGATCACGGGCCTCAAGCGCATTATATGGCTTGCCATTATAGTTGGCATTGAAAAACTTATGAAACCATTGTAGAAACTCGAAATTATCCTGAAAGCGTCCCTTGATCAGCCGCTCAATGGGTATCTCCTTCTCCACCTGATTTTTCTGAAAGCTCGCCTGCAAAAGCTTAAAGTTATGAACAAACTCGTGCTCCTGATTGGCACGAAACTTGATGCGCTTTATGGCCACCGAAGTGGGAAAGAGCATATCCATAAACTGACAATATGCAGCGCCTACATAGAATACATAGAATCAATAATCAGAGTTGACTATTTCCACAATTTTCACTCACCAGTGCAGAGTTCCTCAATCTTTTTAAATTGCGACTGCAATTGTTTATTAACCCAGGTCAGCATCTCATGGCGTGACCAATTTTGCGAAGATACATTTGTCGAGTGCACATTAACAGCCATTTTTACCAAGATATCCGTTTATATATTTTACCTAGTACTTATGGATTTTACGTGATACGCACAAACAAAAAATTAATAGGTTTTTTTTTAAATTCTAGAGACCCTGTGACACTATATTTGACTGTGCTAAATCTATACACATACGATTCGAATTCTACGCTTTATCTTATTAAAACATACGCTTACTGCGATCTGAAAAATGATCCATAAAACCCTTCTGAAAGAATTCGAGAGTAACGCAATCGCTTTTTAAGCACTGTAAGACAAGCGTGCATGTGTTAGCACCAACAAAAAAAAAGCTCAAAACTATGCACTCCCTGCTTTAACGTAGGAATTTCCTTGCAAACAATCAATCGCATCTCTTCCTTCTTATGACAATTAGCAACAAAGTCTACACAAGCAATACTTAAGCTTTCTTGTAGAGTTTGCTTTGCTCTTCTATGGGAATCAAGCTTTCCAGGAATTTGCTTTGCTCGTTTCTACACACTGACACACACACACTCACGCGTTTTACACAAAATTTATACACATGGGGATTTCACATTTAAAAAAAATGGTTTTTATTTCTTATTCCTTTTGCTTTCTTTCAGGAGAATTCTTAACGCACACTAGAGTTGTTAACAACTTGAATACACACACACAATATATGTGAGGTATTGTTGCCGCATCGGGGATAATTATTTTTTATGCCTTGACGGCGAATTTGCGTTGTGGGAAGATGGAACGCTTGCGGATTTCCTTCAGCGTCTTGCGGTTGGCATCACGCGGCGACAGAGCCTTGCGCATGGCGCGAGTCCTCTTTTTGCGCAGATCCAAAGGCTTGTACTTGTTCTTGAACACCTTGCGCAGATTCTCCTTCTGCTTCTGGTGCATCACAATGTAGACGCGAGCGATGGCTTTGCGCACAACGCGGCTGTAAAACAAATACAAAACAACAAATTAATCAAAAGTTCCAAGGCTGTTGCTTGTGTGTGTGTGTGTGTGTGTGTGTGTGACTTACATCTTGGACAGCTTGGATGGTGCTCCGCCGGTGACTTTAGCCACACGCAAGTTGAGCAGCTCATTCTTGAGCTCATCCAATTGCTTGGTGAGCTCCCGCTTGTCCTTGGTTCTCAGTTCGGAACACTTAACCTTCACCTATGTTTCGCATATACGGGAGGGAATAACAAGATAATTACAACAAATTAGTTTTCATTGGATCGAACGCATAAACACAAAAAATAATAGTTCACACACAATATATGCACATTTCGTTTAGTGTTTCATATATTTCTTTTCTATTTTATATACAGATGTGCTTTATTTTTAAGAATTAAAATTCACAGAAACTTGGCACCAACCATTTTTCTCGCTGGTCACGTCAAAAAAGAAAGAACTAGGGCCGTACAACAGAACTAGGGCTGCAGCATGAAAACAAACGCCGATTTTGACAGTTGCGCTGCTTTACAACACTAGCGTTACACAGCACTGTTCCATTTCATGTTAACTGGCGACTAGTGCTGTTAAGGGTCAGAAATCGACAAAATGGCAACGCCAGCAAATCTAACCACAGCCCCCGCACTAGTGTTGTCAACTCTTCAGGACCGGAAAAAGCTATATAAACATTTAGAAATAGCTAGAAAAAGCTGGTAAATCTTGAAGAAAGCCAGATAAGAAGTTTTTATACTTCTTAGGTTGACTTTATATAATATATATTATATTACAACTATATACAACAGAAATATTCTAGTAGTTCTTTTGACTTAGAAAAAGCTAGAACTCCAGATCTGACGGGAAACAAGCTGAATTGGCAACACTGCCCCGCACAACACAAGCAATTCCGCAATTCGTTTAAATTGAAGCGTTAATGAATTTACCGTGGAAAACAAAAAGCAATAAATAAACAGTCAAGTAAAATCCTAACATGGCTGACAGAGCTATAAAACTTCTTATAATCGGAGAAAGTGGCGTTGGGAAATCCAGGCAAGTACTTTAGAACACTCCAATTGCGTATTTTTCATACACATATATATGTATGCACACACACATATGTAAACAAATACGTAAATAGAGATTTGGGCTTAGAAATTGTTAGTCATATATACGTACTGCGTATTTCAACAGAGATTCTTTAAGTTGACATCCGTGTTTATTGACAAGTGTTTTGCTTTTCATTTAGCCTGGTACGTCGTTTTGTCGAGAACAAATTCGATGAGAATCATGACGTCACAATTGGTATGGACTTTAAGACTGCGGTGATGAATGTGGATGGCATTGATTACAAAGTCGCATTGTGGGACACAGCTGGAGCCGAACGGTTTCGCAGTCTAACGCCTAGTTTCTATCGTAAGGCACTAGGCGCTATACTCGTTTACGATATAACAGATCGTGATTCTCTGGTCAAACTGGAGGCATGGCTGGCCGAGGTGGACAGCTTTAGTGACAATCCAAATATAGCCATTATTGTGGTGGGCAATAAAATCGATAAGGAGCGTGTTGTGGATCGTGAGGAGGGACGCAAATTTGCCCGCAAACATCGTGCGCTCTTCATTGAAACATCGGCCAAGTGTGATCAGTTTGTAAGCGATGCATTCAAGGATATTGTGGAAAAGGTAAACTTCTGTGTTTCTCATCAACATAAAATTAAATACATTAACTTTTATTTACAGATTGTATCATCGGAATATTTCGGCAATGGCAGCGCTTCAAATGGCATGAGCATAGACAATACTCAGGACGTGGATTCGGCACCATCAACGTGTTATTGTTGATCCTTATGGCTTTTCGATAACTAATTTTGTCAAATCTCTAGTGTGTATTTATTTAAACGTTTCAAAATATCATTAGCATAAAAAGTCGTCAACTCAATATGCCTTCTCACATATCCCCTTAAACAAAGAAAACCTAATGCCCGTTTCCGTTTGGTAAGCAAAACACGACAAAATGTTAAATGTACTTCAATTGTAAATATAATTTAACCCCATACATCAATTCAACTCTTCACCGATATTTTGTTTCTTATTTCTCATTGTTTATGTTCTCGCAGAGTGAGAAAGAGACAAAGCAACTACATATGTATATTGTAAAAGTAAAAGTTTCGCAAAACAATTTGTTGTGTAGATTTTCATTTAATTATTTATTATGAAGACATTACTGCTTTCAAGTCATGATCTCTTTCCGTTAAATTTCATACAAAAAAAAAAAAAAAAATTAGATGAGGTATACATTCAATTATAAAATTTTTCGTTACCGCGAAAGAGAGGAGAACAGAACAATTGGAAATTAGAAATGTACATGGAGCACGAGTACAGTTATTCATTGTTGTTTGTTCTTATTGTGATTTGGTGCTGATTGTGAGTGTATTTACATTATCGATGAATTTTGTTTGAATTTATCGTTATCGCTAAAAACACAAGGTGATTGATTGATTGGTGAGGCTGAAGGGACACAATTCCTGGCATAAAACGCCCTATTATGTACACTTTAATCATAGTGTTTACTTTTTTTTTCAAATGTTTGTTTTTAATAGAGTCTAGGCATTACAAATGTAACTTAAAGTATAGCAACGTCTCTGCCAAGATCAAAACGATGACTTGGCTAGTTGGTCACTGGTACGCCCATCTCTACTTGCCAGCGATGCCACTCTTTTTGGCATCCAGTTCATAGATAAGCAGGCGCCACATTTTCACCACAAACACCTCAGCCTCCTCATCGAGCACCTGTATGGAATTGAAATTGATTTAGTTAATTTATCAATGGTATATTGTATATTATTTGGTTAATTACCATTTGGACATCGTCCAGTATGCTTTGGGGCGGACTGCCAGCCAATACTTTGGAACATATAAAGTCGACCAACGTTGGCTCCGGCTCACCGATATATTCAATGATTTTCTTATTGATCCATGGACGTATTTTGCGTTCCATTAGACCGCTGTCAATCTCGTTGCGGTCAAGTTTATAATTAAATAGCTCCTCCTTTGTGTGGGTATCCTGTCAATAATGCTTTTTATATGGCGGCGTTTTTCATCATGCACCTTTGCACCATTCTCATCCTTTTTGGTGTTTGTCGCGGCAGCATCTGCGCTGCCCGCAGATGCAGCTGCATCATTCTTACCGTGGTGTTTGCTATTGCCACTGTTGTTGTTGTTGCTGCTGCTGCCACCGCCATGTTTGCCGCCATGTTGGCTGCTATTGTTGTTGCTGTTCCCTTTGTTCCCACCGCTGCCGTTTCCGCTGCCATTTCCACTGCCCATTGAGCCGGATGATGTTGAACCGGATCCACCACCGCTTCCACTGGCATTCGCGATCTTTTGGCTAACGGCAGCGGCAGCAGCGGTCGCCGCTGATACAGCAGAACTTTGACGCTCCGCAGCCGTTTGAGATGCACTCACCGATGTTGTGCTATTGCTTAAATTGTCATCATAATCTATAGGAAATGTATCAGAACACATGTTTAACACTTTTGTCAAAATAAAATAAAAATACACTTGTTAGCAAAGCCTTTTGGCAACTCCAAGGTGAATTTACTAAAGGTGACGTTCTCACCACAGCTGGTCTCCTGCTATCTCTTTCTAGCGCTTGACGAGAGAGCGAGTTGAAAATAGTGGATGGGACCTCACCACATTTAACTCGTTGCTACTCTTGAAAGTTGCAGCGTTCTCTTTCTCTCTCTCTCTGTCTCTCTTACAGCGATCTCTCCAAGGAGTTTTAGTATTTTCTACATGGTGGCAGCTTTATGCCTTTGGACAATTTATAATATGAGGTGGCAGCTTAGCAGCCAATTCCAAGAACAAGCACTAAAAAACTCTCCAAATGGCATAAGTGTTGTCTTGCTCTAACTAGTGTCGTGTCCTGAAACTGGAATGCAAAAAAGAAATCTCTCCAAAAGACAATATTGCTGTCTTGCTCGAACCAATGGCATTGCTAACAAGTGTCATGTCCTGGAACTCTGGAATGTCACTCACCTAGCGGCACAAGTTTACGCTTCTTGGGATTGATATTCTCATCGTTGTCGTCATCGTTCACAAAGACGCCAGTGGCCTCAATTTTCTTCTTTTTGAGATTGTTGCCCAGCGTGAGGGAGATGAGCGGCATGGACATGGGCGGCGTGGCGGATGCAGCAGCGGAGGCAGCCACATGATCATTGTCCATCGCATTCATTGTGGGTGTGTGGATGTTGGACAGTGAATCTCTTGATTCGCTATTCTGCCTACTAACGCTATCAGCGGACTGATTGTTATTGTTGCTTATGTTGTTATTGTTGCTATTCTTAAGATGCGAATAACCGCTGGCATTGGACGCCGTATCCGCCATCGAGGCGCGATCATCATTTGTCGATATGGAATCCTCGGACGGTGGCGCCTTATTATGCGAACCAGTTGCAGCTGCTACAATCTCCAGGCTATCATAGGCATCGGCCATTTGATGCTGATGCTTGCGACGATCCTGTTGATGCTGCTGCTGCTGTGTTGACGATTGCATTTCCAATTCACGTCGCTGCGCCTCCTGATTCACATTGATCAGAATCCTTGGCTCGTAGAGCTTCTCGATTTCGCGTCGTGCCTTTTCAAATTCTTGCGATGGATTCTCAAATTCGCCGCTAAAGATTTTATTCTTCAATTCGGCCAATTCGTCAGCTTCCTTTTCACGATCCTTGGAATCGGCATCAGCTTCACGTACCCGCTCCGCCAAACGTTGTTGCAGCTCCCGGCCTCTGTAATATAAGGCATCATCACGCTCATCATCGTAATCCTCAACGAATTCCTTCAGCCGTTTGGCATCCTTCTCACGCTCCTCCTGGCGCATCATCTCCTTAAGGCGATACTGCAAATGATATAATAAAGGGGTCAATCGATAAATGCAAATTCTTCACTTGGACTTTTTACCTTCTCATTTTCCTTGGACTTGCGTTTCTCGCGTATCTCCCAATTGGTGAGTCGCTCCTGGTAGGCGGACTCCTTTTCGCGTGCCTTTTTCCGCCTTCTTGCGCTCGCGCATCTCCTCCTCCATTTCCTTTTCACGGCGCGCATCTCGCACCGGTTTATTGATCTTCTCGTCACGTTCCCGATCCCTGTCCCGTTCACGCATCTCCATGCGTTCCCGCTCCCTTTCACGCTCCCGTTCTCGTTCCCGTTCACGTTCTCGTTCACGGTCACGCTCCCGTTCGCGTTCCCTTTCACGCTCCTTGTCGCGCAGTTCACGCATCTCACGTTCCCGCAGCTCACGCATTTCTCGTTCACGCTCTCGCTCCCGTTCACGTTCACGCTCACGATCCCGCTCCTTGGTGCGAGATTTGGAGCGACGTCGTCGATTGTCCTTGGCATCTGTGCCGCCACCGCCACCACCGCCGCCTCCACGATCCTTGTGATCCTTGCGCACCGGCGACTCATCAATTGTGACAATGGATTCTTTGCGACTGCGACTGCTTATCTCCTTGCTGCTTGGTTGCTCCTTCTCACTAATCTCAACCACTTCCTCAACTTCATTGCTGTTGCTGGCAGCGATGTTGGCGTTTGGTTTTCCGCCGCCGCTGCTGCTGCTGTTGCTAGTTTTTCGTTCGCTTTCCCGCTGCTTCTTGCGCTCGCGATCACGTTCGCGTTCCTTCTCCTTTTCCTTGGTGGCCAACTGTTTCTCCTTTTCCTTCTCCTTCTCCAGCTCCTTGCGATGCTCATCGGCCTCGGCACGCTTACGAAATTTACCAATCTCACTGCTTATCAGATTACGTTTCTCCTCCTCGAGGGCATTATCGTTTAACGATTTGATTTTGAGGTCATCCTCGCCGCGACGCGTCTTCTTGTTGCGATTGGTGCTGCTGCTGCCGCCGTAGATGTCACCACGATTGTTCCCATCGAAGCCATCAAATTCATGCTTGTGCTCCTCGAGCAGATCGTGCATCTGGCTGGTCGCATACTCGTCCTCAGTCTTTTCATCCATGGCATTGTGTCCACCCTCGCCATTCTTGCACTCCTTCTCCTTATAATCCTCGATTAACACTTTGTTCTTGGCATCTACCTTGGCTAACAACGTCTTACCATCAATCTCCAGTTCGCTCAACAGACGCACAGCGCGCATCGCCGCAATTGGACCACTGTAATTAACAATATTCAACAATTAATTACAAGTAAATGCAGCAATTAATTATAGATAACAGAATTCAACAGTTAATTACAAGTTCATTTAACAATTAATATTGTATAACAGATCAGCAATTAATGATGTTTAACAAATGTCAATAATAAATTATACATAACAATTCAACAATTGATTAATTCAGAAATTAATTATACATAACAATTTAACAATTGATTATATATAACAAATTCAACAGTTACTAACAAGAAAGTTGAACTATTACGAATATATAACAATTGAACAATTAATTATACATAACAATTGAAAAATTAATTATATATAAAAATTAAATATACATTTTAATTCAAAAATGAAATGCATAACCATTTAACAATTAATTATACAAACAATTCAAAAATTAATGATACATAAGAAATTCAACAATTAATTGTATATAACAAGTTCAACAATTAATTATGTATAACAATTTAGAATTAATGTTGTTTAACAAATTTCAACAATAAATTATGCACAATTAAATATACATATTAATTCAAAAATGAATTATATATAACAAACTCAACAATTAATTATATATAACAAGTTCAACAATTAATTATGTATAACAATTCAGAATTAATGTTGTTTAACAAACTTCAACAATAAATTATTCACAATTAAATACACATATTAACTAAAAAATTAATTATACATAACAATTTAACAACTGATTATATATAACAAACTCTACAATTAATTATATATAAGAAACTCAACAATTAATTATATATAACAAACTCAACAATTAATTATATATAACAAGTTCAACAATTAATTATGTATAACAATTCAGAATTAATGTTGTTTAACAAACTTCAACAATAAATTATTCACAATTAAATACACATATTAACTAAAAAATTAATTATACATAACAATTCAACAATTAATTATATATAACAAATTCAACAATTAATTATATATAACAAATTCAACAATTAATTATGTGTAACAAATTCAATAATTAAGGATATATAACAATTTAAATTTCGACAGACTCCAGTAGACCCTTTGCACTTTTGAAGTACAGGGTCTAATTACGTTGAATGCTTACTCGAATTCACAGAATCCGAATGTTGAGACGCGTTTCCAGTTAATAACAACACCGCATGTGGCCAATATGCGCTTGAGCAACGATTCCGGGACACGTTCGCTAATATTGCCAACGAATACGGTTATGACGGGTCCTCGAAATTGAGGCTGCGGCTCTGGCGGTCTATGATAAACTGTTGGCTGTGAGCTGATCGTTGCCGAGTTACGATAACTGCGTGGCGGGGGATTGCCCATCTGCTGCATCAACTAAATAACATAAATGTTTATATATAATTATAGATTTTGACATGTACGAAATAATTTCGATTACTTACATGCGGCGGTGGTATCGATGGCATCGATGCATTCATATATGGCGGCATCGGCGCACGCGGTGGATATGACATTTTGTTGTTGTTCCCTTATTAATTTTTTGTTTTGCCTTGCTAAATACTAGTATGTTGTATATTGTTGTTGGCGTGCGTGCAAATTAAAGCCGACACACGCACACACACACAACACACACACACACACACACACACACACACAATGCACGCACACGGGAATAAGTGTGAATGTGAATCGTGTACGATATTTGTGGTCTGAATATGGATATGCGATCGCGTCTCTATTAAACGGAGCGTGCGCGTTTAAGCACACCACATGCGTATTAACTTTGCCGTCTCTTATTATGTGCACAAAATGCGTTTTTTTACATACATACATATGCAATTAAAAACTACACGAAAAAAAGGTTGCTATTCTCAAATTTTCACCACTGCGACCGCTGTTACTTAGAGATGAGAAAGCGTTGTGCTTATCGTACAATGTGCGACAACACTTTCAATGCAGTTCTCATTGAAATATCGATATGTCATCGAGTTGCTCCTTAATCGATACTTGCAAGTGTTGGAAAATGCTGCAATTCTGAACACAGCTGATTTATTGCCAAACACTTTCCCATTTAATGCATATGCATACTATAAAATATAAAATAGCTTATAGAAAGTTAGAATATTATTCAAATGACATTTTAATAAATACACTCTGGACACTCTGATTAAACTAATGGTGACACTTTACAATTTGATGAGTCAGTGCTTATTGTGTGCCTAAGAGGGAAACATACGAATTTGTTTTGATTTGAAATCCAAGCAACAATTATACAATGCGGCTGGGAGGCGCGCTTCGATGCCGCAGCGTCATGAGGCAACAATATGTGCCACAGCACAAGCCAGCGCTGGACGATGATATAAAGCGTTTAGAGGATTTCCTGCTATCAAAACCAAATATTTTGGTACTCACTGGCGCTGGTATCTCAACAGAATCAGGTGATTACAAATTGGAATATACGACAGTTAGTCAAGTAATTGTTTTGCCAAAGAGAAATGCTTTCATAATTGTATTTGATTGTTAAAAATTGCTAGCGATTTAATTTGCTTGTCAGAACATTTACTTAACTAACTGTATGTACCCGTTATATGAATTTGATTAATACTCTATTGTCGTAGGCATACCCGACTATCGCTCCGCTGGCGTTGGCCTCTATGCACGCACCAACCACAAGCCCATCCAGCACATTGAGTTCCTCAAGTCTATCAATGTCCGGAAACGCTATTGGGCCCGTAACTTTGTCGGTTGGCCAAATTTCTCAGGCACACAGCCAAATGCAACACATCATGCACTGGCTCGATTTGAGCGTGAGGCACGAGTTCAATCCGTGGTCACACAGAACGTGGATCGACTTCATACAAAAGCCGGCTCCAAGGATGTCATTGAATTGCATGGCAGCGGTTATGTGGTCAAGTGTTTGAAGTGCGATTATCGCATCGATCGTCATGAGTTCCAGAATATACTCAGCTCATTGAATCCGTCGTTTAAAGATGCCCCAGATATGATACGGCCCGATGGTGATGTGGAAATCCCAACAGAATATATTGACAATTTTATAATACCAACCTGTCCAAGCTGTGGCGGCGATCTCAAGCCGGAAATTGTCTTTTTTGGCGACAATGTGCCCCGACAACGATTGGAAACAATTGCCGGCATGGTCTACAATAGCGATGGTCTCCTTGTGCTCGGCTCCAGTCTGCTAGTCTTCTCCGGCTATCGTATTGTGCTCCAGACGAGAGATTTAAAGCTGCCGGTGGCCATCGTTAACATTGGAGAGACGCGTGCCGATCATTTGGCTGACATCAAAATCTCGGCCAAATGCGGCGATGTGATACCCAAGCTCTTTGACTTCCGAAACAAGGCGCAGGGACCTTAACAATTATAATTTTCAAAATATATAAATTATTAAATAAAATATTTGTTGATTTTGATCATAAACATTAATTTTTACTCTTTTTTTTTTTCTAATTCTGAATAAATGAGGTATGAAATAAAAGTTTAAAATTCGTAGAATAACTTTTATTTTCGATTTTTATTCTAAAAATACAAAATTAAATTTTGTTATTGTGTGATTCTAAAAGCTCTTTGACCTTTTATTTTTTAATGTAAATAAAATGTTATAAAGTAATTATAATTTAATAAAATTAATTATAAAATTATTTTATTTTTCTTTTTTATTTTTTCTTTTATTGCTTTATGTTACTTTTTTCAAATCTGGCTAATTTTAGCGGTCAAAAATTGGCAACAGTGTCAAGTGCCGCCAATTTATTGATAACTGCAATCGATAAGCTGCTTCACATAATCATATTGTGTATTTTTCAACACTGCTTGTCAGGCCATCAGCACGATGATCATCGATGTTTTCAAAACCTCGATATATCGTTCTCACTGTTTAACAATATATACTTTTTAAATTACACAAATTTATTCATTTCATCACCATCAACACCCAAATTTTTAACAGAAAATGTACGTTAAGTAATTGTTATGAAAATTTCTTAACGAATGCTGACATACCACATCACTGGTATTATCGAAAAAACCCATCGGTAGTATCGATGGTGGTGATATGTTGTTGCATCACTAGCAGTAGTAAAATAGAAAAAAGAGGCAACAACAACAACAAAAGCAACGGCAACGGCAACATAACATCCAGAGAGGCATAGACAATTCTAGCTGTTATTTATTAGTTTTGAAACAAACACAATGGCCTACGACTTAAAAAAGGAGTCCGATGTTAAGGAATATGTGGAGAAATTAGGCGTTGAATATCGTTTTGGCTGCTATTCGGAAAAGAAACCGGAAGGTAAATAGCAACAACAACAACAACAAAAACAGGCGGTCTGTTCGATTGCAACAACAACAACAACGAAGAGAGCAACAAAAACAACTGCGTGCTCTAACCTAGGTTTCTGTGTATCGTAATTACAAAACATAACATAATCAGTGCCGCAACAATAACAACGAAACAAATCGAACGTATTAACGCTATATATAAATATATTATTATTATTTACAGTATGCCATTTGTTGGGCGATTATCTGGAGGGCATCAAGAAGGACTTTGAAAAGGCATCCAAGGTATATAAATCGACATGTGACGATTATGGTTACGCAAAATCCTGCTACAAATATGGTAACTACAGCTTCCTCGGCAAGGGCAAAAGTGGCAGCAAAGGCGAACCCCGTGTCGCCTATCAATATTATGAGAAAGGCTGCAACCTAAATGATTCGGATGCTTGTCTGCATTCCGGCCTGTTGCTCGTATCGCGCTCCATGCCCAAAGAGATTGACAGAAATGTGCCCAAGGTGAGTTGGCAGTACGACAGAAAAGTCTTCATTACCACACCGAAGACTTGATACCCTTGCAGACAAAGTATCTTAAAATATCTTGAATATTAAGAGCGATTTGCATACAAAAATCAAAGTTTTGACAACTATATCATATGACAACTTTGATCATAATGTATAAGATAAACTCAAAAACACACTCTGTACATTTTGTTGAGATAACTCAAGAAACAACCAAGTTTTTCATACTAAATGTTGATTTTTGAGTGATTGTTGTTGACTAAATTTGATCAAAATGTATTAGACACTAACAACTATACATCTTGTGAGTTTGGTTGAGATAACTCAAGAAACAACAAACTTGTTCGTACTAAACCTTGAAAATTAAGTTAAATAATGAGATGTTAGTTTGCAACATAAACAAACGGACAGAGAGATGGGGATATGATGACTAAGTTTATTCTACTGATCCGGAATCTAAACACTTTATGGAATGTGTCTGCTTTTAAGCGTTACACATTATAATACAGTCTGCAAGGATATACTTTATACAATATAACAACTATGTGTAGATATTTTCTAATGCCAAATCTTTTATTATGATAATATAGGGCCTGCAATTCCTGACGAAGAGCTGTGACATGAATAATGCCACCGCCTGCTTCTATTTGTCGGGCATGCACATTTCGGGCGTCCAAAAGAAGCCGGATGATGTGACGGTGGGCAGTGGAAGTGGCAGCGGCAGCGTGACTCCAGCAGTTAAGACTCCGGCTAAGGACACCGACTACATTGTGCTGAAGGACATGAAGAAGGCATTTCAATTTGCCTACAAGGCATGCGAATTGCGCAACATGTACGCCTGTGCAAATCTAAGTCAAATGTATGCACGCGGCGATGGCATCGAGAAGAACGAAAAGGAGGCGGAAAAATACAAGAAATTGGCGCTTGAAATGCAGGATGAGGTTAAAAAGCAACAGGAGACGCTCAGCTTTCAACAGGGCGTTGGCATGCCTAACTGATTATCATCTATACCTATATATACATCTATATACAATATAGTGTTACCTTTCTTCTATTTTATCCACTTTTTGTATTTGAATTCATTATGATGCTCTTATTTCCAATTCACATTTCACTCTCGTTTTTCTTTTTCCTATTTTTCCTATTTTTGTTTTTTTTTTTGTTTTTTAGACAAATTTTTTTGTTCAGTTGTAATGCTACCTATCAATAACTATTGCTATCTAACTTAAGTGGGTTATATAAAAATGATTTATATACTTTTTTGTTATTTGTATATAAGCAGCATTTGCATGTGTGTGTGTGTGTGTGTGCGTGTGTAAGAGAGAAAATTTCTAGTTTTAATTGTTAAAGTTAAACAGTAACTGGCAAAATGATAATCCTTATATAATCGCCCTCGTTGATACCTTACATTAAATACAAGAAAAAAACTAAAACTTAAATGCTTTCAATTAATCTAAATACCAAAAAGCTGTTTAAGATTAAATGGGATCAAGTTCGAAAGATTAAAAGAAACAAACAAAAAACTATAATTTTAGCGATAATCGAAAAATATTTTGTCGCCTAGTTATTGATAAGGTTAATACCCTGCAAATTTTTGAAATTTGTCAGGAATGTGCAAATATATAATTTTTCAATTTTTAAATTTAAATTTTCATAACTATCAGTTAAAAGACACAGAAGTAATAAAGTATGGAAAGAAATGGTTTTCAGATTAGTATCTTTTAAAGGCGCTTAATTAAAAATTACTAAAACTGGAAAATTACTATAAAAAAGTTAAGATAACTATAGAATTTTCTCTTCAGAGCAATAGAACTGGCAAAACTATTGTGATTACCATGCGTGTCTAATTAAAAACCCATCAATTTAAATTGTAACATTTAGAACTGGGCTAAATACAAATCTGATATGACATTATTAACTGATTCGACGATTGTTATTTGTTATTTGTTGTTTGTGGCATTCATTTGATCATTCATAGTTTATTCACTAACTACTCGTATTTCATTTTTGTGCCTAATTAGAAACGTTCCGATTCAATTAGCTGGACACAGGTCAGGCATGTGGGACAGATTTAGATTGATACTAACTAAGTATATACAATTTGTACTATGTGTATACATACATATGTACATATGTAAGTCGCTTGTCTAGTTTATTACCTGACAAATATGTATAAATAGAGATAAGCCCTTTTATATGAGACATCACGTAGCTTTGTCATGTTTCTTAGATTTCTGTTTGATATCAACTTTAATGTATATATTTGTACTATGTTGCAAATCAAGCATGTTTTCCTACGGAGTCTGTTAAGTAAACTACATATTTATACCCGATAATGATCGAGTACAAGGGTATATTGTATTCGTTCGTATTTCCAAAAAAAAATATTTAATTCTCGCAAACCTATAAAATTCGATTCCAAATCCGATATATAAATGTGAATTATAATTTTGGAAGTGAATTTTTCTTTTTATTTTTAAAAATATTCCCACTTATTCACATCAATATCAAATATATACAACTTTAGTTATGGCTCTTTTAAGTTGGGATCAACTCACAATTTATTTAAATTGAATACCGGGTATCTTATAGTCGGGTATTCTCACTTGATTCAATTCCATTTATAGAGCTGACTGAATGTGTTGTTTTTACCCCTCAGCTAGCAACAGATCTGAATATCAAGACATCCGACACTCTGATAAGATGAATGAAAAACTAATGAATGGGAAACACAATAATCAAGCTAATCAGATGAGATGAAATTAGATGAGATAACATCCATAACTACATACATAGTATATTCGAACACGTTTCCTCTAAACATTTTAAGATTGCAGAGTTTTCATATCCAGAGTAAAGAGATTGCAAACTCTGGTAAAATTGAACCGATCTCTATAATGCATACAATTTATGGAATTTTATGATTACTTCAATTTTAATTAATTTTTTTATTTATTTTAATTAATTTATTTTATACCTCCGGTAATCACAACTTTTCTAGAACTTAAACATTTGTGGTTTCTTTTTTTAGTTTCACATGTTTTGATACTTTGATAGATTTCGAAATTTCGTCTTGTTTACAAATATTTTGGAATGAAAATAATAAATTAAAAAGTGTTAATGAAGTAAACTTTACGATTTTATTGCTTAGGGCGTGGAAGTAGGAAAAAAATGCGATATAAAGTAGGTTAATTAAACATATTATTAGGTTAGTTGTGGCAGCATTATAAGTAGGCTATAGTATGTATGTATGTATGTACATATGTACATATGTATCAAAGAATGGAAGCTGTTGTAGTTGTTGTTGGAGCCAAGCCCAATCGGACTTTCTTTGATGGCACGAGCTGTTTGTATTTATTGTAGAACATAATTAGTTAGTCGCTGTACCATGACATGACCTTTGGCGGATCGTATTGGATCGTGGATCGTGGATGGTGGATGTAAAATCTAGTCTACAATCGAGCAAACCCGACTTAAAGAGACTCTGTAAATATTGCTTAAAAAATTAATCTTTTAAATAACAATAAAAATATAATTACCGAAATTCCTTCATTTTATATACTATTTTGAAACATTAAAAAACAATTACTATCTATTTATTAAATAGTTGTTTAGACTTACAAAATCTGGAAAAATTTAGACTTAAATTATCATACTTAAAAAAAAGCACAAAAAGCCATACGACCAAAATTACCAAAATTCTATACTTTTATTTATTTTAATAACTATAATATTACATTAGCTTGATTTTGTCACAGTGGAAAAAGATTATAACATATTATCTTAAGTTAGATTCTATAAAAATTTAGGAATCTTTTAGTTATGGACTTAAAAAATCGGGGAAATTAGTAAGTCATTTGAGTAGATAAATTAATATTTAAACAAAAAAACTCAGTAGGCTCGACCAAAGAAATTGAAAATGACAATAAAAAAATAATTACAAAACTATATTCTTTTATAACTAAAAATTAATATTGTAACAGTCTTAAAATAATAATAATAATAACATAAGAGTTAAGTTAGTTCCCTTAAAAATTCAGGAAATATTTTAAAACAATTGAGAAAGTAAAATAATTTCTGAGCAAAAAGTCGAACAGGTTTGAAAGGTCACGAAAATCGAGTTTTTTCATTAAAAAATTTTATAATCAATAGGTTCAAAAACTGAAATATGGATAAAATAAATTTTTTTTAAAAGTGTAAGTTAATGGTTGACAATTTAAGTGAAAGAAACTAGGAAAATATGATTATAAAATTAATTATTATAAAATGATGCTAATCAAAAATTGTAGTATACTTTAGGGGATCGGAGTTGTGTCCTGCTGCCTGTTGCCTTTTGATAAACTTATTAGACCCGTTGGACTTTTGAAGTACAGGGTGCCAAAAATGATTGCTCACTCGATGTGAGGAAACTGGAGACTGTCCGACGACAACAACAATAATGCGGGTTCATACACACACATACAGATAGATACGTGTATGTGTGTGGTCAGCATGCAATCGGCTTTTGTGTGTGTGTGTGTGTGTGTGTGACTAGTAAATGGTCTATAGTTAGTTAAACTGTATATAAGCAGCGTACAGATTTAAATACAAATGTACATCTGTATGTCTGTATGTTTGTATGGATTGTAGTGTAGTGTATGTATGTTTACATATATGAACTGAACACGGCAACGACTGATGCTCTATAGAAAAAAATCAAGCTCGGCAAAAAAATTCGATGCTCAGTTTCGACTAAAGCGCTATCCGAAACATCGAATCAGTTTAACGTCAACGTCGGCGGCATCAAGACAATATATAGCAAAAAAATAAGCCAAAGCCAAATCCAAAACCAAAACCAAATCAAAACCAAAAAAAAAAAAAATAACAAACGCCAAACGCAAATGCAAATGCAAAAACAAAAAGAAAAACAAATCAAAGCCTAGACTAGAAATACATGCAAACATATTATGTGTACATGTGCGCACACACACACACACACATGCATGCATAAGCGAGTTTAAAGAAATGTGAAAGAGGCAATCGCATTGGATTGTTATTGCTATTTTTTTTGTTGTTTTTTTTTTCGTTATTGTGTGTGAGAGCAAAAGAGAAATCATAGACATATGTACATACATACCTGCATAAGTGACAAGCTTAAGTGAGAGTACGTGACTGGCACGAGGCGAGCGCGCGAGAGCGGGACAGCAATATATACACAGGCTCGAAAAACTGAGATTAAGACAGAGGAAGAAGTGGAAGAAGCAGAAAGCCAGAAGTGGAAGGCGAAGGAGAGAAGAACAAGTGGCGTACAGTGGCGGCGGCGATTTTATGATTGCCCCTTGATTTATGCCTTTCTTTCTTCTTTGAAAACGCGACGCGACAACGCGAAATGCATTAAGTGAAATATACAAACATACATACATACTCTGGATGCCGCTGCCTGTGTGTGTGGGTGTGTACGAGTGTCGCGCCACGCCGCGCCTTGTGCTTTAAATTGCCGCCCCCCCCGCCCGGACCACAGAGATCACCGTGTGATCCGTGCCCCCGCCCCCCGTCTCGAACTGCCTATGATCTCTCCTGGCAGAGATCTTTACGACAATTGAAAATAACGCGCGTTTATCCATCCATACATACATACATACATGCGTTGTATCTGTGTGCGTGTGTGGGTGTAGGTGTAGGCGTGTAGGTGTGTAGGTGTATAGGTGTGTAGGTGTGTAGGTGTGTGTGTGTGCTGCCGAAGCCGAGGCTAAAAAGCGGGCAAATCAACACCATTGAAGTGGTTGAAGCGACAGAGATTGAGATTGAGATTGAGATTGCGTTTCATATAGTGGCCGCAGCGCAGTTTACGAGTGTCCATCACCACTACAACACCGTGCAGCAATGGAAGACTATTGGGGTCTTAGCAGCACTACGGGTACGGGCACAAATTCAAATTCAAATTCAAATCTTCAACACACATCTTAAATCTATCAATCTACAAATCAAAACTCAAATATAATCAAAACAATTTCAAAATATACATATAATCTAAAAATAAACTTCAAGTGTTATAAAGCAAATGATAATTGAATTAATTCGAATTAATTCGAAAATTCGAAAATTATGAAAAGTTTTGAGCAATTATTCTATATACAATACATATATTTTTTTGTCCTTTTTGTTATGCGGCAAAATCAAAGCGAATCAAATAATTGAAACAAATTACATATTTTGAGTGTGTGTGCGTGTGTATGTGTGTGTGTGTGTGTGTGTTTGTGTGTGTGGGTGGGTGTATTAAACAGTGACGTCACATGTTACATATTATATAAATATATAGTATATATTTGTATATACTAGATGTGCTTATATATAGCTATATATACATACATATATATATATATATATAGAAATGTATCTTTTTTTTCTTTCTTTTGTATCTGCGCGTTTTCCCTCGATTCCACACACTCAAACAACCACACACATACACACACACCCACACACACTTGCATACATAATCTATTTATATGTGCATGTGTGTGTGTGTCTGTGTGTGTGTGTGTCTGTGTGTGTGTCGCGTAAACTAAAGCATATGGATCAATTGTCTAAATTGGCTCATTAAGTGAAACTTAATGACATTTACTATGCACAAAAAAAAAAGAATAAAAAAAGCCAAAGAAACAAACAACAAAAAGAAGCAACAAAATAGAAATAAAAAAAAAATAGACTGTTGTTGTTGTTGTTGTTGTCTCTGTTGTGACTATTGTTTAGTTAGCTTATTTTTTTTCTGTTGCGGAAAACTTAATTTTTATAGATGACTTCATTTGTATCTGTATTTGCCGTACAATGCGGCGTATGCGCAATCTGATTAAGCATACGCTGACCGCTGCATTTGTTGTTGTTGTTGTTGCTGCTGTTGTTGTTGTTGTTGCACTCAGAACGAAAATTAAGCGCAAGAATTAACAATTTTAAATGCAATCAAAATCATTTTTAGTTCCTTTTTTTTTTTAACCACATCTAAAAAGCTTCAATTAAATGTTGCGTGTGTAAACGTAACCGAACTAACCAACTATTTCTATGAATATCTATAGATAACATAGAGTATATATATATTTATCTAATATATATTTATGAGAGGCTTTTGTTGAAACGCATTCAAGCAACGCCGTCAAAACAAAAATATCAATTAAGCCCCAAAAACGGATTTCAAAACACGCAACTGCAAAACTGCAACTCATGGATCACGTTAAAATGGATCAATTAGAGCGAAAGAAGAAGAAGATGATGAAGATTATATTAGATCAGCTCGTAAATATAGTCGCGTTGTCCACATAGAGATATACTTTTGATAGTTTCTCTATGTCATTCATAAGAAAGTTTCTAGAATAGTTTCTTGTCTTATATATAACGTGATTTCATAGGAAGAAATTATTTTATATATGCACATATTTATTTCTTAAATTGATGTAGGAAATTTTTTAGAATAGAAACTAATATATATTTCTGATATTTCTAAATATTGCAATTTTTCAAAACATAAGTAAAGAAATAATTTATAGGAAATTAAAAAATGTATAGAAAGTAACTAAAAATTTAATATATACATATATATGATTCATCTATAATCTATGTACTCTTCAGAGAGAGAAAGTAGATTTCAATAAAAGATTTATGATCGTACACAGCTATTAATTATTAAGAAAACATAAAACAATAAAATTAGTTGCAGGAAATTTGATAAGATTAAATTTCATATACGCGTTTTATTGGTAAAAGACATGATAAAAAAAAATAAAAATGTTTAAGCATAGATTATCACGTTTTTGTGAAACATGATTAATTTGGATAGATCTGAAATTGTCGGTGTCATGTCCGTTGTTCGTTGGGTGCACGGCAACTTGCGCAAGATACAACAACAGATACAGATACTAGCTAAACGAGCTACAGATACACACACACACATACACATGTATATATATATATATATATATATATTCAGAGATTGTCACATTGGCAGTCCAAACTACTGAGATGACTTGGGTGCTCTCAAAGTTACTTAAACGGTATACAAAAGTCATATTAAAACGCATTGTCGCGTTGATTTTGCTTACTTTATGTACAAAATAACTTACATACACAGTTATCACTGTACCTACTGTATATATATATATATATGCCTTATGTATATTTAGAGATCTGACTATAACTATGGCCAATCCAACTGTCTGTGAGTCTCTTGTAAAACAATAGTCAATTGCGGCAATGATACGTATACGTAATATGCTCTAGAATCCAACATTGTCAGTGACGTTTTCGATTTCAGTGTTGAACAACGCAGTTTAATTCACTTAATAAGTATATCTAATATATTTAAGTGCCGCTTATTAAAAGTTCTACTTAAGTTCTCAGTTAATTAAGTGACAGATATTTTGCTAAAAAAAAATGTGTGATGAAATTATTGTCAAGTTTAAATAAAACTCTCGGTTTATATTTAAATTGAACTATGCTAAAACAGATCCAGGAAGTTTTGCATTTTTTATGGAACCCTTGAATTTCTTTACATAACAAAATCTGAAAAATTCGATTAGAAAGATATATAGATATATATAAATGTCTGTCCTTTATATTAATATGTTACTATACTATGTTTTTCTGTCAGTTTTTTTTATTTTATTTTTCTTGATATATTTTTTTAATTTTGCAATATTTTTTTTGTAATAGCTAACTTAATTCTCGGAATCGTTTTCTTGTTTTTTTATTTGTTCTTTTTCTTAAACAGACTTTTTTTAGTTTTTCTATAAATTTTTGTATGATTTTCTGAAAGTCTTGAGATCATCTTTCATTAATGGCAATTATTTTGCACTAAATATATGTATCTAACTTAGTATGATTAGCATTATAGTTCATGGAATCGTTTCCTTTTATTAATACCTTTTATTTTTCTGAAATCAAACTCTTTTTAATACTTAAGAGGGATAAACTTATTTCTTTAAGATTATTAAGTACTTCATTCTCTTGAGTCTTTAGAAAGAAGTCTACATAGACTTAGATGTTTTTTTATGTTGAGATCGTAGTACGTAAATTATTTTATTTCGAAATAATTATTGAATTAATGTAAATAATTATGAGCAATTCTTTGCGTTTAAATTCAACTTTCATCGAGATTTTCTTGAATATCATCAATTTTTAAAGTCTTCAGAATGGTAATTAATTAGTAATTTCGACAAATGTTTGTAACTTTTAGGGTCGAGTAGACTCCTATAGATGCTCGATTATTTGTTGGATCGCTTTCTTCTACTGTTTATACGGCTCTTATTCAATTAAAGTCAACTTAATATACAGTGATTGAACATTTCGCTGATTGTTATCCATGTTAAATTTATTATCATTAACACTCCCCTCTCTCTCTCTCCCTCTCCCTCTCTCCCTCTCTCTCCCTCTCTCCCTCTGCCACACCCACAAACCGAGCTGAGCTATGTAAATGCTGATTAAGCGTTATTGCATTATGCGGGCCGACGGTTACAAAATGCGTTTGGTTCAATTGACCCCGAAGACGTCTTCATTTTGTCAGGGGGAGAAGAGATACAGATAGAGCTGGAGTCAAAAAACCCGGGCGCGTTGTCTGTGCATTATTATTTGTTATCTACTCTCCAACACGCAATGTGTCGATCTGAGAATTTGCCCCCCTCCCCAAGTTTCTCAAGTTCCCAAGTTCTCAAGATTCCACATTTCGGTTTGTTTTCCAGTTTATGTCTTGCTTTTATAAATGTTGTTATTTTTATTCTTCTTATTGTTGTTGTTGACTCGTAAATATTATGATGAAGATGTTGATGTTGCTGATAAAGATCATCATCATCATCATCGTCATCATCATCATCATCATATGTATATTTAGTATGTCTCGAAAAGGAAACTGTCTCGAAACAAAAATTGACATCAATTGCTTATCGAAATTTATGCAAATTGCCCTCAAATGTTGTACAAATATGTGCGACTATATCTATATATAGAGTGCTCAAAATTTGTCAACTTAGAGTGGTTCTTAAAATAAAACGAACACTTGTTTTACCTTCAACTTTGTATTTAAATTTATCTTATTTTTCCTAAGAGATATTTGAAATTTAATAATAGAAGCTATAATATAATTTATTTAACATTGATTTTTAAATATTTAGAGTTTTTCAATAAACTTATATTTTGTATTTTAGTTAACATTGTTTCTATTAGGGCTGTTCCAGAAATACAAACCAACCAAAGACTCAAAAAACTCATAAATTTTCGGTTGATTTTCTGTATGACGATTGAAGAGATTGAAAAAAATGTGTAGGAAATTAATTAATTCATAAACTTTACATATGAATTCTTCAAAATTTAAATACAATATTTGAAAATTATATATTGAAAATTTGAAAATCACTTGGATACAAAATATTGTTGTAGATAGATTTATTGCCCCAAAACGAATTGATTTTAAATAATTTATTCTTCTGCCCATTTTTCTACACATTAATATTGAAAAAGAGTGTTAAAAAGTTTTTATTAAGTTATTTAGTTGCTTTCATAAATGGTTTATTCTTAAGTTCAGTTATCTGAAAGTAATGGGCAGCATTTCAAAAATATCCCTTAAAAATATATCGCAATCATAGGTTAAACTATTTTAAATTGGGGTTTATATGATGAACTTACGTGATAAAGATTTGGTAAAAGAAATTTCAAAAAATCATCTTCTATTGATCTTGTATTTACTTAGTAGTCTAGTATTATGATATTATCTTATCATGTCATATCACTTAACCCAGTCTATCTCCAAGTATAAACAAATTGAAGTATGGCATTTAACCTCAAAACAATCGATTGTTATTGTTGCTTTCGTGTTTTGAGTGTTGTGTTGGGTCAGCGTTTGATTATTGATTGAAAGGGGGGAGGGGGGGAGGATCGGAGATGAGAAATTGGGAGACTGTTGCTTTTTATTCAATTTGTTGACATCGACAGCGAGATCAAAGCGTTTTCTCGCATTTATCATTTCCGTTGTTAGACACTCGACCCCAAAATGCAATCCAACTATGTTATGTATATACACTCAGAAAAAAATATTATGATTTCCGAACTTGAACAGGAAATATTCAAGTACAAACGATCTTAAAAACTTTGAACAAAATCCTATTTTATTTTCGGTTTTCGGAAGTCTGAAAATCTTAAAACACAATTTTTCTGGCTTATTTTAAGTACGTTTTGTTATTCATTCAAGTATGTAAAAGATCCAAAAACATCTTGACCTACTTCCAAAATGTACTTGTTTCTAGTAAAAAACATTGTAATATTTAAGTTCATTTCAATTTTGAAGAAAACTATTTTTAGTACAAAGAAATCTTAAACTTGTTTATTATAAATAATTCGTTTATTTAACGAGACTTACAAACTTTATATTTGGTATAAGTTCAGTAAAAATCGGACTATAGGAATGGTCAGTCAGAATTTCAAACTGAAGATCAATTCATACTTAATTAAAGATTTTTAGTACACGGAAATCTAATAATTTGAAGAAAAACTAATTTTAGGATGTCATATTTTTGTGAGTGTGGGGAACAACTCAATCTAAACTCAGATCAAACTCATATTCGTTGTCTAGTTGATCGATAATCAAGTGATGACTGCGACTCGGAATTGAAATCGGAATCGGAATTGGACACGAATCGACATCGACATCGGACTCGAAGACTCGAAGACGCGAAGACTCAACCCTCCCTTCAATAAACGAGCTTCGGTTATTGTTTTTGTGGTTGTTGCTTTTCTCTTAGCTGAATGATAGTCTTATGGTTTTTCTTGCTGCTTCGCTGGTTTAGTTCTTTACCGGCGCTTGAGACTGACACAAAAAGAAAAGAAAACGAACCGAACCGAGGAGGAAAAAAATTAAAACGCGAAATTTTCAAAATACAAATAAAAGCACAAAAATAATTTGAAAGTGCAGAAACGTAATATGAAATGTGCGCATTACGATTATTCATAACCCTAACATAACACTCGTTATCTATAAGAGTACATTACATGAATAAATCATTCGAATTGGTCAAATGAATTGAGATGAGATGAAATGAGATGAGATGAGATGACGACTTGATGACTTGATGAGTGAAGTGCAAAAAAGCTGATCTTTTAATTGATATTTAAAGAGCTGTGAACTGTAAATTGAATTTAACTCATTAATCAATCAAGCGATTATAGTTATTCATACGTAATGCGAATATACTCGTTTACTCGTTTACACGCTTCACTCCCTCTATCTCTCTATCTATCTCAGTCTAGATTTAATTACCTACATTTTTGTTGTGTGCGCTTTTTTTTAGTGGAATACTTACTGAAATTAAACTAAATTAAAATTTCAAAAATATATGAAAAACGTGTTGTTCTCAGAAGTGGAAATTCTTATCAAAAATATTTTAATATCATGAATAAATTTTTTTTATTAAAGTTATTGAAACATAGTAAAAGGATCTCAATCATTCCTATACGAAAATTTAAATTCCGCAAATTTAAGGAAAGCGTGTTGTTCTCAGAAGTGGAATCTTGAAAAAAAATATATTTTAATAAAATTAATGCATTTGTTTTTTATTAAAGTTACTAAAAGAGTTAAAAGATCTCAATCATTGCTATACGAAAATTTAAATTCCGCAAATTTAAGGAAAGCGTGTTGTTCTCAGAAGTGTAATCTTTTGAAAAATATATTTTAATTATATGAATGACATTTTTTTTTGTTAAAAATATTGAAACGTATTAAAAAAAACTCAATCAAACGCAAACGTGTTGTTCTCAGAAATGAAATCTCTAAAAATATATTTTAATAATACAAATATAGTTCTTTTTGTACAAGTTCCTAGAATTAATATAAGATAGTATTTAAATTGGATAAAAAATAAATTTTAGTCAATGCGTTTAATAAAATTGTGGCGAAAAAGTCGAATTCTTAAAAGATTGCAATTTCTGAAAGTGTTCATATATAAATTATGGAATTATAATATGAGATATTCTAAAAACATTTAATGAAAACAGTAATAAATATTTAATAATTCTAATAAGAAGTATCGTTAATCTCTATGTCAATGTTCTGGAAAAAACATTTTATGAATAAATGCATTGCAATTCAAATAGCTCATTCCCTTATTCGTTATACTCAAAGTGTTCTTTGGTTGAATTTGATAATATAAGTGTTTAAAAATAATTTAAATATTTAATAAGAATTTAAAACAAAAACATAACACTTTTATTGCTCAAAACTTTATAAAAAAATCACAAAAAATAAATTCTATCAAAATCTGTACGTTTTGTTAAGTGAATCGATCGCCAAAACAACATGGCGACGCTTTAAAGTAGGCAATAAAATTGTGTGAAATATGATGAATATGAATATGAATATGAATATGAATATGAATATGAATATGAATATGAATATGAATATGAATATGAATATGAATATGAATATGAATATGAATATGAATATGAATATGAATATGAATATGAATATGAATATGAATATGAATATGAATATGAATATGAATATGAATATGAATATGAATATGAATATGAATATGAATATGAATATGAATATGAATATGAATATGAATATGAATATGAATATGAATATGAATATGAATATGAATATGAATATGAATATGAATATGAATATGAATATGAATATGAATATGAATATGAATATGAATATGAATATGAATATGAATATGAATATGAATATGAATATGAATATGAATATGAATATGAATATGAATATGAATATGAATATGAATATGAATATGAATATGAATATGAATATGAATATGAATATGAATATGAATATGAATATGAATATGAATATGAATATGAATATGAATATGAATATGAATATGAATATGAATATGAATATGAATATGAATATGAATATGAATATGAATATGAATATGAATATGAATATGAATATGAATATGAATATGAATATGAATATCACTTTGAATATAATTTTAATAACATACAAATTTATGCAATTGATTAAAATGTGAATACTTTCGATTACTTTCGACAGATATAAATTGCACTCAGCCCGCCATTGATGATTTCCCCAGAGATCTATTCACGGAGGCGCAAAGACAGTCCGGTGCTGTTGTACTTCATGTTATAGCCAGTTTATATTTATTTGTAGCATTAGCAGTAGTATGTGATGAGTACTTTGTGCCAGCTGTCGAGAAAATATGTGCAGGTAAATCAGCACAGTGGGGACAAATGTGTAAAATACCATAATAATACATTTTTTTAGCACTCAACATGTCCAATGATGTGGCGGGTGCCACATTCATGGCAGCGGCCACATCGGCGCCGGAGCTGTTTGTCAATGTGATAGGCACATTCATCACGGAGGGAGACATTGGAGTCGGGACCATTGTGGGCTCGGCGGTGTTCAACATACTCGCTGTGGCCGCCTGTTGTGGCATCGGTGCTGGCATGGTGAGTACCCACTGTACCTATACAGTGTACACTCATTACTCATTCATCAATTCGTATTTTGATAGACCATACCGCTGGATTGGTGGCCCCTGACGCGGGACAGCATCGCCTATGGCGTCACAGTTGCCATACTCATCTGTGTGATGCACGACGAGCGGGTCGAGTGGTATGAGGCCCTGATCCTCGTATCGCTCTATGCGGTCTATTTGGCGGTCATGTATTTCGACAAATCCTTTCAAAAGTGCGCCAAAGGTGAGTCCTTGCTGATTCTAACACAACTTAGATACACACTAAAACCCAACAGGATCACTTTTACTACGTTTATACGTCGCGCTTTTCCCAATAAATACACAGAAAAAAATTCATTCTAATTTTCAAGCTTCAAATACTTTAAATACATTCATTCTTTAAGTATTTGTTAAATTTAGAGAATATGCAATAAAATTCAAATTGCAAAGATGCCCAAAATATTTGATATAATCAAAAATAAATAAATATACAAAGCCCCGAAAGTACAAAAGTTGCTAAGAAAATTCGTGCTTGAATCAAGTATTTTGTACTTGCCTCAGGAAAATCCGAGATTATCGTACTTCTGCTTAAATTCAATGCGGTGAATTGATTTTACCCAGGAATCCCGCTTTAAAATTTACATTTTGATTTCAAGTATTTTACATTAACCAGAAAAATATTCCTTTTCTACAAGAAATTTTTAATTGAATTGTATTTTAAATAAAGAAAAGTTTCAATAATAATAATATTTAAAATGTTTGTAAAGTTTTCATAACCTTCTACTTTAAAATATACAAATCAATCAATCAGTTTATCATCACATCGCACTTCTTTTTCGCAATCAGAGCTGCCGTATAAACGTAGTAATTGAATCTTGAGCAGAGAAAACAGTTTAGATACACAGACAGAGCAAGCTAGAAAGATATCACACCACAGATACACACAGTCACACAGAGATACACACACACACACACACACACACAAAATAGATACAAAATCGAAACTCTCACACACAGGTGGCGTTAAGCAGGCGCGTTCGCGCAGCCGCTCCTCAAACTGCAGCATACACACAAAGAACAGCAATGAGAAGGAACCAGGTACACGCAGACAAACAACCTTAAACATATGTATTTCAAGCCCTTATCCAACATTCCGGTTTCCAATCCATTGTCATTTAAGTTCCTGTTTTCATTCCATTTCCTATTCGAAATTCCCTTTCAGTTCTGTATCATAACCTAGACCCTATTCCAATGCATATTCTAGTTTCACTTTAGTTGTAATTATAGTTCCCTTTATAGTTCCCATTCCAGTTCATGTTTTTGTCTTCAATCCACCCTTAATTTTAGTTCTCCTCTTCAACTTTCATTCCACATTCCGGTTAAAGATTCCAGTTTCACTTTCCATTGTCACATTTCATCTCCACATTCAATTTCCAGACTCCAGTTTCATTCCACATTTCATTCCCACATTCCCACATTCCATTGCCGTAATTCAGTTTTACATTCCAGTGTCACATTCCATTTCACATTTCAGTCTAACATTCCAGTTCGACATTGCAGTTTATCACTCCAGTTTTCCACTCCATTCAACATTCAATTTCCATTTTCATTCCCACATTCCAGTCCTACAATCAATTTCCAATTTCACATTTCATTTTTACATTCTAGTACCACATTCCAGTGTCATATTCTACTTCCATATTCCAGTTAAACATTCCAGTTCCACATTCCAGTTGGCCAATTAACTTTCAAAGTCCATTTCCACATTCCAGTTTGACATTCCATTTCCTCATTAAATTTCCACATTCCACTTCCACATTCCAGTTAAACATTCCAGTTCCACATTCCAGTTTATCATTCCATTCATTTCCATTCCATTTCCTCATTAAATTTCCACTTTCCATTTCACATTCCAGTGCCACATTCAATTCAGATTCCACATTCCAGTTCCACATTCCAGTTGGCCACTTTACTTCCAAAGTCCATTTCCGCATTTGACATTCCACAGCTTGACATTCCATTTCCTCATTAAATTTCCATTCCATTTCACATTCCAGTTAAACCTTCCCATTCCAGTTTATCATTCCAGTTTTCCATTTTGTTTCTACATTCAATTTCCAAACTCTATTTCCACATTCCAGTTTCACATTCCACTGTCACATTCCAGTTCCACATTCCAGTTTCCCACTTTATTCCCACATTCAATTTCCACATTCCAGTGTCACATTCGATTTCCATTCCAGTTCCATTCCATTTTCCTTCTCATTTTAGTTTCTCTTCCCCCTATCATCTCAGTTCCCCTTCCAGATACCTATATATTTCCACTTCCAGTGGCTTTCCAATTAAATTATGTTGCATTTTCGCAGAGCTTGTGGAGAATCGCATCTGCCAGAACATGGCCAGCATCCAATTGAATGGCGGCCTCAACAATGACCAGGCCAAGGCCAGCAATACGACAACAACAACCACAGCTGATTTGGGTGGCGTCGGAGGCGTTGAAGCAGCTGCTATCGTTGGTGCTGGCGCAGGTGGAGGTGGAGGTGGAATCGGAGGATGTGGTGGTCCAATAGCTGGCACGGCTCCTCCGCCACCGGCAATTGGATGGATAATGGATAATGTGGATGCCGAGTCTCAACTGGCTGCGGTGGCTGCGGCTGCAGCAGCAGCTGTTGCTGTTGAGGAGCCCGAACAGGAGGGTTACTCACTCTTGACATATCCCAAGGGCACCAGTTGCTTTGCCCAGTTCACCTGGCTGATCATTTGGCCAATCCATCTGCTCTTCCGCATCGCGATACCCGATTGTAAAAAGGCCAAGAACAACAAAATCTTTCCATTGACCTTCATCATGTGCATTGTCTGGATCGGATCGTTATCCTATGTGGTCGCGTGGATGATAACCATAATTGGTAAGAATCTCAAATTTTATAGAGTTTAGATTGAAATTTGATCAAGATAATATTATATTTTATACTTAAAATGCCTTTCCAGAATCACATATTTATGCTTATTTTTCATATTCTTGAGTTTCATGGCATAAACGCAATTTTTAGAATTGAAAATCATGTTATTCTAAACAACAAACCAAATACATAAGTATTTTAAATTGAGTACTATTAGATTTATGCTTCAATTTACTAAATTATAATGAAAATTGGCATAAAAAGGCCTTTGTGATTAGTAATCGGTTAATTTTTCTCATAAATTAAATTTTTTGTTTATTGATAGAAAATCAACTAATTTGATTTTTTAATTGAGTGCCTTTATGATTGTGAACTCCATTTATTGTAAAATTGAATACATGAATTTCATGGCATCAACGACTAAAAATTATTATGAAAATTATATCATTGCATAAACTTTCGCGATTAGTAATCGTCAACTTTATGTCATAAATCAATATTTTTAAAATTGATTAATTCTAAACGATAAACAAACTAAGAATAAAATAAACGATAAACAAGTAAAAATATCCTAAACGCGACTATTATAATTTGCAATCAACTTACATAAAACAATAAATCAAATGGAATTATTTTCTGGTCGTGATATTGAATTCATAAATTTCCTGTCATATGTACATAATAATTTGCAATGCAATAATGCAAATTAACGTATACAAAACGATTTTAAATCACTTTTTTGATTGTAAACTCCGTTTATTGAATTCGTGAATTTCATGGCATAAACGTAAAAAAATAAAAATGATCAAACCTCAAACTGAGATGATCTTTACTTAATGTCGTTTTAAATTCTGTTAATTCTGTTCTGTTTTTTTTTGTTGTTTCAGGCGATACACTTAAGATACCCGATTCAGTAATGGGAATTACGTTTCTGGCCGCCGGCACAAGTGTACCCGAGGCAGTATCCAGTGTAATTGTGGCAAAACGCGGTGAGTTTCATTTAAAACTCGTGGAGATTGGATGATGATGTGTGTGTTTTTTTTTTGTATATTGGTTTTGCTTTCTTTTCTTTAATTTTCTTGATCAGGTCACGGATCGATGGGAATATGCAATTCGATTGGATCGAATACATTTGATATATTATTGTGCCTGGGCGTGCCATGGCTGATAAAGGCCGTATTTTTCCCAATACAGCCGGGACAGAATTATGTGGCAATTAATTCGGCCGGTCTGGAATATTCGGCCATAACATTGCTATCCACGCTATTTCTGCTCTATCTGACATTCTCGATGAACAAGTTCAAGCTGGACACCAAAGTGGGGATCGCCTGTTTGGTTATCTATTTGGTATTTATGGTATTTGCCTCGCTCATTGAGCTCAATGTGTTCTTTCGCGTTAATCTGCCAACCTGCGGACGATCATGAGCATTGTGGAAGAATGGATGGAGCTAGTGGATGGAAAGCTGGAGCTGGAGCTGAAGCTGATGCTGGAACTGGTACTGCAAATTGGAACTGGAACTGGAGCTGTCAGCTAACAGATGACAGATGACAGATGACGGCCGAGTCGCCAATTTTGGGCAACTCAGCAGTACAGTCGTTTTAATTAATTAATATGTATTTCCTGTTCTATTCTATCTACCTTGATAGTTGAGTTACCTTATGCTACTACGTTATGCTGTTATTGTAATACTTTTTTTTTATTATTATTATTAAAGTAGAATGAAACTCATCACGACATTCGGCCGCGGTCGCAGTCGCAGTCGCAGTCGCAGTGAAATGAGAAATCAACAAAAACCAAAAACCAAAAACAAACAAACCAAAATCAAAACCAAACAACAAATTCAATAATGTATTTATATGATTAATATATGAGATTTAACAAAGAAAAAAAAAATACTACAATTGTTTATTCATTTCTGGTTTTCAAATATTTAAAATAAGTTTATCATTCATTTGAAATCGATACAACACTTTTTTTGAAACATCGAGTTTAAAATTTAAACGTTATCAATAATAACATCGAATTCGATTCATCGGAAAAATTTTGCAGACTTATCGAATTTTCTCAACAATTTTCAAATATACATAAAAGTAGTAATTGTGCTTTTTAATTCTTGGCTTTATTTCTGAATATTATTTACAATTTTTAGATCTCATTAAAATTTATGATTCCATTTTTAGGTTCCATAGCAAAGACAATTTTCTAATAAATTGAGAAGAAGTAGATTTTTAATGATTATCGAATTATTTTACTTGATTCATCGCCAAAATATCATCGAATTAAAGTAGTTAAAAATTACTTTTTGATTTTATTTAAATATTAAATAAATAGTTAAAAGCTTCCGAACTTTAGTTGGATGTATTTTATTTAAAACATAGACATTTGTATTATTTAGATCTTAGTAGCACGTGTGTAAACACTTTCATTCTTTTGTTTAATTCTATTCAGAAATTCACATCGTTTTTTCGATTTCAGTAAAAAGTTTCAAAATTACTTACGTATATTAAATGTATTTCAATTTCAATTCTGGCACAAATAATGGATATGACGATGATTTCGGTAAGCGATTAATTGGATTTGGTTTTTTTTTCCTATTTTATACTTCGTTTTTTCCTCAAAATCAATCGCATGATCCATTTTTCCTACGCAATGGGAATGCAGATGATCTAAATTGTACGCTTCCAGATATTCTACAGTTTCCAAATTTCATGAGAAAAAAGAACATATTCTATACTATAATATGCCTATTTATCAGTATATATTTGTTTATAATGCTGGCCATCGTTTGTGACGATTATTTAGTGCCTTCCATGGAGCGCTTATGCTACAGTATGTATACAACTTATATACCCAGTATACCCTATACCCAAAACATAATAAACAGGACACGTGTCGTAGAAAGATTGATCGAATTTCAAAGATCGAAATTCACAGAATTGAATTTGTATTCAATTTTACAAATCTTAAAAACAAAAAAAAAAAACAAAAAAATAAAAATAAATATAATTTTTATTTATAAAAAGTTAATGTTTTTTCTAGTCCATGAAAAATTCATTCATGATAATTTAAAGTGTTTTTTTTTGTTAAATTAATATAATATATTAAAATTAAGAGTAATTTTTAGCGATCAGTAAACAGATAAATACATACATCCAATTTATTTATTTATATATATGAACTTTACAGCATTGCGAATGTCCTATGATGTGGCAGGTGCAACATTTTTGGCCGCAGCCACCTCAGCACCGGAGCTTTTTGTTGCCTTTGTGGGCACATTTATCACGAAAGGCGACATTGGTGTTGGCACTATTGTTGGTTCATCGGTATTCAATGTGCTGGGTATTGCTGCTATCTGTGGTATCTGTACAGGCATAGTAAGTACCCCTGTAGATATAATAATATCCCCCCCCCTGTATCTGTATAATAATAATAGATACAGATACAAATACAGATACATAGCTACATAGATACAGATACAAAGATACAGATACAAAGATACAGATACAAAGATACATATACTGATACAGATACATAAATACAGATATAGATACATAGATACAGATACATAGATACAGATATAAAGATACAGATACATAGATATATGTAGATACAAAGATACAGATATAAAGATACATATACAGATACACAGATACAGATACATAAATACAGATATAAAGAAATAGATACATAGATATAGATACAGATATATAGATACAGATATAAAGATATAGATATAAAGATACAGATACAAAGATACAGATACATAGATACATATACAGATACACAGATACAGATACATAGATACAGATATAAAGACATAGATACATAAATATAGATACAGATGCATTGATACAGATACATAGATATAGATACAAAGATACAAATACAAAGATACAGATACATATACAGATACACAGATACAGATACATAGATACAGATACATAAATACAGATATAGATACATAGATACAGATACATAGATACAGATATAAAGATACAGATACATAGATATATGTAGATACAAAGATACAGATATAAAGATACATATACAGATACACAGATACAGATACATAAATACAGATATAAAGAAATAGATACATAGATATAGATACAGATATATAGATACAGATATAAAGATATAGATATAAAGATACAGATACAAAGATACAGATACATAGATACATATACAGATACAAAGATACAGATACATAGATACAGATATAAAGACATAGATACATAGATATAGATACAGATGCATTGATACAGATACACATTCATGGATACGGATACAGATGCATAGATACATATACATAAATACGGATACAAAGATACATAGATACAGATACATAGATACATTGAAACAGATACAAAGATACAGATACATAGATACACATACATTGATATAGATACATATACACAGATACAGATACATAAATACAGATATAGATACATAGATACAGATACATTGATACAGATACATAGATACAGATATAAAGATACAGATACATAGATACAGATACAGATACATTTAGTGGTTTGCAATTTTGTATATGTACATACATATATTAACCACATCCATTAATTTATTAAATCAAAGATTTTGAATCAATAAATCATACAAATAATAGCATTACTTTAGTCGTAACTTTTTTTATTAAAAATCATAAAATCTTTAAATATCATTAAAAAAAAATGGAAAACAATTGAGAAACTACGTTTTTTTTTTGGTTGCAGGCTTCATAGATATAAACAAAAATATATTATTTTGACTAATTCATTCAGAAGAAAAATATATTGATACAGATATATTTAGAAAAAAATGTGTTCTGTTGTACCGAAACCCATAAACCGAAACTCTTTAAAACGAAATAACCGTTTTAGTAACCGATTCATTTATAAGGGTTAATTTCGGTTCTGGCCGTCGCAGCTACTGAGCAACTTTGAACTGACATAACTTTGTCAAAACTCAATCAATATCCATGCGCAATGTAAATTTGAGCATGATTTTACCTCTAAATTCGTTCTGCATTTAAATTTGGTTCATTTTCAAAAATCGATATTTTCAAAATTTTTTGAAAAATGATAAGGGGTAACACTGTAAAATTTCTAAAAAATTCGAAAATTTCGAATTTTGAAAATGAAAAAAATTTAAATGCCGAACGAATTTAGAGATAAAATCGTGCTCAAATTTACATTGCGCATGGAAATTAATTAATTATTGACAAAGTTATGGCAGTTCGAAGTTATTAAAAATCAGTAAAATCAAAACAATCGAAATTTTCAAACCAAATGAACCAAATTTATATTATATGATGTCAAATTATAATAAAATCTACATTACACTGGATCATTCCAGTAACCAGAAAACATTATTTCTAGTCTGTTAAGAGCATTAAGTCATTTTTTATGTAAAACAATGAATAATGCTTATTTTATTCAACCGATAACCTAAATTTTTTTATATTGTGAACCGAAACCATACCGGTATTTTTAAACCGAAACTTACAAAACACCGATAACCGTAACGAAACCGATACTCCAAGATTTTGCATAACCGATAACCGAAAACCTTAATTCGAGCATGACTTAAACCGTAACTAAAACCGATATTCTTTTCGGTTGTAAAACCTGCTTTAAACACAGTTCTACAAAATTTTAGAAAATGAAGCATAATTTTTGTAGATCTCAAAACAATTTTGATATCTATTTAAATACATATATTATATTCATGCATATGTAATTTCCTTCCGCAGGCTACCAAAATGGACTGGTGGCCCATTACTCGAGATACTTTTTGGTATTTGGTATCTATAATGTTACTCTTCGGAGTGCTCTATGATTCGAAAGTGAAGATTTTTGAAGCGGCTGGTCTATTGGTATTCTATGTTATTTATACATTCGCCTTGGCCTGTGATCGTCGCATACAGGGAATATTTCGAAGTGATATAAAAACAAATTGATTGCTTATGTATAATATATGTATTTATTTATTGTATATTACAGCCGTGGATAACGATCTCGACATGATGAATGAGGATCCACTGCAACGTGAGGAGGACCCGATAAAGTCATTTAAGGAGACTGTGTGCGGTAGACCCCAGAAAGATGATTCAATTACCAGGAAAGTCTGGTGGGTTATCAAATACCCAGCCGTTGTAGTGCTGGCCATAACAACGCCCAGTGCTCGCTCAATTCTCGCTTTGAGTATGTTGCTGGCGGTGTTATGGATCAGCATTATATCGTACTTTGTTACTTGGTTTCTCACCATTGTTGGCTATAACGTTGGCATACCCGATTCAATAATGGGTCTTACGGTACTCGCTGCTGGCACCAGTGTACCCGAGATCGTTTCCTCCTTCATAGTATGCAAAAAAGGTGAGGTCCTTTTCAATTCGCACAAATAACACTAAAAGTTAAAAAAAAAAAAAAAAAAAAAAAAAAAGACATGACCACACTCAATGGTTTCCCCCTATTTCGGGTCCTAGAGCCCCAAAACTGCATTTTAGAAGCTTGGTTTGTTCATAAAACTTGTAGCTTAAAATATTCCAAGTAACTTTGCTGAAGCAAGTTTTCCAAAAAAAACAATACCATGAAAGATAGAGACCAAACAATTTCCTTAAACTTAAAAAAAATATTTTCTATGAAACCATCGTTGTAACTCAAAAAAGAAATAGGGGAAACCGTTGAGTTTGGTCATGTCTTTATTTCGACTTGCACAGTGTAATTAATACACTGATAAAAAAAATGGTTTTAAAATTCAGAACTAAGAATTTTGGTCTAAAAAATGCGTTGATAGTATAAAATTCTTTTAGTTAGAAAACACATCTTGATTATAAGAACATTTCAAACAAGACCAAGTTCTAATTTAAAGAACAAAGAGTTTTAAATATTCAAGCCAACAAAATTAAAAAAAGGCCAGGTTGTAAATTTCTAATTTTTTAATATATATGTATATATTTTTATATACTTATATATATTTTCTTTTTTGGTATTTTAATAATTATTATTTTTTACGTTTTTCCTTGGAAAAAGTGGGATTCGAACCCGGGTTTGTTTTCAAACTGAAAACTGGCGACTCTAAATAACATATTTATATTTTCCTAACAATTTAAGATTTTTATTCTTATATTAATTTCGTCTTAATATTGTCTGTTTTTCAGAAACAAAATATGTAAGATGAATTAATTTTGAAAAGTTGGTCTTTTTGTTTAGTGTTCTTATTGACCATATCGAAAAGTACTGCCAAAATTAATTAGTCCCAATAATCATATTTGTTAATTAGTTCTTATAATTGATAGATGGCAGAAGAAAAAATAAGTTGTTAGCATATTTATGAGAAGATCATAAATGAGAAATTTACAATCTAATAATTTATATGAAAATCTTATGCGGTTTTCTCTTAGTATTTTTTATGTTAATTAATATTTGCTGATGCTGTAAGTACTGAGACTTTTTATTTAATGCATCAGTCAAAATAATATATTAGAAAAAATTAAACAAAAAGAGACAAATTTTTAATAAAATCAAAAAAATGTAGAGAAAATTACAAATTCCCTAAAATCAAATTTGACATATTTAATGTAAATTAAACTATCAAAATTTCGTTACACTAAATTCAAAAAACAAATTTTCAATAACTAATATAATTAAAAAAAATGCAGGGAAAATTATATATTACTTGAATTCAAATTTGATATATAATATTAACTGATTCAATCTCATAAATAATATGCAAATTAAATTTGGTTCGGTTGTACAGGGTATGTGTTAGTCGCATACTTGTAAAGCTCTATCAATCTAATATGCAATTAGTTATTATCAACTTACACTTTGCATTCAGTTAGTAAAGTAATTTTTTTGACCAAATTAAAATTTTATATATTTGTTTTTTATTTCTAAAAATAATTAAGTCTAATGGATCTCCTTATCTAATTAGTATAACTTGTTTTAAGCACCATAAGAAAAAGAAATTTAAAACGAAGAAAGGGTTTTTTTTTTGCAAAATAAATTGTCAAAACAATTACTTGACTAACTGTATATCCCATCACTTAATATTCTTGTACAATTGTTAAAAGTATCTTTATTATTTTTGCCGATTAGGTTATGGCTCTATGGCTATGTGTAATGCAATTGGATCCAACACCTTCGATATATTCATTTGCCTGGGTCTGCCATGGACAATTATGATACTCATAACAAACAAAGATATTGCAATCAACTCGTCTGGATTGACAATAACGACGGGAATGCTTATTGTAACCGCACTCATTGTCTACGCCTGCTTTCTAATTACGAAATATGTGCTCGACAAATTTGTGGGCTGGACCAGTTTGATCGTATACATTGTCTTTCTGGCCATCTCATGTTACATCGAAGTGCGGATGCTCGACAAAGTTTGCGACATTGAATCCGATGAGTATTCACATTTCTTGAACGAGTAATTATTATGAAGTTCTCCATTGTTGAATCGAAATTAACGCTGTGCAAATAAAAAAAAACACATATATTTCAACATATTTTCGATTCTTTCTTTTTAATTGGATATTTTGACTTTTCAGTTTATTTGTTGGGCTTTTTTTCTTTTGCTATTGTAGCTAGAAAATATTATATTTGTCAATTGCATTGGAAACAACACCTGTGGACGTTATCAAGATGCGATTACCAATGTGATTATATTATGGGTACTCCTTAAAATGGGCAACTGAAAAAGGCATGCTTAATTTGTTTCCATTATTTTTTAAATCAAAAGTAAACACAATTTTCATTAGGTTATGATTTACTTACTCTAATTTCACTATAATTTTTAAGATTTCAGATTTTTTCGAATGAAGGACATAGCTCTACTTTCGTATGATGAAATGCAATTTTTTAAGCGAATTCAAATATTTAAAAATACAATTTTTTTTTGGTTTGATCCTTAAAATTAAAAATTAAAAGTGTATTTTAAACAACAGAATTTCACAAATTTTTCTCGCAGGTGAAAAAGTTTCTAAGAAATTAAATATTTAATTTAACTTAATTTAATTATAAAGCTTGACTTTCGTAAGATAAAATTTAATTTTATAAGTGAATTTCATTATTTTAAAAATAATTTTTACTTTGCATTGGTTCTTAGAAATAAAAATTACAAAATTAAGAATGTATTTTAAACAACAGAATTTCAGAAATTTTTTGCTCAGGTGAAGAAATTTCTAAAAAATTAATATTTTCCTGGCTTATAAAGATTATTGTAATTTATTATTTGATGTATCTCAAATATTATTGGACAATTCAATTAAGATTTCTAAACATTAATAAGAACATAGCTTTACTTTCGTGAAATTCTATAAGGGACTTGACTTTCGTATGAAAAAATTAAATTTTATAAGTGAATTCCACTACTTAAAAAATTATTTTTATTTTGCATTGATTCTTCGAATAACAGATTTTCACAAATTTTTCTCTCAGGTGAAGAAATTTCAAAAAAATTAATATTTTCCTGTCTTATAAAGATTATTGTAATTTATTATTTGATGTATCTCAAATATTATTGGACAATTAAATTAAGATTTGTAAACATTAATAAGGACATTTTACTTTCGTGATATTCTATAAGGGAATACCATTATTTAAAAATTATATTTTTTGTCCGCCATATTGTTATATTGAGTATGTGTGTGTGTGTGTGTGTGTGAAGCAGACAATCGCCATATCGATGACGTCAATTCGAGGTGCTGTTATGACATCAAGAACTGTCATTGTCGTACGTATTCCATCACACTCACACTCACACACACACACACACACACTCACACACACACAAGTCTGCAGATAAGTAATTTATAAAAAATCTGTACATGTGTGTATAATTTATATTATTGATAAGCATTTTGTACGCACCATTTGAAAATCAAAGGAGATACAGATACTGATACCGTTACAGTATTACCAACAAAAATGTAGATAGAAAAATTTCTAAAAAAAACTAGAGATAAAAAAAGTTGCAAGCACTTGAGACGAAAGGCTTCCGTTTCAGATTTCCAGTTATAGATGAAATATATACCATAAATATCTTTTCACTATCCGTAATAAAGATGTAGGATCGATTATAACACCGATAAATCTTTAATTAATAAGAAGTAATTATGAAAATCGTAACAATAAAATAAAATCAAAATTGTAACACCATTAAATCTATTTAATAATACTTTTTAAATCACCAGGGATACATAAATTTAAAGGGTTGTTCAGCTCTTGATTATTATTTGCTAATATTATGGATATATTATTATTTTTCCTGACAACGGACCATAAAAATCTTCACAATAAACTCAAATCAATATCTTTTCACTATCCGTAATAAAGATGTTGGATCGATTGTAACACCGATTAATCCATTAATTAATAAGAAGTAATTATGAAAATCGTAACAATAAAATAAAATCAAAATTGTAACACCATTAAATCTATTTAATAATACTTTTTAAATCACCAGGGAAACATAAATTTAAAGGGTTGTTCAGCTCTTGATTATTATTTGCTAATATTATGGATATATTATTATTTTTCTTGACAACGGACCATAAAAATCTTAACAATAAACTCCAAATTGTAATACCCTATAACTTATTAAAGCAATAAATAATAGACTCATAAATTTAAATATTAGCATTCCTTATTTTAAAGATAAGCTCTAGAGTTTACTTAAATTATAGATATGTATATTATATGTTGCTCAATTTTACACATTTTAACAGATTAAAGACGCGAACCCTTACGAAATAATTTTGTGGCCAATGGCTCGACAATAATTAAGGAAATCAATAGTAAAAGTAAAGAGAAGTTAGATAAAGCGATTAAGATACGTTTAGTTGTTATATTTGCTCGGTAACAACATATGTACAATAGTTGGTAATACTCGTATTACACTCCAAAATCATTAGAATCGTGGAATCGACGACGGTTTATGATCGCCGGGGAGAGCTGAATGGGAATAGCTCGTGACTATATAATCGGGGTATTTGTGAATTGGGTGTGGGTGCTAAATCGGGTGGTGTTTCGAGTGGTCGCTAATCTTGATTGGACTCTCACTTACGATGTCAACTTTTGAATTGTTTGCCTGATAATTGCGGCCTAAATAACAAGAAGGAAATAGCAACAATATAAGTATATGTATATATAGAAAAAAATGAAAGAATATCGAAAAAAGTTTAAAGTCTGATTAAATGCCATATTTAAGATTGCAATTAATATAATCAAACACGAGCTTGTAATTAATGAACATTAATGAAATGTATTATTATGGGGTGAATTATAAACTTATGGCATCTAAGTATTATACCCAAATAAAATATATAATACAAGGGAGATTTCTATTGGAAAAACTCGTTGCGAATTTTAATCTCAATTTTAATAATTGCCTCCGACTCATCGATCGATTAATTCGCCAACCAATCGAATTCAATCATTAAAATGGTATCAAAAATGGTTATCAAAATCTTAGAAGCAAAAAAGCACCGATAATAAAGAAAAAGAAAATTCGAATTTATTACGAGTAGAATGTGTGTTGGTTTTATATTTAAAATAATCGAATAATCGAAATACTTGCGCAATAAATCAGAGTTTTTTTTTAGTTTCATTGACTCCTTATAATTAGTCCCGAATAATAATAAATTATATATATTATAATCGTTATCGTTGATTAAACGACAATTTGATACCCGAGATTAGACAAATTTTAATTTTTAATCCTGGCATGACACAGTGTAATTTTCAATTACTATATCTATGAAATTAATTTATTTAGATATACTTAGGAATTTTGTAAGGCTCGGACAATCATTATTTATAAGAGAGGTCTATATAATATTTACCAGATATCAGTTTTTAAAGAAAATAATTTATAATGAGGAAATCTTTGTGTTGAAAAGTCTTAAGTATTTTCAAAATGCATTTCAATTATTCGAAGGATCTATCCGAAGTGTCGGAAAGAAGAGATATTCCCATATTCTTGACTTTTCAAGTGAGAAAATGAAAAACCAAATAGGATTCGTGGAATTTTAAAATTATATTCAGATTTAAAAATCATACTTAAGGGATTTTTTAATTTAGAGAGTGGGAAATGGAGAGAGAGATCGCAGTCCAAAAGTTCCTTGAGGATTTTTGAGTTTAACATCCCTGAAAGTATTATAGATACGTCTAAAAAGATCAGAAAATAAATGGATAGATCACATAGAAAGTGAAGAATCAACAAATGCAAAATAAAGATTTAATTCTATATGATATTTAATTTAACAACTGCATAATATCAGTTACAGAATCCGTCAGATAAGCAAGAACTATACAATCTATAAAGAACCCGAGGATATGGAATGAAAAACATTGTAGATATGATTGATTGGCATATCTGAGGGCATTAATTCGAGCAGTCAAAAACTGTCTATCAGCATTAAATTATACACACTCTAGGGGGGCTTATTTTTGTTTTTATTTGTCAAAATTGATTTATGGAAGGGGACGGCGACTACGCCATTGTTTCGAAGACGTGACGTCGCAATGGGTTCTGATACCGGGCGCCATAACAAGTATGACGTCCATAGAGAAAGACAGCTGCAAAAAAAGAAAGAATGGAAATCGAAATCAAAATCAAAATCAAAATCGAAATCAAAATCGAATTCAAACGAAAAGCAAAAAGTACAAATATAATCCAAGAAGTGTGCTGATTTGATTGACCAAAAGCAATGACAGAGATATGATAAAAATGTATAAAAATAGATTGGGAACGGGCTGTAATATTTACACTTTATGAATGTTTCAACATTTTCAATATAATATTAATTATTTAACGTCATTTAACTAAAATATACCAAATTTTTAGCATCTCAGATAATAAATAAAGTGATCTATTGTTTTGGAATCAGGAGAAAAACTAAAATATATGATAATTGGATAACAGAGGTAATAAAGTTGTTAATATAATGTTGTAAATAATATTCAATAGACTTGAGCTGATATTTATAGACAATTTCCAGACTTATTCAAATTAAAAGTAATTATATTAGAGAAATATAAAGACAAGCAATTATACAAAACTATTAACTTGGAACGAAATGGGCATAAATGAAAAAACATATTTTAAATAAAAATTTCAATTTTCATCATATTAGAAAATTGTATAAATTATTTTTACAAAAACTGTGAAAATAATAGAATTGTTTAAAATTAATTAGAAGCCCAAAAAGAAATGAATTTAAAATTTGGAGGAAATTCCAAGTTTCCAGTGAATCATCAATGAAAATGTAGTTTTAGTGCTGACATAATTATGGAAATGGGAATTAAAATTGAAAATTTAAATTGATTAAAATAGTTTGCATATGGAGATAAATAAAAGAAAAACCCATGTGGCAATATTGGAAAAAGTAAAGCTTGATTTAAGCGATCGCCTCGAGCAACAACAATACAGAGAATGTTACGAGTGGTAAAAGCACAAACTGAAACTGAACTTTGTACAATCATAGGTGATACGATACCTAAACGAGATATAGGGAAGTACATTCTGAAAGTAATTAATCGAGAAATCGCTGTTGTTTTGATCCAACAATCAATTGATCATTCGAATATTGTTGATTAGAATCGAAAAGAATAACAAAAAAAGTAATTAATTATATTTAAATAGAGATAATTTCAACGATTGCGTGAAAGTGATGAAATATTAAATATTTATCTTTTACTTTAATTTAAAATTTATATTAAATTTAATTAAACTAATAATTTAATACCATAAATCCTAATATTCAATTTTAAATTACATAAAATAATTAATGTTATTTATATAAAGGTAATTTCATTTATTGCATAAAAATGAAACAAATATTAAATATTATTATACAATCAAGTGATCATTCGAATATTGTTGATTAGGATCGAAAAGAATAACAAAAAAAAGTAATTAATTATATTTAAATAGAGATAATTTCAACGATTGCATGAAAGTGAAGAAATATTTATCTTCAACTTTAATTTAAAATTTATATTAAATTTATTTAAACTAATAATTTAATTCCATAAATCCTAATTTTCAATTTTAAATTACATTAAATAATTATTGTTATTTAAATAAAGGTAATTTCATTTATTGCATAAAAATGACACACATATTAAATATTATTATACAATCAAGTGATCATTCGAATATTGTTGATTAGGATCGAAAAGAATAACAAAAAAAAAGTAATTAATTATATTTAAATAGAGATAATTTCAACGATTGCGTGAAAGTAAAGAAATATTAAATATTTATCTTCAGTTTTAATTTAAAATTTATATTAAATTTATTTAAACTATTAATTTAATTCCTTATCTTCAATTTTAAATTATATAAAATAATTAACGTTATTTATATAAAGATAATTTCATTTATTGCATAAAAATGAAACAAATATTAAATATTTAATTTTAATTATTAATTATTATATTATTTAATTATTTAATTATTAGTTTTATTCAACTTTATCAAATTTTATATTATTTAAAATTACATTTACAATTACAAAAACTCCTCTTAGTTTACATCAAATGAATAAATATGTGAATATCGAGTACTTACTAAATATTCATTGATCAAAAGATCAGTTGATCAGTTGAGATCAGTTAAGTTAAGCACGTGAGTTTTATAAATAAACTTTAAGCTACATTTTCCAGTTAAGCATGAAAATACCCAAAGTAAAGTGTTTTCAATTGATTACATGAGTTAGACATACACACATACATATGTATATATATGTACACTCACAGACACACACATAGAGACACTTGGTGAGCAATTGCTTTGGCACATACAAATGAGCTTGAGCTTGAGGTTGAGGTTTTTGTTACTGCCGGCAATAGATTGATAAACTGTCGGGCTACAACAATAATGTTATATTCATCATCTTGTTCTTGTTGTTGTTGTTGTTGTTTTACTTTTTTTCTTATCAGAGCGGTAACTGCTCTATTAATGAGCACACATGCCAGAGCAAAGCGTTACATACTCAGCTGTCTTCAAATATGTCTGTGTGTGTGTGTGTGTGGAACTCAACTTAAAACAAGTAAGAACGTTTTGATCGAGAGCGCTAGACTGCGAGATACCCTGCACTCAGACCCTTACATATTAATTATATACAGTTGGTAAACTAATTGTTTTAACAATGATAAATATATTTATATTTTTTTTATTATTTATAAAAATCTATTTTTCTTTTTAGTTTGTTATAAGAACCATAATAAAAAAAAATAAGAAATAAAAAACAACAAACCAAAAAAAGTGTTTTTATTTTCAAATTAAATTATGTACATTTTTTTTACTTTGTCAAAACAATTAATTGACTTAAAACAAGAACGTTTTGATCGAGAGTGCAAGACTGCGAGATACCCTGCACTCAGACCCTTACATATTAATTATATACAGTTGGTAAACTAATTGTTTTAACAATTATGAATATATTTATATTTTATTTTATTATTTATAAAAATCGCTTTGTCTATTTAATGTGTTATAAGAACCACAATAAAATAGGAAATAAAAAATTACAAACCAAAAAAAGTGTTTTTTTTTCAAATTAAATTATGTGCATTTTTTTTACTTTGTCAAAACAATTAATTGACTTAAAACAAGAACGTTTTGATCGAGAGCGCAAGACTGCGAGATACCCTGCACTCAGACCCTTACATATTAATTATATACAGTTGGTAAACTAATTGTTTTAACAATAATAAATATATTTATAATTAATTTTTTTATTTATAAAAATCGCTTTTTATTTTTAATTTGTTATAAGAACCATAATAGAATAAGAAATAAAAAATTACAAACCAAAATAAGTGATTTTTTCCAAATAAAATTATGTGCATTTTGTCAAAACAATTAATTGACTTAAAACAAGAACGTTTTGATCGAGAGCGCTAGACTGCGAGATACCCTGCACTCAGACCCTTACATATTAAATGTATACAGTTGGTAAACTAATTGTTTTAACAATAATAAATATATTTATATTTATATTTTATTTTATTATTTTTAAAAATCAATTTCTCTTTTTAATGTGTTATAAGAACCACAAAAAATAAGGAAATAAAAAATTTCAAATAAAATTATGTGAATTTTTTATTTTGTCAAAACAATTAATTGACTTAAAACAAGAACGTTTTGATCGAGAGCGCTAGACTGCGAGATACCCTGCACTCAGTCCTATAGATACAGAGACATAAAACAAATACAGTGGGTAAACTTATTGTTTTCAAAATGAAAAATATATTAATATTTTGTTTTTTTTTTTCAATTATGATTATTCTTAACCACAATAAAATAATAAGAAGAAAAAATTGCAAGTCAAGAAAAGGGTATTTTTTTTTAAATATAATGATGTCAATACAGTTGGTATACTAATTGTTTTGTCAATAAAAAATGTGTAGATATTTGTATTTCCTTAGTTCTAAAAATCAAAATAAAATAGGAAAAATAAGTTAAAAGAAAAGGTTTTTTTTTTCAAATTAAATTATGTGAATTTTTTATTTTGTCAATATAATTACATGATTGACTGTACAACCACGCCGCACGTTGCAGCGTCAATGGTTTCTTCTTCTTTCTGATAATTTGTTAAATTATTTCTTGCATAACTTTCGAGTTTATTATCCGATCGTGATGACAGGTTTCAAATTGCTTCTGTAACTCATTTTTCTGCAATTGGCGCTAAAAGGTAAAATTATAAAGTAAGCTTTAAATATGCCGGAACCGGCATACCACATTTGAAGTCTCTAGCTCTCATAGACTCTGAGATCAACGCATTCATATAAACGGGAAGACAGACCAAAGAATATATAATTTATACATATGTAGTTAGTCAAGTAATTCTTTTGACAAAGAAAACTTTTTTTTTAAATAGTTAAAATGGATCTGATTATTTTTAAATTTAGACTTTTTTCAAATGAATCTAATTATTTATATTTTTACACATTTTCCTAACTATAAGCAATAAAATGATAAAAAATAATTAAAAACGGAGAAAATATATTTAAAAAAATATATATTCAAGTAATTCTTTTGACATAAAAAATAATTCATATTTTACATTTTTATTAAATAGTTAAAATGCATCTGATTATTTCTATATTTTTTATTTAGATTTTCTCTTAGATTAATCTAATTATTTCTTTCTTTTAACCTATTTCCGAACAATAAAATGAGAAAAAATTTGAAGCAAAAGAAAATTTATTTTATTAAAAATAAATTGTAAATTTTTAATTTTGTCAAAATACTTCATGCACTAACTGTGTATAGGATTGGAGTTGTGTGTATAAAGAGATATAAGATATACAGATATAGAAGACTATACAGATATATAGCATAGCATAAAACTATTACACCCTTATTGGCCACTTTTAATATTCGCAGGGTATAATCAGCAGAAGCAACAACAACAATAACACGAGGACTGCGATACCAAAATCAACGAAAGCACACACATACAGTGAAGCACATGTAACTAACTAACACACACACACACACACACACACATACACATGTATACATATGTATTACATTATCAAATTCAAAATCACAATAACAATCACTCAAAATAAGAAATTAAAAAAAAACGTTTTTCAATTGAAACTTGTCTGCAGTCAGAGTTATCATCCAATAATACTACTACGTCTATAGCATTTGCGTTTTCTGCGGCTGCCGCTGTCGACTGTGACTGCGACGTTGACTGCGACGTTGACTGCGACGTCGACTGCGACGCTAGCGTCGTTGTTTATTATTAAGACGCGCGCGCGCTGGCCGCACTTAATTAGTTGTGCGATACAATTCTAGCCAAGCGGTTGGCGTTTCCTTCAGCAGCTGCAATCGAATTAACTAACCCGAAAACATTTCAATAACAGTCAAAATAATATTCCATAAATCATAAATGAAATCAAAAACCAAAATCAATAATCAATAATCAAACAAAGCGCAATTAAAACGAATAAACGAAAAAAGCAGCTGCAAGTCAATGTTAAATCGCGTTGCGCATACGCCGTGTTGTGTTTCCAATATACTAATAATAACAACAACAAATTGTATTTGGAAAAATTCTGAAATTCATTAATCATATATTTTTTTGTGTTTTGTGTTCTTCTTTATAAGTTTTTGTTTTTTTTTTAAATTACGAAAAAATCAAAGCAAAGTTTTTGGAAAAATTTGACAGCTTTTTGTAGAATGTTGAAAAACGCGCGCCTTTTGCTTGGCGTTTTCATATTGTTTGCCAGCCTCATAACGGATACACAAGCAACAGGTGAGTAAATAGCATTAAAAAAATTCAAAAACCAAAAACAAATGTATGCTAAATTAAAGTTAAAGAAAAAATGTGAAGCAAGTGCTGAGAAATCCCCGTGAACCAAAAAAAAAATGAGTAAACTTTCTATAGATCGATTGGAATATTGACAAATTCTTCGAGCAGATGTGGGAGTAAAATAAATTATAAAAAAAATATGAATGAAATAGCGTAGTTGAATTCTTGAAATACAGGTCATGCACAGCTAGTAGATACTGTGCAATTTATTTAACTAACTTAACAATTAATCCATTGCTATTTTGTCAATTTCTTCGAGCAGATTTAGATGTAAAATGAATTAAAAAATAAATATGAATAAAATACAGCAGTTGAATTATTTAAGTATTCAACTTATTTAACAATTAATCTATTGCTATTTTGACAAATTCTTCGAGCAGATTTTGATGTAAAATTAATTAAAAAATTAATATAAATAAAATAGCGTAATTGAATTATTTAAGTTCTCAATATGCTGGTCATGCACAGCTAGTAGATACTGTGCAATTCATTCAACTAACTTGAAAAATAGTCTAATAAATCACAACGATTTTCTTTGTCTATTGCTGCCTTATTTAGAAAAATAAACCCCATTGGAAATCCCAATCACTTCAATAGACAAGATCTTAAAGCTGAATAAATTGCATGTCAAAATGCTTAACTGAACTAAATTAAATGAAATTGTGTTTAGTTATTTGTTGTTTAGCTATTTAACTGTCAAATATACATAAGTATATTGGTTTTTGTCTGAATAGATCCTAGTTTTAGTTACTTTACTAACTCAATTAGCATTTTACGAGATACAAAAACGAGTTTGCATTAAATGAAAGGGAATAAAGCATTCTATTTAATATCCTACAACTAAAGAAAATTAACAAAGATGAAGGATGCTCAATTTAGAATATGTAGATCTATAAATTGTTTAAAAGAGTTTTAAGAAACTTAATTAATTAATATTAAAGAAAATTGTGATAAAACTGCACGAATTTCCACAGTCTGATCATGAAAATGTGACAAGATAAAAGACAAACAAATTGTTTTCCAATTTCATTCGTTTTCCCGTTCAATGAACATCTCAAGGTATTATATTTTTTATTTTATTTTATTTTAAAATCAACAAAAATGTATTACAAACGAAAATAATATTGCCAGTGACAATTTTGAATAAGCAGCGAAATTAAATATTAAAAACTTAAAGAAAACCCACAAATATTTATAAATTTTTAAGGTCTGCGGCTATTCAAAATATAAATACATTTTTTTTAAATTTAAATAAATTTATGCATGCTACCTTGTCTTTCATTACAAATGTTTTTGGTTATAACTCTGCTTTTGACTTGAATACCTTCAGAAATCAATGATAACAATAGAGCTTATAAGTTTCCAGTTTTTATATATTTCGATAGAAACAGAAATTTGTTTTTCTCTATCAGAGTTGAAGTGCGTTATTCAATATATAGAGAAAAAAGTCAGCTGCCAAATAATAATCACATCGATCAATCAAATTATATAGCATGCTGATAAATCAGTTAAATTTCAGTCTTGATTTCACTATCACAGATGCTTCATCAATGCTTCATCAACAGCTGCCACAATTCACAAGGCTTACAACTCCATGCTTATCAACAGGGTATTAAGATGTAAAGACCCCCCCAATGTATATATAGCCTCTATAAATGTAAATATATAGCCCTTTCAATTTTGAAGCCTTTCTTCTTATCAAATTTGACAACTGATAAACCCATTCTCCCAACTCTTCCCATTCCCTATTCTCCTCCACATTCCCATTCTTTGCAGCCTTCAATTGTCTGACTATATTTTTGATTTATTTGTGCAGATTTTCGTGTTGTCTGCAAACAGTTGGTTTTATATATTCGAGGTGCTTCAGATTAAATATGTAGCTCTACAGACTTATTAAATAAATTATTGTTAATTATATGATATGATACGATTGTCCAATATTTATTAAAATAAAACATGCTTCTCAGTATTGATAATGAGCATTAATTTAATGCACATGAAAACATGAAAAAACTTCCTTTACCCAAAAATGAATCATAAGAAAAAACATAGAAAATAGATAAAATATTTTCAATGGGGATTTTTTTTTTGTTTTTTTTTTGTAATTTAACATTCAACATGTTAGATGAAGATAGCATTCTAATGGGTTTTAATGAATTCTTGGAAACATCAGGAAATCATTAAATTCCGCATCTAAAAGATAAACATTTTAAGAGATCCAAAAAGAAAGACTATAGCTTTTTACTGGGTAAATATTGGTTTATTCTTTAAAATATTTAATTAAATATTTAAAAATGGTTCTCAATTAAAAGTTGTATTAAAATAAGTGATGATAAAGAGAACTAAACTTTTTTTAGACTTTTAAATTGATTGATCTGAAGTGAAAGAATAAAGGAATATATAAAATATGTAAAGATCGTTTAAGTGTGACAAAAATCCTAACAATGTAAAATCCTAAACAACAATAGAAAATTGATCATAAATCTCATCAAATAACTCATTAGACATCACTTAATACGATTAAAAGACACCTAACATGATTTCAAAGAACGTCAGAATACTTAAGTATACTTCAGAATTTGATTATCTAATAGAAATATTGTAGTGTTGCCATAATTTCATAATTATGGCATACTCGTAAACTGCAAAACAATGTCGTTTCGGGGTAATTACAATTATCGCCAGACAATTATATTTACAAAGTACTCAGCATAAATAAATACGTATACTGGAAGCAAGTGAATCCCCAGATTCCTTTGAATCGATCCCGATCGAAACCCAAAAGCCCACAATACGATATCCATGTCTATAAATAATTTGTGCTTTTATTGAGATTTGTATAAGAAAACATTATTTGGTAATTCCAATCTCAAATTAGCTGGAAACATGAAAAGGCAGAATTATTATTTGAAATCTTTCAATGCTTAAATCGAAGACTTTGTTTCTCTCTGAGACTTTGTATCTTAGTCTCTCTGTCTCTGTCTCTCTCTCTCTCTGTCTCTCTCTGTCTGTTGTCTCATCCATCCAAAGTTTAATAATTTTGATAGTCATGCGTTTTCCCACAGCATTATTTATGACGTTTGCAGTCAACAAACACAACAAATATTATTACCAATTTATTTATTTGTCTAGTTTGTCTAGTTTTTGTTTTTCTTTCATCATTTGTTGTTTTGTTTTGTTTCTTTCTTTCTTTCTTTATTATTACTTTTTTCTCTTTCTTTATTTTTTTTTTTTGTGCCGGCGCATATTAATAATAATAATAAAATAATCATCTCTGGTATTTGTCGAACAAACAAGCAAACAAGTCAACCTACTAACCAACCAGACGACCAGACAATCCGACAGACTGACAGACTGACAACGGCGCCCTCGTTTGATGCCAACACTAGACAACAAAAACGAGATACAAATTTTTTAAATTATAAATTTAAAAAGTCCCAAAAAATTAATCTCTTCACAAATGGAAAACCAAATGAACTTAAAGCTGAAGTACTTTTCAATTAAAGAGTTTAATTTTAAATATATCTTAAATATATCTTGATGATGATAATATTTCTTAAATGAGATTTTTGATTAAAAACCAGACCAGTTTTTTTGACAACTCTAAAAGAGAATAAATATACTCTCTATAATAAAAGAGTCTCACTTAACACTTAACTTAACTCAGACTACTTTCTAGGGTTGCCACAACTTTTCACCTTTTCTTCGAAAATGGGTTTCTCATATTTAAACTCAATTTAATGTCAGATTCTTTGGCCTTTTTAGTTTAATTTCTAACAATTTATTTATTTATTACTTCCATTTCATTTTATTTTACGGCAATATCATTAATTTTGAGTTTCAATTTCACTTTATTTGGGGAGTAAAATGAAGTGAAATTTAAATCCAAAAGTAGTGGAATTGCAGTAAAATAAAATGATCCAAATTCTCTTCGATCCTAATTTAATTACCTTATATTTTAGCTGATTCCATTCCACTAGTTTTTCATCGTCTTCTGTTTTCACTTCTATTTATTCCATTATATACCACTTCAGAATAATCCATTCTATTCATTTCGCTTTATTTCATTCCATTCCATTTCAGAAATCTTCAAAATATTTTATTATATTTTATACCCTACCCACAGATTCCTTCCACATGTTCGCACTTCTTTCATCTTTTCTCTTCTGTTCATTGCATTATCTTCAAAATATTTCATATATTCTATTTCATTCCCACTTCCCACTTTTTTCATCTATTCTCTTCTGTTCATTCCAATATCTTCAAAATCTTCAAAATATTATATTCTACTTCATTCCCTTCCCAGAAAATTCCATTCCACATGTTCTTACAACCTTTATCTTTTCTCTTCTCTTCTGTTTATTTTATTATATTTTATTCTTCAACATTTTATTTCATTTAATTTCACTTTAATCCACTTTAGAAATTATCTAAATATTATATTCTATTTCATGATCTTCCCACAGATTCAATTCCACATGTTCCCACTTCTTTCATAATTTCTCGTCTCTTCATTACAATATATTTAATTTGTTATCATTGTATTCCATTTAATTTCACATCCTTTCTTTCTATTCCACTTGAGATAACTTTAAAATATTATATTTTATTTCATTCCCTTCCTACAGATTCTTTCATCTTTTCTCTTCTCGTCATTCCATTATATTTCACTCGTTCACATTCCATTCCATTTAATTTCATTCCCTTTTACCTCATTTCAATTTAGTTAATTTCTCTTCTAATTATTCTATTCTATTACATTCTCTTTCAACTGATTGCATTACATTTGTTTCCTTCTATGTCACTTTCCTCTTTCTCTTCTCTTTATTTTCTTAATTTTAAGTGACCACAATAAATTAATTGCTGTTTGAAAAACTGAAAACTGAGTTATGCGAATTGTGGTTAATAATCATAAATTTTGTAGGGCAGTGTTAAACAATCGCATTTGTTTATTTAACAACAATTAGCAAGCAGTTTTCAGTCGGCTTGGAAACCGATTGATTTGCATTGAGTAGCAACACGATCAGAGAAACGAGTTGCCAATTAAACGGCAAAGTTGCAACAATATTAAAAAAAAAAAAAAAAACAAAAATGAAAATAACCATAATAATAATGATAATGATAAGAGAGGGGTGTGAAAGAAGAGTTAATAATACTTAGTTAAACATTAAATAAACAAAATGCACTTTTTTCTTCTTTTTTTTTTTTCTTTTTTTTTTTGCATCTGGGGGCGTCGGCAACTTCTGTGTCTCCGGTAATTATGGCAAACATGGAAACGCTTTGTGATTGCAAATCGAGTGATAAATTGCACAATGAAATGCATCAATGGGTTACAGATATTACCAGATGGGAGAGCAAGAGGGAGGAAATGGGGGAAATGGAGGAATATTGACGCCAAGGGGACTTCCCTAATTGATATTTCCGCATAAGAATCGCAATCTCTTTAAATAATAAATAATAATAATAATATTATTCTTGTTGTTGTTGTTGTTGCAATAATATTAAGTGGGGTTTTAGCATAGCCCTTTGGGTAATTCTCCGATCGGATCGGAACGGAACGGATCCGACCTCCATAATCAATGGGCGTAACCCCAACCCCCAAGCGACAGCTGTCAACAGGTTCAATAAACTTGTTTGTGCGCAGCTAAGCGCAAGCTTTAGATGCTTACTCTCAGATACTCAGATACTCACACACTCACACTCATACTCACACTCACACTCATATTCATACTCACCTGTTGTAGTTGTGAGTACTCGCGAATAAAAAAATTCGTCACCTGTTGCAATGCGTTTAAAGCTCGATAAAAGGCCATAAGAGCTCGTTTCAATGTTACCCAAAATCTTTTTGAAATAGTTTCAACTAAATTACAGGGTATCCGCCGCGCATCGGGTATTACGATTTGTATATAAAGTATGCGACACATTTAAGTCTTTTCTTTTAAATCACTTCATTACATTACAACTTTGTTTATTTTATTTCATTACAAGCTGTTTCAATTTCACTTTATTCCATTTGCCTACAAAACTTTTTCCACTCTAATTCATTTTATTGTTATCTACTGCATTTTAATTAAATTTAAAGTGTTCCATTCCATTCCATTCCGTTTCATTTCGTTCCATTCCATTTTATTTCTTTTATTAAGAGTGGGTATTAAGATTTTCATATAAAGTATGCGACACGTTTTAAAATCAAAGTATCATTTAAATGATTTCATTACAATACAATTTTGTTTACTTCATTACAAGTTGTTTCAATTTCACTTTATTCCATTTGCCTACAAAACTTTTTCCACTCTAATTCATTTTATTGTTATTTACTGCATTTTAATTAAATTTAAAGTGTTCCATTCCATTCCGTTCCAAATCATTTCGTTCCATACCATTTTATTTATTTTATTAAGTTTGGGCATTATGATTTTCATATAAAGTATGCGACACGTTTTAAAATCAAAGTATCATTTAAATCACTTCATTACATTACAATTTTGTTTATTTTACTTCATTTCAAGTTGTTTCAATTTCACTTTATTCCATTTGCCTGCACAACTTTTTCCACTCTAATTAATTTTATTGTCATTCACTGCATTTTAATTAAATTTAAAGTGTTCCATTCCATTTCGTTCCATTTCATTTCGTTTCAATCTATTTTATTTTTTTTTAAGTCAAGTTTTAAAATCTTATCCATATGAAATCATATTTTATCAAGGTCGGATTGTCATTGACACATTATTGTAGGGTATTAAACGTAGAACATATTCTAAAAATCTGTTTAATTTCTAGTTCAATTATTGCTTAAGTCTATCTGCAGTCAGCTTACAGGGTATCTACGCGTCGAGCCTTTTTGGCATGCATCTTTTGGATGTCATGCTTCAATTTCAAGTTTATTAAGTTTTATTTAATTATTAAATAATGTCTGATTACTGCTGCAACTTATTTAATTGTTCTCAGCTTTAGTCGCAGCTGCAAAAGACATGCTATTTGTTTTCTTCAAAATACACAAAAACAAAAACAATCACAAATAATAAATAACAAATAAACATTAAAAAGAATAACAACAATAAACTGAGCATAAACAACTTGGTGAAAAGCTGCCGAGCGTATCGCACGTGCTGAAAGAGTTTCAAGCGAAAAAGGTCAAAACCAAATACCAAAGGGTTTGTTTACAAACAACAATAACTATGAAGAGCTAGATAACTGGCAATAACCGACGACTGTATACCCTGCTAATCCATAAGCATTCGAACTTTTCTATAAGTTTAAAAAAAAGCGAAAAGTTTAATTTATTAATTGAAAACTTGAAAGGCGAGAGATGATAGAGAGAGAGAGAGAGAGAGAGAGAGAGAGAGAGAGAGAGAGAGAGAGAGAAAGTGTGGAAGAGAGTGCCAAAATTCATAGTACTTTTAAGAGCTTTATTTATAAAGAGTTTCCACTATTATCTTCGATCTTAAACGCAATTTAAATTATCAATCAAAAAATTCGACAATGACAAAAATATTTAGATTTTATAACAATAATATAACTTTTAATGCATTACACATTTCATTAAATTTAAATTAACAATTAAAACATTCTACAATTTTACAAAAATGTAGAGATTTTATAACAATAATAACACTTTTAATGCATTACACATTTCATTAAATTTAAATTAACAATCAAAACAATCGACAATGACAAAAATATATAGATTTTATGACAATAATAACACTTTTAATGCATTACACATTTCATTAAATTTAAATTAACAATCAAAACATTCTACAATTCTAAAAAAATATATAGATTTTATAACAATAATAACACTTTTAATGCATTACACATTTCATTAAATTTAAATTATCAATTAAAACAATCGACAATGACAAAAATATATAAATTTTATGACAATAATATAACTTTTAATGCATTACACATTTCATTAAATTTAAATAAACAATCGACAATGACAAAAATATATAGATTTTATGACAATAATAACACTTTTAATGCATTACACTTTTCATTAACAATCAAAACATTCTACAATTTTACAAAAATGTATAGATTTTATGACAATAATAACACTTTCAATGCATTACACATTTCATTAAAATGGAATAATATCGATTTGATGTATCCTTCCTTATTCAGTACTTATTCAGTGTGTAAGCACATATTAAACATTTCAATGCATTACAAAGATGATATTCCCTAAATTAGTAAACGTGGTTTTGTACTTCATTAGAAATGGAAATTTTGAAATGCCTCACTATTTGTAGGCAAAAATTGTGCTTTATGGCATTGTCAATGTCTCATTCAATGCATTGCAAAATTCATTAGAATGTTATTATCCTCCTTGAGGCAGATAAATTCCCCTATGTCAAAGAATAGGCATAAATTATTTACTATGTGTAGACAGCTTATCGAAATTTATGACAACATAAAAGCCTCTTTCAATGCATTGCAAAATTCATCAGAAAATGGCAAAACTCTTGCTTGGAGTCCACAAAGGCTGATTCATCTTTTAAATACGGAAAAGTGGAGTGGAGGTATATGAGCCATATATGATAAGACATGCCAATCAGACAGTGCGGCCACCTTCCCGTCCGACCTTGCCCTGATCTTGCCTTGGGGCCCAACTAATTGTAGGCAATTCATTAGAATTAACTAGATAAAATGATAGACAGCGAGTTTTGAGTTCGAGTATTATTTGCCTCATTCACGATAAGCCGAAATGATGGCTAATAATAACAATAAAATAAAAGAAATACCTAAAAGCGAAAACAAATCTTTTATATTTCCTAACTCGCATTAATTATGACTGTTCCTCGAATTTTCGGATGACAATTCAATTTCCTGATTATCACAAAACGGAACAAATCGACGACAACAATAATAATAACAATAATAATAAAAGTAATAACAAGATCATAAAACATCCCATTGAATTGGCCAATCAAGTCTTAATCGGAAAACATGGAAGGTACTGACATTAAATGTTTATGTTCCGACTTGTTTGATTTACAACTTATGCAATTAGGCATTGAAATGGCATCTAAGTATCGCACTTCAGTTATCGCGCTATATAATTGTTTATCTACCCACGAATTGTGGAATTTTTACACCATTTGCGTGAGAAATAAATGAAATGATTCAATGAGCTCGTCATGCTGCATCAACCATACCATGGAATGTCGAGAAAATTCTTAGTCTTGACCTCCATTGTCGTAGAAATCAAAAAAAGAATCGATGATTATCCAGTAAAACTTGATTAAAGGTTTTTTGTAATAGATAAAAAATGTTTAGATAGCCATTAAGGAAATAAAAATGTGTATAAGTAATAATATATTAATTAGGCTGATGATGTCCATGGTCATTTTAATGCATTATTTATCAAAGATGTCACTTTCTGTACTTATAATGAATAAAATGATGTAACAATGTATATTAATGATAATATTAATCAAAACCTATGCTGATGATTTCTATACTCACTTTAATGCATTATTTATAAAATAAAATTAAATTAAAATCCTTTTAAACCAAAAAACGACAAAGGTACTTCAAAAGTGCTTACAGGGTAGCAACTATTTTAACTAGTCAATAATTTTAAGGGTTACAGACTGAATCTTATCACAGTATTACTTCTCATGAATCCACTCAGCTGTTATCTGTATCGCAAATATATACAGATAGACTTTGTCTAAGATGAATGAAAACTTAGTCATAAAATTAATTATATATGTATATATGTAATATATAATAATTGTTGTTCTTTTGTCTGATATTACAGCGAATAATGAAAGCAATTTTCTGGAAACATCGCTAAAATATTTGGATGAACAGCTACTATTCGATATACTGCCCAGGGGCACGTGTCCCGGAGAAGAGGCCGATTCGCCTCTGGATGAATTCCCCGAGGTCTTTACACGTAAGTAATTATAATTAATTTTTCTTTTAATTATGCTCAAAATTTCCTGATAAAAAAAAGTAAGTCGTTAAGATTTAAATATGTTTTTAAATAGATAGATAATGAATAAAGCAACGTACACATTTTAAGCAATACTCTCAAATAAAAGAAACAACAAGTAAAAAAATTTCAAGAACTTAAAAAATATATTAAAAGTATTCAAAAATGTTAGACTGGATTATCGGCAGCTGATTCTCTTAACTAAATATAATAAATGAAAAGTTATTTTCCGAATTAGGATTAAAAATGTCAATACAACTACAAAAATCATATAAAAATCATACTTAAAAAAAAAATAAAGATAAATATACAAAATATTAAAGCTGATGCCTATTTATATATTTTATATATAAATTGATTTTTGTTAAGATATACTTTAAAACTGTTACCAAGTGTTAAAGACCAATATTGATTCTATAAATTCTAAATTCTATAAACTGTGATTTGATTTTTATGATGTCATTGGAGCATGTTTAACACCTGGCTAGATTCGATCTAAATTATGGGATTGATTAAAAATTGATGGACAGCAAACTTGTCGATGTTTTCAGTTTCCAAATTCCAGAATATAAATATGTACAAGAGAGAGATATAGTAAAATCTGCACTTGAACTTGTGGTCAGTGTCCAATTTCAATATGGTCTTCCTGCTGTTTGGCTCTGCGAACGCGTTATCACTGGGCCAGGGTCAATACAAGTGGCATGATAAGCGGCTAAGACTGGCAATGGCCAATAAATCAGTCGCCGCAAATGTGTTTCACTTTAAGGCTCCACAAATTATAAACTATATTATTGTGATTGTCTATTTTTACAGTCTCTACACTGAAAAAAGATCAACTTCTAAAATCAAGAACATACATCTTTCCTATTTGGTTCTTAAAATTAGACCATTTTGAGACCAAATTACTATTATTAAGAATCAGAATCGAAAAATGATAAATTTTCTAAAAATTAGAATTTTTCAAAATTTTCAAAATGAACAAAATTTAAATGCAGAACAAATTAAGAGGTAAAATTATGCTCAAATTTACAATGCGCATGGAAATTGATTGACTTTTGACAAAGTTATGGCAGTTCAAAGTTAATAAAAATCAGTAAAATCTAAAAAATTTACATTTTCATACTAAAATAAACCAAATTTATATGAGGTGAAATTATAATAAAATCAACATTACGCTGGACTATTCCAGTAACCAAGTTACATTATTTTCCAGGCTAATAAGAGCATTAATCCCTTTTTCCATGTAAAGCAATGAATAACGTTTCTTATTTTGGTCAACCGAAAACTTTACCTTTTTTTTGTTAACCGAAACCATACCGGTATTTTTAAACCGATACTTACAAAAAACCGATAACCACCGATACTCCAAGATTTTCCATAACCGATAACCGAAAACCTCAATTCGAGCATAACCGAAACCGTAACTGAAACCGATATTCGTTTCGGTTTTAATCCCTGCTAAGAATGTTAATCTAAAATTTTGCAGTTCTTAATATAAGAATATAAACCTTAAATTGTTAGGACAATTTAAATATGTTATATTTTCATATTTAACAATTTGTGTTTTGGTGGTGCTCTGGTTAAAGTCACCGGTTCAGTGTGAAAACAAGCGCGGGTTCGATTCCCACTCTTTCTAAAGAAACACATATTAAAGGAATATTTATATAAAATAAAAGAAAAAACTCTTTTTTTTTGTTGTCTTGAGTACTTAAGAATATTTATTATTAAGCTTTGTGGTCTTGAAAATATAAGAATTTCTGAACTTATTAATTAAATCTTTTTTAAATCAACATGTGTTTATTAAATTTAAGAATTTTATGTTCTCGACGCATTTTTGAGACCAAAACTCTTAGTTCTGAGACTAAAATCTTGATTTAAGAAACATTTTTTTATCAGTGTACTCCAGTCGGCGTATCTCGTATCTCGGGCATATCTCTCTTTCCTGGGTGCTCTTCAAATCGCGGCCTCTTATCGCGTTCAAACTTGTGTGCGAAAACCTTTAATTAAACTACAACACTTGGGTACATGTCGAACCCTCATGCTTAGCACCTATGAATGTATTTCAAGTTTAACTCAGAGGTTTTTTAATAAATATCAGAATGTCAATGCGATCGTAAACTGAATAGACTGAATGATAACACTACGATAAAGATCTATTTAAGCTTTTGAAATTAGTCAGCATCTATTCATCGATTTCGGAGATAATGAGAGGTATAGCTCCTTTTTATTAAATATCTTATTATCAATATAATATATAAATATTTATTCAACACATAAATAAACTTAACTCACAGTATATTAGGAAAAAAAATTAAGGCATAAAATAACATAATTTGATACTATAAATCAATTTACATAATACCGTTTCTATGACAGCTAGATAATAAAGTAATATAATCTGTACAAATTCAAGATATATACTAATTATTAGCTATGGTAAACATCTGTACCAAATTTCATAAAGCTAGCTTTACTAAAAGCTGAGTTCACATAGAACATTATATGATAATGATGGAGTTTTCTCTTTATATTTATAGTGGAACAGCTACGCCAGGGCTGGGTAGTATTGCATGTCTTTGCAGCAATATATTTCTTCATATTACTGGCGATAATATGCAACGATTATTTTCTACCCACCGTCGAGTGCATCTGCGAGGATCTTCATCTGTCCAAGGATGTGGCAGCAGCAACATTTATGGCGACGGCCACCTCAATGCCAGAGTTCTTTACAAATACGATAAGTACGCTTATACTCGAATCGGATATGGGATTGGGCACAATTATCGGATCCTTGATGTTTAATACATTAGGCGTAGCGGGACTTGCGGCGCTTTGTATTAATAAGGTAGGCTTCAAATACCAGATAGGAAACGTATATATCTATATCTTTATCATATCTATATGGATTTTGATTACAGCCAGTGCAGTTGGACTGGTGGCCTATAGCGCGAGATTGTGTTATCTATATCTTCAATACGATCGTTTTGCTGGTGCTCGCCTGGGGAGGAAGCATCAGTTTTGTGGAATCCTGCATTATGATGGGTTTCCTGGTCCTCTACTATCTCATCACTTTCAACAACAACAAATTTATGCCCGCCATACGCGTTTTTATCGAGGATCGCATGAACTGTTGCTTTTCCACGCGTTACGGTAAGTTCACTAATTTCCTAAACTCATTAGAAATACATTATATAGTTAAATATTTATAAGTTCACTAATTTCCGAAACTCATTAGAAATGCATTCTATATTTAAATAATTATATTTTAATCTGCAAAATTACCTAATCAACCTGAAAACACTTTGACTTAACAGACTAGATTATTTAGATTGTATTTTTGTCGGCAAGATGTGAAAACGGCCCTTAATTGTCCAAGTTAATATGAATATAAGTAGTAAATTAGAAAACTACACAGAAAATTAAATCATTATAAAATTCAAGTTTAAAATTCTTGATATTAGCCTGCATTTTGTAAGTATGTTTTCAGGATATTATTATTGAATCATGCGGATAAAATGGCAACGACTCAACAATAAAAAGTCAAAGAAGTCTAAAATATTTGATTTAATTAAAATAAAAAAGGTACAGAACCCCGAAAATCAAAATATTGCTGAGAAAAGTCGTGCATCAAGTATTTTGTACTTGATTTAAGAAAATCCGGGATTACCGCACTTCTGACAATGCGATGTCAGATTGATTTTATTCCGGAATCCCGGTTTTTTTTTCCTGTGTGCAAATTAAAAATTCCCCAAATTTAATTTATAGTATGTAAATTAAATAGGTTTCATATTTTATTATATATTAAATTTTAGTTAACTTAACAATACATTTTTAAAAATATTCGGTAAAAATATAAAGTTTGTGTGGTCTAAGTATTGTTTTATTTTCGTTTTAGATCTGACCGAACCACCAGAGAACAGTGCTAAAGCTCAGCTACCTTTGAAAAAGGATCCTCTGTCGGGCGATGGTCTATTTGTGGTTAACTTTCCAGAGAATACATCTTCCATGTCATCCACAGCAAATTTGACGCATCCAAAGAACTGTAAGTGTCGTACTTAACCTCATTTATTATCAGCCGCCATATTGTTGCCAGTTAATTGCGATGGCGATTTCATATAATCGATAAACAGACTCTAAAACTTATCGATCTTCTTCTGCTGCTTGCAGGGAATGGCGAGGATGAGGATGAAGTCCAAGGACCAGACAGCATCTTTGCCTATCCCCACAACTCGTCTGGACCCTTGAAATTCTGGTGGGTCTTTGTATTCCCCATCAGACTGATACTGCGCTTCCTCATTCCACATCCGATGCGTCATCGCCGCTTGTATCCATTATCCTTCATCATGTGCATCCTAACAATTGGCGCTAATGCCTATCTGATTGTCTGGATGTTAACGGCGTTTGGTGTGGCCATCCGTGTGCCCACGATTGTCATGGGCCTCACATTCCTCGCCGCCGGATCCACAATGCCCGAGGCGGTTTCCAGTCTGATCTCATTGCGAAATGGTAAGCATTTATTATATCCGATTCTAGTAGAATATATTTTATTCGTAGGAGGAGGTGTGGTAGATCCAACAATGAATATATATTATTTTTAGTCAGCATTATCTGACGATCTAATCAAGTGCTTTGTATAAACACTTGGATCTCAGAGACTAGTAGAGCAAGAGTAACCAAATTTGATACTCAAACCCCACGCAGATCAACTTTATTTTACAAAATTTTGACCTTTTCCCTTTTCCGACTCCGTATTTCAATAAAAACCCGTCTAGCACTTATACCATAAGAGCTAGAGACTCTAAAATCGGTATACTCGAATATATCGTTCTTACTTGTATTTGTATTCTGAATATGTTGATTAATTTGCTGTTATTTCTTGTATTTCCAGGTGAGAGCGGTATTGGAGTATCCAATTCGTTGGGCGCCAATTCCCTGGCCATCTTATTGTCGCTGGGCGTGCCGTGGTTCGTGAAGAACTGTATGAACTATGGCAGCGGGGAGAAGCAACAGGTCGGCACCCAAGGAATCGAGTATAATATTATCATATTGATATTTTCGACAATTGCGCTATTTATTATATTAAGTTGTAGTGGTTATCGTTTAACGAAACGTGTGGGCGTGGCCCTATTTACCGTTTATACAGTGTTTATTGTCCTGCAGATATTGATCGAGATGAACGTGTTCTTTCCACTCGTTTGCAGCAGCTAGTTCCAATTACATATTCAATTTCAACTTTAGTTCCGATTACACTTACAATTCCAACCTAAGTTCCAATTGCAGCTGCAGTTCGATAAACGATTGTTTCGAGTTGGAGTTTCATGCTATTTAGCTTCTGGCTGGCACCAGGGCAACAACACGCACTGAATGAAATTTCAAAATCGTTGAACTTTTTCCGTTAGGTTCAAATTGTTAACTGAATTGTATATACATATATCCGATAATGGAACTTGTGACATTAGTTATTATATCGGGTTACCTACACAAAAATTCAAATGTTTAAATAACTTCAGTCATAGGGAAACATTCGATTTTTTTTTTTTTGTTATATTGTATTGTTAGGTACTCCTAAGACTGTCTAATGTTTAGGTATAAATAATCCATTGCTACAGACTTTCCCCGCTGTATACACCCAACTATTTATAATACCCTATTCGTCACAAATTTCAACCGGTACCAAAGCGCGACATTCTATAATATAGGAGTTAGAAGAGCTATAAGCTCCAAGCGAATTACCAATAAGTAACCAAAAATGCTGTATATATGTATATAATTATGTATATATAGTACTATCTATATATTAACTATATCTGTATATATGTACATATTTTAAGTGCCCTGCGATATTTATGGCCTTTGGCTAGACTTTCCTTAATTATGTATACATAGGTACATATGTATATTGATATCAATGTTGATATTTCATAATGCGTAGAGACATTACTATTGTTATCATTACCATTTTGTTATTAATTTATGAAATACATTTAACGACAAATATTACCAATTGTGATTTTTTTTAATGATAGCGAAAGAAAACAAATTAAAAAATATAACGTAAGTAAACTGAAATTGTAACACTCAAGTGTCCCATGGTTCTTAAGTGGCCTGTGGATTGGATCGACGTGTGTGCTTTGTTGATTAGTGTGTACACTGTATACATACATACATACGTACATACATACTCATGTGCTACACTGTACTTACAATTGTTGACTCATAATACTAACAATATAAATAACAACAACATTGTTTTGGGAATTTTTCTTTTTAAAAGGGAATTTTCATTTTATAACCCTTGACGTTAAGAGTTTGCCTTTTTTGTTTTGTTTTGTTCTTGTACATCACATAAATAAGTTGACAAATGAGATCAAACACATATACCTTATACATATAGCAAGTATACACTGAGATAAATGAAATTAATTTAATAGCAAAAACTATAATTATGCTAGTTGATGTGATTCCGATTCAAGGTATAATATCTTATAAAATACAAACAGAATATGAATATGAATAGATGAATGTATGAATAATCGAATGCACTTCTCTCCTCTCTCTCTCTCTTTCTCTCGATAAAGTAAATAACTTTATAATTGTTGTCAATTTTGTTTTTTGATGAGGAAGAAAATGGGAGATTGTAAGCGATTGTTGTCAAATTAACATGCGTATAAATATGCAATTAGTTTTTCTCATCATAAATACTTATTAATTAGTTGCTTGGTTTAGCTTTTCTTGTCTTGTTGTTTTTGTTTCTTTACATATTCGTATAATTTTGGTATAGTTTTTGCCACAAAATGCAATACAATACATATACATTACTAATAAAGGAAGTTTTAAAAACTTTGCGTCATACTTTATGCTTTTCATTCTTTTCTTGTTGTCAATCTTCATGTTCTTCTTATTTTTTTTTTATCATTTCCGTCACGGATTTTCCATGAACAAATCAGTCTGAGCAATTACAATTCAAATGTGCTTGCGAATTACATTTAACATTAAAGTGTTGTTGTTGTTATGTGTGAGTGTGTGTGTGTAATGTTCGCAACGCTTTTTTTTCAGCTTTTAGCTGCGCTTTGAACAACAAATTGGCACAATTATTATGACATTCATAGAACAAACAACTAAGTAAAGTGTTTCAACTTAAATAATCAAAAAAAAAAAGAAAAAGTAGTATGTAATATAATAATAATAAATTAAATATAAACTATACACAAAGCTGCTGTTGATGTTGATGTTGTTGCAATTGTTATTTGTTTTGTTCTGTTTTGGCTTGAAGCCTTGGCTGTCTGTCTTCATTTATCCTGGTCATTAGGTGCAGCAATGATGTCCGTTTTTAACGTAATAATTGTGCATGGCAACGGTGCCGTTTTTGCTGTAGCTTCCATTATATTGACTGTTGTTGCTCAGGTTATTGCCGCTGCCGTTTGTAATGTTGCCATTTGCATTCAAGTTGGCAGCAGCAATATTGTTGCCGCTGGTTGTGTTGCTGCCACTGTTGTTGCTGTTGCTGTTACTGTTGGTGTTGCTGTTGTTGCTGCCACAATTAGTTGCAGGTGCAGCCGTGGCATTGTCATTGTCATTTTCGGTACTTGTGGCAGCATCAAAAGCCTTTATATGATTCTGAATGATTTTGCACGTGAACTGGCGATGTTGTCCCGGTTCCTGTTCCATTTTTAAAAAAGTGATATATAATTAGAAGTTCTCTTATCAATACATACAGTTATGCAAGCAATTGTCTTGACAAAATTCAAAAATTCACATATTTACATATATTTGATTTTTAAAATTAAAAAAGAATTGTTAATAGGGTGTTATTATTTCTATAATATTTTGTTCAGAAATTAAAATCCGCCGGATCCGATTACTATATCATATAGCTGTCATAGGAATGATTGAAAAACTTTGCTTTTTCTTTTAAATATCTCAACTAGTGCTGAAAAAAATACATCAATTATCGAGTACTTCAAGTCTATCCTTTTTTTTGGACGATCTATCGAGTTGATTCAATTGATTTCCATAAAAAATCAAAAACTCATCTTAGTTTATTAGTGGAATTAAGTTTAGTGGATCAATTTGTCATCAACGATCGTAATAAATGTTTGAATCAAGCATTAAAATATTACAAGAAAATTAAAATTTGTAATAAATTAAAATTAAATTTTGAAATTAACCAAAAATGTGTTTGACAAAAAAGCTCGATATTTGCAACCCGATATATCGACAACTCGATACTTTTTTGTTGGCGATTTTCTATTTCACTGCACTGTAATGATATTAAATTTCTGGCGTGCCAAGGAATTTACATATGTATTTCCTACTCGTTTTCATCCTTTTTCTTTTTTAGGTTTCAATAAAACAAAAAATCCAAAAAAATAAAATATGTGCATTTTGAAATTTGTCAAACTAATTACTTGACTAACTGTACATATATGACAATGCGTTTACATACATTTGTGTTTGTGTGGGTGTGTGTGTACGTGTTTGCGTGTAGGTTTACATACCTTTGGCTGTATGGGAAAACAGCACCAGAGTATGAAAGCTATAAATGCCACCAATGTGCCCACAAGCAATATGAAATCCTCAATGGTCTGCATAATATTGGACAATAGGAATAAAAATCAATGTTAACGCGTTATTATGTTATGCATTTGTATTTGTGACTGCAGTCTGTGTGCTTTGGTTTTGTTATTGCAATAACTGTAATGTGTCTGCATGCATGTGTGTGTGTGTGTGTGTGTGAGGGTGTATGTGTGTGTGTGTGCAGGTGCTTTTCTTCATGTCATTAATGTCACTTACCGGCTCCTCGCCCAGCAGCACGTGATTAATTAAATAGACAAAATCATCAAATGGTGTCATTGTGGAAGCCTAAAATGTCGTCTAAAAATGCAGTTTGCAGTTTGCTTTTGATTTGTAATTTGTCTATTGCTGCAGCTGCCAGACCTCCTTATGGATTATTATTTGCACATCGACAACAGCAACAATAGCAGCATGGCACGAACACTTAGCACTGTATCACACTGTCTACTATTGCAAAAATAAAAGATTAAAATTAAAATTCGTAATTTTGCACAAATTGATGTGTGTTGAACAACGGCAGCTGCAGCGGCAGCACAAGCTCAGCGCTTTGTGATGTGTTTGGCGCGATATCGCTAAAAGTGCATATTGCTATATATCGATAGGTGCGATATTCGCGGTGTCAATATATCGATTCGCGATGAATTTGGCGCGATTTTGCTAGGAATGCATACGATTAAATATCGAAATGTGCACTGTGTGCGATAGCTGTTATTCGCGATGTCAGTGTATCGATATGTGGGATATGCGATACAAGTGCTCGATAACAATAAAATCAAACAGCTGTTAAAACCAAAGCCGGCCAGTTGCCATCACTAGCATAATTTCAAAGGCATTGTGTTTTCGATTTTCTTTTTTCCAATAATTTGTTTATTAATTGTGTGCATAATATGGTAAAACTTTCCAACGCACGCAGCAAGGAGCGTGCTACACGTAGCGACGACGATGTGCCAGCCAAAGGCAGTGATGACGATATCAAAACAAAGGCAACTAAATCAAAGCAAGCCAAAAAACATGCGGATGCCGAAAATCGCCAGAGAAGCCAAAAGCGCAAGCGAAAATCTGAACGCGATAGCTCCACTTCCAGCTCCTCTTCCAGCAGCAGCAGCAGTAGCAGTAGTAATAGCAGCAGCAGTGGTAAAAACAGTGAGGCTTCCAAATCCTCCAGCCAAAAGAAACGCAGCAACAAATTAAAAGCAATCAAAGATGCATCACCCAAATCACAACAACAACAATCACAGCGTGAAAAGCAACAACAACGTGAAGTTGGTAACTTGGACAGCAAAGTGCAAGAGCAGCGCTCCAAATGGGATAGTCCCGAACGTGGTGGCGCCGCTCAACGGCACAATTCCAGCAAAAATAATACAAAACAAGCGCGTAAACGAAGTCGCAGTCGTTCCCGCAGTCGTGAGCGTGAGCGGGAGCGGGAGAGAGAGCGTGAGCGGGACAGAGATAGAGAGCGGGATCGAGATCGTGAACGCGAGCGTGACAATCAACTGCGACGTGGACGTGAGCGGGACAGAGAGCGGGAGCGGGAAAGGGAACGCAGCAGGGAACGAAGGCAGCCACAGCGCAATCGCAGCAACGAACGTCGGGACAGGCCACGTCGCTCCCCCGAGCAGCGCAGGTAAGTTAAACCAGAAGGAGAGTGCTCGACTACAAGATACCCTGGTCGAGTCCTTTATACACTTAGAAAATGATTCTCTAAACGAATTTAGATAAAAATTAGGAAAACAAAACAAGGAAACACTTTATTTGGAAATCCAAATTAGTAATCCAAACTTAGGAGTTAAATTAATAAAAAATTAAAATTGGCAAGACAAAAATTAGGAAAAGCCGAAACTAAAGATATGTTATTTATAAAATATGTATTATATTTATTTAATATTATAATTATATTTAATATTTGGGTTAAGTTTCAGAAATACTCTTAAAGAATTCTTAAGGAACCAGCAAAAATATACCATTTTATCGCATCATTTATTTAGCATTATCTGTATAAAATAAAGAAGTGTTTAGAAATAGATATTGAGTTTAATTTTATTTTCTAAAATTCAATAATATGTAATTTTTAATCTTATTAAAATAGATTTCTGCTAAATAGATGAATTTTCCAAATTAGTTCTCCTTCTTTGTATTCTTACACTGAGTTGTTGAAATTGATTTCTTTGCTTTCGAAATTCTTACAAAAATATTCAGAATTCGTATGAGGTACCGTCGGCCACGCCCCCTTCTGCCTGTTACATCTTGTGCACAAATTTTATATACCCTCGACGAGAGTTTAAAGAGTGCAACTGATATAATTTATTAATTATATTTATATTTATACATATGCAATTAGACGCAGTCGGAGTCGCAGTCGCAGTCCACGGGATCGTCCTTATAGAGGTGGAGGCGGCGGTGGAGGAGGACAACGTCGCCAGGATCAGCAGCAGCAACGTCGCAACAATCGGGATGATGAGCACTTTGAGTGGGGCAAACCAAACAATGATAAAGACAAACCTCCGGCCCAAGATGATGAGCCTGTGGACAAGGAGAAGCCGAATTTTGGTTTAAGTGGTGCCCTCACCGAGGACACCAACAAAGTGAATGGGATTGTGGTCAAGTACTCGGAACCTCCCGAAGCACGGAAGCCCAAACGTCGCTGGCGTTTGTATCCCTTCAAGGGCGAAACAGCGCTTCCAACGCTGCACATTCATCGACAGAGCTGCTTCCTTGTGGGTCGTGATCGGAAGGTGGTTGACCTGGCTGTCGATCATCCCAGTTGTTCGAAACAACATGCAGCATTGCAATATCGTCTGGTGCCTTTTGTCCGTGATGATGGCAGCCAAGGGAAACGGGTGCGTTTATATCTCATCGATTTGGAGTCGGCCAATGGCACATTCCTCAACAATAAGAAGATCGATGGGCGCAAATATTATGAGCTAATGGAAAAGGATGTCATCAAGTTTGGCTTCAGCTCACGTGAATATGTGCTGCTACATGAGAACAGCAAGGAGGATCAGGAGGATGACGATGTGCATATCAAGGACGAACCGATGGATGAACCAAATCAACCAATTGAGACACAAATCTGATCGAGATGCGAATCATTTGCGCACTCATTCACACACTCACACCCGAACCATATTTAGTTTTCTTAACTTAAGTTCCATTTCAATATATATACATATATATACATGCATATATATGAATTTATGTAGAAGCGTATTTTTGTTCATTTTTTAACAATCTTGACAAATTGTTGACAATCATTTGAGCGACCAAAACAAATTGTTAACAATTAAGCACGATAATTCGTGTGCCAACTGCCAACATTGAAATACATGCAACATGCAGCAATAATATACAACGAATTCAACTGTATCTACATACATATATGTTAAATGCGCAGCTCCGAATTTAATACTATACTTATAAATTTGTAAAATCTACGAGGGGAAAAACTGTTGTCTGAAAACTTGTTTCTTTAGCGCTTTCTTCCATCAACTTCGAATTCATATTTAATTTTAATTTAATTAAATTTTTTTGACAACATTTAATATAAACTCCACATTAAAAAAAAATTAACATTTAATCTTTAATTCATTTTCAATTAATTTCTAAGAGTTCAATAGTAAATTTGAAAAAAATATATTCGCAAGTCAGAAATTGTTTTGGAAAACTGTGATATGAAGCAGAGATCTGAGGATTGAATACAAAATGTAGGCTTATATTCTGTCCGATACAACTTCAAAACACTTTTAAAGCTCGACATAAAAAAGTATATGATAAAAATTTTGGAAATTTCTATCATGAGCAGAAAATTGTGGCAGATTTTGATATCAATTGGAGTCACCAGGATTGGAAATGTTTAGCAAAATTGTTGCACAAAATTTTTTGAGCACCTTTCAAATCAAAGTGAATTCAGATTAGAAAATGGACATTTAAAATAAGTCCCTATACATTTTATAGGGTCTTTAAAAAATTCAACAAAATATTGTTGATGTTGATTATGAAGAGTTTATTTCGATGCTGAAAAATCGGGAGACCCAAGAATGGATATTGGAGTAAAGTTTTGAAATAAAAGTGAATTCAGGAAAGAAAATGAACATTTAAAATAAGTCCCTATAAATATTATAGGGTCCTTAAAAAATTCGACGAAATATTGTTGGAAAGTTGTAATATAATGCTGATTATAAAGAGTTTATTTCGATGATGAAAAATCGAGAGACCCTAGAATGGATAATGGATATTGGAGTAAAGTTTTCCGAATATACAGTTAGTCAGGAAAGTGTTTTAACAAAATCAAAAATGTACACAATTTCTCATGCAAAAAATATGAATTTTTATTGTATTTCTTATTTTATTATTTTTGTCTATGGTTTAAAAAAAGAGGAAAATATTTTTCACCGATTTCAAGTATTTCTAAAAATAAAAAAACAGTTCTGTGAATTTAGATTTTGTCGAAACACATTTATGACCAACTGTATAAGCACGGGCAATGCCGGCTGACACCCAATATATGTAAAATGAACTACATACGAGAGTTTGCAATGCACTTTGACATTGAACTCAATTTGCTGAGCACGCAGAAATTGCAATTGCCAAGTTTAAGTTGTCATTTGGCTTCGTCTGACTTTTGGCCAAGACAGTCGGTCAACATGAATGGACGTATCATCATCATCACCTTTAATTTACTCTGTTTCGCTGCTGTGATTGTGCTGTCGAATCCAGCGCGTTTTGTGGTGCGTCGTCAGGTGGTGCAACCCACCTGGTTGATGCGTCCCGATTTATTGCCAAGAGGTCCGGCTGCCAAGGTGCAAGTGACGCCCCAGAATCTTCAGGAAGCGGCGGCTATACGTAGCTCCATCCAGAAGGCTGTTAATGAGAACAGCTACGTGGTGGCCACAAATCCACAGCTGGTGAGTGAGGCAACCACTAAATAGAACCACAATTCGTCAAGTTCTTTCAACTTAAAACTTTCATTAATTACACTGTGATAGGTTAAAAAAAAAAAAAGACGACCAAACTCAACTCAACTCAATTAAAGGAAATTGTTTGGTCTCTATCTTTCATGGTATTGTTTTTTTTTTTTGGTAAACTTTCTTCAGCAAAGTTACTTGGAATCTTTTAAGCTATAAGTTTTATGAACAAGCCAAGCTTCTAAAATGGGGTTTTTAGGTCAATAACCAAAAAAAATACAATATTTACTTCTTTTTTTTCACATGTTTCTTATATATTATCCAATAATCGAATTTTACTATCCGCAAAGTAGCTTTAGCTACAGGTAACAAAAAAATTATTATTTTTTATTAAAGGTGTGAATACTCTACTTTTCGATATATTGACCTCTAAGAGCCCCAAGACTTAATTTTAGATGCTTGGCTTCTTCATAAAACTTATAGTTCTATAAACTCCAAGTAACTTTGCTGAAGCAAGTTAACCAAAAAAACAATACCATGAAATATAGAGACCTAACAATTTTCTTAAACTTAAAAAAAAATGTATGAAACCATCGTTGTAACTCAAAAAAGTAATGATGCAGTTCGATTCCTAGGACCCGAAATAGGGGGATACCGTTGAGTTTTGTCATGTCTTTTTTTTCGACTTGCACAGTGTTATAGATTTGTTTCTATATCCATAGTTATAGGTTTTAAATTCGATGGTTTCCGTTTTGGAATAGAAATTCTACACTGATAACAAACATTTTGGTTCTGGAAGCATTTTTATATAAATATTCTAATTTGTGGAACAAAAGCATTAATTTTGAGCAAGACTGCAAGCCAGCAAAGTTTTGGTAAAGGTACGATACGGTTTCTCGAACCATAGAGTAAAATTTAGGATCGGTTCGGCAACAGGTTTATATACCCCTGGACCTTAGTTTTGGGTTCGAACCTTTCTTCAATTTAATGCATCAAAATATTTCAAATTGTATTAATTTTTCCTTACTTTAAAAAATCAACGAAATAAATTACATTTTTTATTAAAAAAAATTCGAATTTTGTATGTAATCTAAATTAATTAAGATTTAAATATGTTTTATTATTCGATGAGTTATTATTCGAACCGGTTTGCAGTCTAGATTTTGGGAAATTTTGAAAACCAGGGAAAATAACTTGATTGTGTTTATTGTATTTTCTTGTTCGTAAAATTGTCTCATTTTTAGGAGTAATATTCTTGTTTTTATCAGTGTATTAATTTTAGAAAGGAAACCTATAAATTTATATGATTTTTAGAGTTGATAACTGCTTCAATTTTCCTATCAAAACTTTCTAGAGAATTTGCCAATTAATTTCAACAATATCATAAAATATTCCCCACATTTTTTCTATCAAAACTTTCTAGAGAATTTACCAACTAATTTCAACAATATCATAAAATATTTCCCACATTTTTCAGTACCAAATGGCGCTGGTCCAGCTGGGATATGGTAATACAGAGATTGGAGGAAGTGCACCGATGCCGATGGCGCCGCCTCTGCCCACGATGCCGATGTTTCCGGCATTTAGGATGCCAAATGCAACATGGTGGCAACCCCGTTTATTTCCCGCCTAATTTACAATTTATTATTGATCATTTACAACATATATATAATGTATATATATAACGCATATCGTGTATATTAAAATATTCTTGCCTCAGCGATCAAAAAGATGGGGAAATTTTAGAATTTTACGCATCTTGAGAAACTGCAATAAAAGTTCAATTAGTTTTTAAAAATTAACTTGGAATTTCATTGTTTTTATTTAAAAAAAAAAAACAAAAAAACATGTATATAATAATCAATAATCAATATGTATGTATGTAATAATAATGAAGTATATATATACTATGGTAGCATATGAAATAAACTATTAAAACAATGCCAACAGTTTTTGTCATGAAATTTGTTATACTCTTTAGCGATACTTTTCGATATACATATATAGTTATATCCATCGCTGTACAAAATCTTTAAACATTAGTTATCTAGCTCTAAACAAAAATGCTCTAAAATACATATACATTTACATATCATATATATTATCATATCATGTGTGTGTGTGTCTGTGTGTGTGTGTAGCCTGTTAATGTGTGTGTGTGTACTGCGCATCAAAGGGTATACAATAGTCGTGTTTACACTACAACTAATCATTTGGTATACATTTATATCTATATCTAGTTATTATACTTAGGATGCGCAAAAAAAAAAACATTTTCTTTATAAGTTTTGTTCCCGTTGCAATGAAAACCGACATATAACAACAAATATCATTTAACAAATATTATCCAAGAAAAAACAAAAACAATAAAAGGCTATCAACGGCATACCGTATCCGTAATACCCTTGCAGTTAGTGTAAACAGTTCTTAACTCATAAATATTGTGGTCCAATTTTGAATTAAAGATTTTTATCAAAACTTTATAAGGCATAGGAAAACTTTTAATATCTCTAGAAATAACAAAGGTATGCAATCTGATTTCAACATATGTTCAACTTGTAGCTAATAGTGACAACTGTACCAAAATTTAGAAATATCAAACTTCTCAGAGAGCCGAGTTCAGTTAGGCTCGTTAAGTGGATGGATAGACAGATTTAGGAACTCAGGACAACTGTACAAAATTTCATAAAGATATCTTCACTAAGAGCTGAGTTCAGATGGATTATTCAGGTATATAGATATAGAAATTCAGCTGAAATTAATATGGATAAATTGGAAAAGTTATTCACTATTTAGAAATCTTTCGAAACACATATCAATGATGTTGAAAAGCTTCGAACTCAGGCATTTTACTTATAAACTAGATGAGTTACAAAAAGTGTTATACAAATACATATTGATAACTGTTATACAGAATTTCCAAACTAACTGCAAGGCTATCAATTTAAATATGGGGATAATAAACGATCATGTTGCGCTTTTACACAGTATGACAGTTAAACAGTATAACAGTTTTACATACATATAGTACAATAGATATTAATGGTTCACAATTAGCTTAAATATAATATAAATATTGTATGTATATAAGAAAAAGGCTTTAAACTCTAATTGTATTATTTGTTTTCATTCATTTTTTTTTTAAGTATTATTTATTTATTTATTATTTTTTATAGATAAGGCGTCTTTCAGATTCGTTAAGCTTGCTTGAGGAAGAGGAAAAGTTGGAAAGGTGGTGTTGGGGAAGCCGGGGGATAGTTGGGAGTTTCTAGGAAGAAAAAGAAATGTTTTCTTGGAATGATTCACTTTCGAGGAAATACGATTAAATGGCCAAATTAGTAGCAGTCCAGCTGGTTTACACGTTGTCAATATCATGAACTAAACGTAATGGATTGTTATAAAATTGTTTGTTTTTTTTTCATATTTTTTTCTTGGTCTACTAAATGCTAAACACAACATTGTGGCTAGTCTTATGGTTGCTTTCTTTTTGTTATAGTATTTTATTTTACTTTGTTTTGTTTTGTTGTTTTTTTTATTCTTTTTGGGATTTTCACTTTTGAACATTTTTGTTGAAACGTTTATACGTTAGCTGCTTAACATGATAATATTTAGAAAACGAATGTGTTTAAGCAATTATTAGATGACACAATAAATACATAGAATACATGCAATGTTTTTTTTTTTACCCAATGATCGTACCATATATCGTACAACTATCGTACAAACTATCGTATGCTTAACGCACACACAAAAAAAAAAAAAACAACAACATCATCAATAGATAGTTCGATCTTCATCATCATCATCATTATCATCAGTCTGTACCAATTGAATTTTACTATAATCTCCAGATTGTCGTTGTTGTTATTGTTGCTGTTGTTGTTTTTTTTTTTCTTTCTTTTTTTTTTTTTGACTGTACTACTGCACACTGGCATACAAAGTAAGTGTATACTTATGTATATATATACTGTATATATATATATATATATTCTTATCTAACCTCATCGATATCCTCACCCTCCGATGAGCTGCGTATGGTATTATATTGGGAGTTACGACTCCGGAGCATACGCAGAAAACTGCCAACGGCAAATATGGTGCGGCGATGTCGATGGAATATACCCTGATATAAGGCCTCTCGTAATGTTTTCCGATCCTCAACGTCCACCGATGACGTCAATGATGTTTGATGCGGCAAACGTGCTGCGAATAAAACAACAATTAATTAAAGTTTAAAAAACAAAAAAAAAGTAAATTAATAAAAACGACAAATTAAATAAACATGCGCGATAAGGCAAAGACGATCATAAACAAACGATCTATGTATGTGATCTGCCGCTCAGTTCCCTAAAAGAAAGAAACCATAACAAAGCTAGACTTCTGTTTACAATCGATTCTCGTACTCAATTCCCCCCTTATCGCTACCACACTGGGAAATACTATATAAGTATACAATAAATATATATATATATATACATATATACAGACATCGGTGTGTGTCTGTTGTTGATCAATTTTCATGGAAATTTCAATTCAATTGTGACATTTGAGACCCCCTCAAGATCAAAATAGACTATTACAACAAACTACAGTGAAGACATTTTTGATGTTATTCGTCTGAAGATATGAGAAATATTTTAGAAAAATTATTTGTTGTTTTATTATTGAACTTATTTGTTGTTTTATTGTTGAACTTTTTGAAAGTTAAATTTAGAATTTGTTTATTAATTTAAAAACTATTTTGTAATTCGTTTGAAGATATGAGAAATATTTCAGAAAAATTATTTGTTGTTTTAAATTATTTGAATAATTTGTTATTCATTCATTTATTTATTTTAAATTTGTTTAAAAACTTTCGAAAACTATTTGTAATTCATTTGAAGATATGAGAAATATTTCAGAAAACTTATTTGTTGTTTTATTGTTGAACTTTTTGAAAGTTAAACTTTGCTAAAATCTTTTTTAATTTTGTTTAAAAACTTTCGAAAACTTTCTTAGCTATAATCTATATCAGCATCATTTAATCAAGAGAAATAACATAATTCCAGATGGTTAATTTTTAAAGTGTTTTATTTTACTGAAAAGGACATACTTGACTCGAAGTTCTTGAAATTATAACAAGATCATCTTAGAACTTTTTTAAAATAGTTTCTTTCCAAGAAAACTAGTTAGATTAATAAATAATTTAGGATGGTACATTTTTAAAGAGTTTTACTTTGCTTAAAAAGCTTTACTTGAGTTCAAGTTCTTGAAATTATTACAAGATCGTCTTAGAACTCTTTTGAAGTAGTTTCTTTACTTGACAAATAATTTAATTAATAATGCCTTTTATGTAATAGCTTCCATCTATTTTTTTCTCTTTATTTTCCTATAAATAGGAAAAATAAATAGGTTTTTCGTAAAACTCCCAACCAATGTAAATTTTAATTAAAGGGTAGAAATTAAAAAAAACGTAAATATTTATCTAGTAATTATTAGTAATTCTATCCATATAAAACTTGAACTTTTAAGCTGCTATGTTAAACTAACACTTGCTGTTAACACAACGCTGTTAGCGTCACTTTAACATAAGACAACGAAATGTTAAATTTTAAAGAATAAATTGACTTGATTTAACAGTCTTCACTGTACAATTGTTTCGCTCTCTTTCTTTCATTCACTTTGGCTCTTTCTCCATTTTATAGCTTACCCGCAATTGGTGACTTTGGCGACTTTAGCGAGTATTCATCCAAATTCTTGCCGCCCAGATCGAGTTTAAGCACCTTCTTGGTCAACTGTTGTGTGGCAGCCTCCATGTTGCTCGACTTTTCAATTTTAATATCCACATTGCGTTGGCTAACGGCGCTTTTGCTGGGCACAGCGGCAACAGTTGCAACCACAGATGTTGTTGCTGTTGCTGCTGCTTCTGTTGCTGCTGCTACTGTTGTTGTTGCTGCTGCTGCTGCTGTTGTTGTTGCTTGTTCCGCAGATGTTGCCGCTGTTGTTGTTGATGTTGTTGTTGTTTTGACGGCATCACTTGCATCTGACATGTTGTTGTTGTTGCTGTTGCTGTTGCTAATGTTGCTGTTATCAATATGAATGCTGGTGTTGCTTTTGTTGTTATTATTATTATTATTTAGATTAGAGGTCGCTGCTTGTGAACCGCTGGCACTTGCGACCGTTAATGCGGCAATTTCAACGCTTCTGCTATTTGCGTTTGCTAACAACGTTGTTGTCGTTGACGTCGCAGTCGCCGTCGCTGCGTCTCTTGTTGTTGCTGTAATTTCGACGTCGGCAGCAGCCGCAACCATTGTTCGAGCGCAACGCCAAATACGCAATAGTTTGGCTCAAAAGCCGTTTTATATTTTGTTCTAGCCGTTATTAGCTGCTTTCGCTGTTAAAGTTGTTGTTGCTCCCGTTGTTGTTGTTGTATTTGTTGCTTTTGTCGTTGTTTGTCTGCCGTTTGCATATAAAAACGATTTCCGTTGACGCGCGCAAATCGCTTTGTTCAATGTTTTGCTTTGCTTTGCTCTTTATGTTTATTTGTTTGTTCTTGCGCTTTGCTTTTGTAGTTGTTGTTGCTGTTGTTGGCAATTAATTGCACTTGTTGTCGAGTATTACAGTTGTATTACTACTACTATTATTATTAGGTTGGTGGTCTGGCTTCGTTGGGTATTTGCATTTGACAACTGCCCGCGGCTACGGCAATAATATCAAAATTGGCGCCATAAAGCGCCACCTGTTGCGTATAATCGGTGAGCGTGATGAGCGGCAAACGTTTGTCGCTCTTATTATCACACAAACTCAACTGGCTCAAGTTATCGATAATTGCATAGAGTTTACGCTGCTGCTGATCGATTGCTGCTGTTGCAATGTTATCGTTGCTGTTGCTGCTGCTACTACTGTTGTTATTTTTATTAATAATATTATTATTGTTATTTTTGCTGTTATTATTATCGGCATAATCACACATGCTACTGGCATCGATTGTCGCACGCTGCACAGGCGCTATATGCACACGTATGGCAGCCTTGCTGCACTCGCCGGCAGTCTGGCAACGCTGCCGATGCCGCAAACTTTTCAATATGGCGCTCAATCTGCCTGGGAGCCTTTGTGCTGGCTGCTGCTGTTCAACTGATTGCTGCTGCGGCCAAGCCTCCAATGAATAGCGTCGCTGCTTGAATCGCTGCCTCTGCTGCTGCTGTTGTTGTTGTTGCTGCTGTTGTTGCTGCTGCTGCTGTTGCTTTATTGCATTACGTTGTCCAATCGATTGCAGATACTTGATGTTCGCATGCAACCCTCGTTCGTAGTACCCGCTGGCCACTTGCAAATACGTATACAGATCGATGCGTCGCTGCTGTTGCTGCTGCCGTTGTAGGTTTTCCAGCTTTAACGTATTAATATCTAGCACACGCTGCTCATAATTGTTGCTGCTGCTGCTGCCGTCGACGCTGACGCAGGCGCTACCGCTGCTACTGCGCACACTTTCAGGGTCACCACGTTCTTGTATACACTTGTTGTTCTTGCTGTTGTTTTGGCCATTGTGCTGGCCAAAGCTTTTCCACTGTCAGTCGAGGTGACGTTCAACGAGCGCCTTCAGTTGCTCACAGCTTTGGGCGTTTTTGATCCGTCGCAACGTATCGTTGTAGGTGTCGTCCGGTGGTGCCGCTGAACAAATCGTTTGCCGGCCACGAGGCGTATACGTATCCCCGAATCTGTAATTAGCAGCGAAAGAACGAGAAAAGAAGGCAAACATTAATTACAACAATACTATCAAACAGCAAATGCAAACGTAAAACAAACCAAGTAAGAAAGCAACAGTCGATTCTGCTCGACAGTGAGATACCCGCTATCACGAATCCTTTTGTATTTGTATTTATTATTAATTTCAACTTTTTTAGTGCAACAAGCATTTACATACTTATAAGTTAATATACTAGTCACAATAATTATTATAATTATATTTATTATAATAATATTTATTCTAATTATTTTTAGTCTGAAGCGCAACATAGCAACTAATTTAAATAAGGCGAATAATAAAAATTACAAAACAAGAAAGAAAAAATGTTATACTTTCTTTAATTAATTTGTTTGAAATAATAACTTGCAGACCGAAACACATTTTCATACAAAAATTTAATTTTTAACCGAACACATGATAGGATATTGTAGTCAGATTTTAACACAATTAAATCAGAATGTATAAGACAATACCAAACACACAATCTGCGAGATTGGTTGAAATATTAATAAATTTTTATATAAAAATATTGACAAATAATAGTAAGAATATCAAAATTAGGAAAACGTATTTACTAAGCATGTAATTTGAAAATAAAAATTGGAAAACTTAAATGTAGAAAAATGCTATTAGGTAAAAATATTGGAAAGGAAAAAATTTAGAACCTGATCAAGAATAGAATATTATTTTTGGGGCCTGCCCCTTAAGGCATTACACATTTCCAAACAAAATTATAATACCCTCTGACAGGGTATTAAAAGAAAAAAACGCTTTCGATTCGAACTCTTGTGGATGGACTGTTGATTCTGATGAAGTAAGAGTTACTACCTCTTGTCTGTTACAAACACTGGCACTAAGTTATAATGCTCTTCTAACCTTTCGAGTATAACAAGCAAACAGACAAACAAAATGAAATAATAATAAAAAAAAAAGAGAAAACAAGCAAATGGGCTAATAATAATCAAACAGCGATTTCAACAACTCCGAACAACCATCCGAATTCCAATCCCTCCGTCCCCACCACTAACTGCTATTTACTTATCGTTATCGTTATCGTTTATATGGGTAATGTCAACAAGTGAGGTTAAGTGCGAGGCGGAAATAGCTCTTTTGATGTCACAACACTCGAAGTTGAGTCCCAGTGGAATTATCTAAAAGTAAAAGGTTACCACAGGATATTTCCGAGGTGCAATTGCTAAACATTCTTTGACCTTAAGCCTTAACAGCCACATGGAATTGATAAGGAATATACATACATTAAAATAAAGATGGATTGCTAAATTAATAAATGGAATAATATTTCCTTAAAAAGAAATACAAATTTAATAGATAATAAAATAGGCTAACAAAATAAAATTATGATTAACTTTATATCAATTATTTTGAATTATAGTTGATAAAGAATATAACTTCAAAATGGGATTAAATTAGAATAAAAATGGAATACAAAAATAATATTTGTAACTATTCTTTATTCTAATTTTTTTTACTTTTCGTGGAAAAATTCTAAAACAAACTTGTTCGGCATGTAGAACATATTTAGAAGTATTACCACCAAATTTAGTGGCTCTACACCAAATATTATGTGAGATCAAGGATAGACATTGTCACATTTAAAATGGTCTGCGTATCCTTTGAGTACTGGGCTAATTACTTAACAGCTAGCCTAAATTGTCCGTTAAATAATTAAAGCAGGGACCATAACTGTTATGCGGAATCATTTTTAATGGTTATTTAAAAACTTTTATTTAATAAATCAAATTAATTATTATTTGTGAATTAAAAAATAAATTAAATTATAATTATTGATTTTTATTTTTTCAGTCTTTTACAAAAGTTTTTGATTATTTATTTGAAAAAAAAGTCCTTAAGGACTGCTGTAAAAGTGAAAATTGAGCTCAGCCTTGCAAGATGATATTTTGACCTTTTGTTTACAAGGTTCTCACTAACCTAGAGTTTACCTTTAAAGCCAAGACTCTGCACGAATTCATGTGACAAGATAAAGCATGCAAACTGACTGTTGTATTATTCTTACTGCTGCAATGGCGTTACAAATAGATAATGTATATATATATGGTAAAATTGTGGTTAAACCCAAAGGTAGAGCGAGAGAACAAAGGGCAAAGCTTATCAAAGCCCTGGCAGTGTGACGTTAGCCAACTGAGCAAAGGCCATGAAACTCGAGCTGAAGATGTGGCGGAAATTTCACGTCAACCGCAAAGTTTCGTAGGTTGACTTTAGTGGTTGGGGTAGGGTGGGTTTTGCCCAGCCTACATTTATGACACCAACTGTCACAACACACACACACACCCGTCATTAGTCAGTCGTAAAACCACATATATATATATAGTATAGTATATATATTTATAGAGATAGACCGTCATTAAAATTAGCATTGTGCACTGAAAAAAAAGGATCAACATCTAAAATCAAGAATTCATTTTAAATATTTGGTTCTTAAAATAAAATAATTTGAACACCAAATCTTTAATACTAAGAATATTAATTTAAAAAATCGCAATTCTTAATATAAGAATAAAAAAGATCAACTTCTAAAATCAAGAAAATTCATTTTACATATTTTGCTCTAAAACAATTTTAGGTCCATATTAATAATAATACTAAGAATCAGGGATTAAAAGTTTAATTTAAAAAGTTTTATATAAAGTTACGGTTTCGGTTATGCACGAATTAAGGTTTTCGGTTATCGGTTATGGAAAATCTTAGAGTATCGGTTTCGTAACGGTTATCGGTTAAGTTTCGGCTTAAAAATACCGGTATGGTTTCGGTTCCCACTGGTTACTGGAATGATCCAGTGTAATGTCGATTTTATTATAATGTGACCTCATATAAATTTGGTTTATTTGATTCGAAAATTTCGATTATTTTGATTTTACTGATTTTTAATAACTTCGAACTGCCATAACTTGGTCAAAAGTCAATCAATTTCCATGCGCAATGTAAATTAGAGCATGATTTTATCTCTAAATTCGTTCTGCATTTTACATTTTAAATTAACCCTTATAAATGAATCGGTTAATAAACGCTTATTTCGGTTTAAAGAGTTTCGGTTTATGGGATTCGGTACAGCGGAAAAAATTGTGTTCGGTTACGGTTTCAGTTACGGTTACAAATTTCAATCGGTTTTCATTGGTTAAAGGTTATCCCTGCTAAGAATATTAATCTAAAAAATCGTATCTCTTAATATAAGAATAAAAATCTTAAATTGTTAGGAAAATATGAATATGTTATATTGTTATGTCTAAACAACTGTGTTCTCGATGCCTTTTTTAGACCAAAATTCTAAATTCCTAGGCCAAAATTTTGATTATAGAGCCCTTTTTTTGATCAGTGTGTGTACCTTGGAAAGTAGTGCACATGGGTGGGCAACTGGCCGCGGAATTGGGCATAGGATGACGCTAATGATGGCACCTCAGGTGCCAATGGACGCAAACGTACGCAACGCACCCTCCTGCGACGACCCTGCGGCATTTGGCGATTCATTTGCAACGTTGTCTGTTGCATCTTAAAGTCACGATAATGATTCGCGACCTCGTGATGGTAGCGCTCATCCCGAAAGTGTTTCTTATTGTAGATTCTTCGCATGCTCAAACGTGGCGCATATTTAACGCCCACACGCAACGGCACGCCCACAATGGACAGATCCGTGGACATAACTTTGGAATGGGTCAAAAACTTTTTGGGAAAGCGAAGAGGAAAATATGAAAACTTGGTTGAAAACGAGCGCGCGAGCTTTTAGCTAAACCGTTTGAGCGAAGACAACAAAGTAAACTACAGACTTGACATTGATGGGTCTCTCCATTGTCGTTAGACGATACACCCACCCAGGAACACCCAACAAAACCGCTGCCCCTCCTTAAATTATGTACAAACATTTGTACATTGATTGGGAACAAGAACGGAAAATATTTTGCGGTTATTTGTTATCACGTCAGTCAGTGATTTGTTGTCTGACATCGAAATGAAATAAAGTGAAGGACCCCTCAATCCCTAGATGCCTAGGTGCCTAGGACCCTAGACCTCCCTTCCCCTCCTCTTAAGACCGAACTTGTTTAGGAGTCTCATAGCCTGCCTTTAACAATAGTAAAATTAGTCGTTTTCATGTCGTTAACTATTGTAACTGGTACATCCTCAATACTCTAACCCCAGCACTACCTTTAGTTCTTTCTAGGGCCCTCTCTTTATTCCATTCTAGGCCCATTTGCATGTTGCTGTCGCGTCAGCAACAATAACCCAAAACATTTTTATTCAAATACAAAACAAATATTGTCAACAAATACTAATAAAAAAAAAATAAAAAAAGAAAATATAAAAATAACATTTGTTTATTCGGTTGTCTAGTACTTCAGATGCTCTATAGCATTACGGAACTTTAAATTCATAAATTCAGCTCTGATCTGTTCTGATCTCAACGCTTAAGTTCAGTGAATTGGCCTCGACTTAATTGAATGACGTGCTGATAAGTAACGAGCGTAAATTTATTTCAATACAGCTTTAATTACAATTTGAAGGCGACTCTTATAGAGAAATCTAGAAGATGACTTCCACACATCAAGACGTAATTTCCAGCTGGAAAATTATTTTTAGCTCTTGCAAAGCTGCGAATTTGTTGTGAAACAATAATACTAGTATTAACATTAACAGCGTCACTTTAACAGTGAATTTTTAGCTCTGTTAAAGTTACAGAATAGTTAAGCATAGTTTTAAATTTTAACTTTTCTTTTAGTATGCTGTAAAGCGACTAATTTATTAATACCATTCAACTTAATATATTAAAATAACTCTCTTAAATGCGAATAACCCAAGGATCCTCTCTAAAATTAGCATTGACAGCGTTAAATTGGAAGAAGTTATATATAACTTTGATTTTTAGCTCTGTTAAAGTTGCAGTATGGTAAAGCATAGTTTTGAGTATTAATTTTTCACTTAATATATATGTTATGGAGCTTAGTTTGCTGTAAAGCAACCAATTTTTTAGTTACATTTACTTTAATAACGTAAAATTACTCTACTAAGTGCGAAAAACTTAAGGATTTTGTCTAAAATTAGCCATAACAGCGCCAGATTAGGACAAGTCTTTAATTTAGAAATATATAACTTTGTTATTGAATAGTTGACTTCTGTCTAACATTAACATTAACAGCGTCACTTTAACAGATGATTTGTAGCTCTCGAAAGGTTGTAAAGCAAGTCTGTTAAGTTACAGCGTTACTTTAACAGATGTTTTTTGTGTGTCAATAAATAACATGAACATTAACAGTGTCACTTTAACAGCACACTGTCCTACAATTTACTGATACTCTGTTATGTTAACAGCGCTCGTTATGTATTCATTTCCTAAGCCAATTGAACTTTTTGTTGTGTTATTGATAAAAGTATTTTATTGTGATTGATATGCAAGCACTTGATGAGGAGCACAACACAAACAAACATATGTATGTATGTACATACATTCATGCTCTTATAAGCACATACATGTCTATTATATGGAACTGTAGAGCACTAATGCGATTGAATGATTAATTTGGATATATTTGATTATATGCGAGCATGCAATGCTCGTCTCCATCAAGGGATTTAGATGGCAAGCTTATTTGTTGCAAAAATAAAAAGGAAAATAATGAAATAAAATGAGAAGGAAAAAGAGCAAGAAAATAACAGTGAACCTTGTTGCCGCCATTTGTGGCACGTACGTCAGTCAGCCAATTGTTGTTCTTGTTGTTGTTGTTCTTATTATTATTATTGTTCAACTGTCGTTTGCGAGTTTCGGTGCCAATTTGATAATCAATCAACAGACAATCCCCCTGCTTCCCTATCTACCCTTTTGGCCCAATCAGCGTCGTTCTACTTTTTTGAAATTATATGAGTAATTGCTGCAGAAGAAACCATTATAAATTCAAGCAAATTACGGCCAATACAAAGGGCCAGAAAGTGAAGGGGAGGGAGAGTCATGTAAGTTAATAAAATAATAATTTACAAGAAATATGAATGTTTTGCACAAATTTGTAAATTTATAACTACACAGAAAAAAGAACCAATTCTAAAATTTAAGTTGAAATTTCAGGATATTATTGTTGAATTATGCGGATAAAATGGCTCCGAATCAAGACTAAATAGTCAAAGAAGCTTCAAATATTTGATTGTACTAAAAAATAAGAAATGTACAGAACCCCGAGTATCAAAATATTGCTGAATTAACTATTTTAACTTGATTTAGGAAAATCCGGGACTTTCGTACTTCTGACACCAAATTTGATTGATTTTATACCGGTATCCCGATATTTTTTCCTGTGTATCTACATAAATGCACATGCATGTAAATAGAAATGTGTATGTGTGTGCGTAACAACTCCCATTTCAAGTAATTACTGTGTTTATTTGCTTGCCAAGACTTAAAATAGACAAAGACAACAGTTAGTTACAAAGTTTATGAAGCAGCTCAGTCTGATTTTAAAAACAAAACACTATTATTTTTAGTATTTGTAGCTGTCACTAAATTAAGTATTTAATATGTTCTTATACAATGTATAGAATTCGCTAATTTTGTAATAAATTTCAAAGCTACAATTTAAACCGACTTTAGAAAAAACAAATAGACAGGTTCACTAAATGACTTCTCGAGTAAAAGCGCAAGGTATGAAAAGCGCATTTAAAAAGTATTTATAAATGCGGTGCAACTCATTTAGCTCATTTCTAAACCTACTTAAGCTGTCGTATAAACTTTGTAACAGAAGAAGACAACTGTCAGAGGTGGTGGCAGGAAGGGGCGGAAATTCTATATGTACGTGTGTGTTTATACTTGTGTTTGCGCCTGAATGTAGGCAAGCAGTTTGTTGGACGATGGCGCCACATGCCCCTGCAGCAAAGGCCACTTAAATGCCTTTAAAACTATGCACAATTAAAAACAAGCGTTGAAAGTTGACACGATGTGTGCAAGGAGCAACAGTGTAAACTGAACCAGTCAAGGCAAAAGAGTAGAAGCGAAAGAGAGAGAGAAAGCGAATGGAAGAGAACACGAGCCTGAGAGTTTCGTCAAATGACAGTGACAGCAACTTGTATGTGAGTGTTGTGTGTGTTACCTTTAGTTCCAGAATTCCTATCGCCTTATTCCCTGCCGCTTCCTTGACGTTGTTTTTATTTATTGAAGTTTTGTTGCTAGTTTTGTAATAATTATAACAGCGTTGGGAGGCCTTCAGTAAATTTCTGCAAAAGCCGTGGATAAATCGCTAACGAATATGGCTAAATTTCCAAACGATTGGCTTACAAAAAAACGTTAAGGAATCCTTGGGGAATTGGGGCAGAAGATTTTGCGTTAGTTTTGGTTTTTTTCATTAAAGATTTTTGTGAAGAATCGTTGGGGAATGAATATATAAATTACAATATTACATTCTTCAACGTTTTTCACACAAATTCCTCAAGTTGTCCTCAAAGAGCAGGACACATTCCTTGACTATTCCTTGAGGATCCTAGCTAAAGGGTTGCTATTTGACATGCATGTGTACGTGAGATTTTCCCTTTCACACACACACACACACACTTACAACTTATGGGCAAATACAATCACAATCAGCAAAAAGTTTTTGCTCCATTTAGAGACAAAAGCCGCCGTGTAATTCTTGTTGTCGCCGTGTATCTATGTGACACACTTATTGTGCCTTATCACACACACATACACACACACTTACTTACATTGTGCACTTATTTTCTTTTTTTCACTTGCACGGTCAATAAACCAACAGGAAGCAGCAACAACAACAAAAATCACATTATAAAAAAAACTACATCAACAGGAAATAGGCAGACGGCCAATACTCAATGATTGTCAATGAATAATTAATTTAAATTAGTTTCAAGCACACACTGAAGGGAAATGCAGGTGACAGACAACACAAGTAAGCGATAACAACAATAGCAAAACAAATAAGCGCAAATAAATCGTATTGATTGCTTACCAACCAAGCAAATAAATGTACCGCTAATGTCAACCTCTTTTTGTCGTTGTTCAACACAACAGCTGGTCCTGTCTGTGTGTGCGAACGTACGTGAGCGTTTCCTTAAAGTGTATGAGTATGTGCGTCTTCTTTTTTCACTCTCTCCTTTTTGGCAGTTAAAACTGTCACTTGCAATTAACACACATCTTTTTATCACTATGAGCTCTCATCATCTTTGTCTTTCACCTGAGACTGCGTCGCTCAATTGACACTTTATTATTACAAAATGTTATTTTATTTTAATATATATTTTTTACAATATGTCTGCTAATTTAAATGCGTTTCGTTTCGTTTGATTGATAGTAGAGTTGTGAATCTACCGGTGTTGCCAACTGTTTAGAAAAAACAATATCTTTTTCTAATGCTGGAAAAGCATCTAGAAAATAGCTGAAATTTCATAGAAAAATAGCTTAGATAATAGCTAACTCTTTTTCATTACCTTGACTTGGTACATTTTTGAAAAAAGTTTTTTGAAAAAAATGAATGGCAAAACATTGCTAAATATATATTTTAAATAGGCAAATTAGCCCCAGTACTTTGAATAAAATAGTCAAAAATAGCAATAAAATAGCTAAGATTGACTCACTCAGCCTTGTTAACCAAACGTATGGCAGCCCTGTTTTCCAGAAAACATGTGGCAGTCTTTGTTCCCGAAAAAAGATCCATTTCCATTAGAATTTCTATAATTTTAAAGATAGAATTTCAAAAAAAGTATGCAAAGTAATTTAATTTATACAACTTCTTCCCCGTGCTCATTACATTCATTTAAATTATCACCTTAATTTCATGTAATTTTGAATTTAAAGCTTTCATTAAATTAATTTATTGCTAAATTATTGAATTGCGCGCCGTAATCCGCCCGACATGACAGACTTCTGTTTTCTTTAAACGTGTGGCAGCCTTGCTTCACAAAGAACGTATGGCAACATTGCTTTTAGAATTTAGAATTTTGTAATTTTGCATGAATCTTCGTAAGTATTTTGTCGACTTTTCAATTTTTATTGGAATTAATTAACACAAATTCTCCCCGATGGGGTACGAACACACAACATTGGATTACCGTTACGCAGCAAATGCAACAAGCTGTTGCACCAAAAACACGGCTACACCTGCTCAAAAATTAAATTGTTTGTATTAAAATATAAATTCAAATATTGAATTAAACACTATTTAAATTTATAAAGTAAAATACATTAATGTAATTTGAAGTAGATTTATTACTTTTTTTCAAAAATTGCGCCAAGCCAGCGAATTTATCGATTGGGTTTTTTATAGAAACTATCGGTCGATACATGCCAACGGTAGTTTTGACATAATCAGTGTTGGGTATTGAGTTCGATAAGTGCACAAGTTCAATAAATTCATTAGTTTTAAAATCGTTATTATTGAATTATAATTTGTGATTTATAATCGCAATTTTATATAGATTTGGTATATTTTCTTCAGTTTTATTAACATGTGAATTAATCGATAATAATCGGAACTTGAACTAGTGCGCAGAGTGGCGCGGTTTACAACACTGCTGTTTTCGGAAGCCGCATTTTATTTATTGTAGACAATTTTGTCATATTTCTGTAAATGAAATATGAAATATTGAAATAATACTGTGACATTAACAAGAATTGTGCTACAGTGTGTGGTGCAATTGAGAAGCAACTGCTGAAGCAACTTAATTAATTTGTTTCAACGTCAAAGTTGCCGGTAACAACAACAACAACAACGAAATGACATCTGCACGGGATTTGATTAAAATTGACATAGTAAGTACAGTGAAATAAATATGTTAATAAGTTTAACTAATGCAAGGTTGAACTTGTTAGGAATGGGGCATGGAACGCTTGGTGCGGGCCCAACAGGTCGTTGAGCTGCGTCCCTATGACATCGAATCCTGGTCCGTGATGCTCCGCGAGGCGCAAACACGTCCAATTCATGAGGTGCGCAGTCTTTACGAGTCCCTGGTGAATGTATTTCCAACAACGGCACGTTACTGGAAGCTCTACATCGAGATGGAGATGCGTAGTCGGTACTACGAGCGCGTTGAGAAGCTCTTTCAGCGTTGTCTGGTCAAGATTCTCAACATAGATCTATGGAAGCTATACTTGACCTATGTTAAGGAGACCAAAGCCGGCCTCAGCACACACAAGTAAGTTGCCCGAAAAACAATCGATAGAAACAATTGTTAAATCTACTATTTGTCTTCCTTAACAGGGAGAAGATGGCACAAGCTTATGATTTTGCGCTGGAGAAGATTGGCATGGATTTACATTCGTTTAGCATTTGGCAGGATTATATATATTTCTTGCGCGGCGTCGAGGCGGTCGGCAACTATGCGGAGAATCAAAAGATAACCGCCGTGCGTCGTGTCTACCAAAAGGCGGTTGTTACGCCCATTGTGGGCATTGAGCAATTGTGGAAGGATTACATTGCCTTTGAGCAGAACATAAATCCCATAATATCGGAGAAAATGAGTCTGGAGCGTTCCAAGTGCGTTTGAAACCTTCATCATCATCTACTTCAGCTATACTTACACTTTCTGTATTTCTTGAAGGGATTATATGAACGCTCGTCGTGTGGCCAAGGAGCTGGAGTATCATACAAAGGGTCTCAATCGAAATCTGCCCGCTGTGCCGCCAACGTTGACCAAAGAGGAGACCAAACAAGTGGAGCTATGGAAACGATTTATAACATACGAGAAATCGAATCCATTGCGCACCGAGGACACAGCGCTTGTCACACGACGTGTCATGTTCGCTACGGAGCAGTGTCTGCTGGTTTTGACCCATCATCCGGCCGTGTGGCATCAGGCATCACAATTTCTGGACACCAGTGCACGCGCTCTCACCGAGAAAGGCGTGCGTAGTCATATTCAACAAAAACCAAACCGAACCAAACCGCAAATAGAAAAGAGAAATCTATCAAAATTCTTGTCTCGTTGTTCTTGTTGCTACTTTTGTGAAGTGTCGCCTCTTGGGTAACGTGGCACATGCCAGCTCCATGCAACATGCAACATGTGGCAACCATTTGCTGCGTTGCCCTTGGCATTGGCCGCACGCATTTTACTCGACCCACAATTCCCTTTAATCAAAAGACTTTATAATATTTGCTACTGCATTAATTGTTTACTAATTAAATGTACAATTTTTATTATATAGGATGTGCAAGCTGCCAAAATCTTTGCTGATGAATGCGCCAACATCTTGGAGCGCTCCATTAATGGTGTTTTGAATCGCAATGCGCTTCTCTACTTTGCCTATGCGGACTTTGAGGAGGGTCGTCTCAAGTACGAGAAGGTCCACAGCATGTATAACAAGCTGCTTACGCTGCCTGACATTGATCCCACGCTGGTAAGACTCACCCTGATCCTCTCTAGAAACATAATGTATCATTTCAAAATCAATGAAACTCAAACTAGATATTTTTCTTTAAATACAATTTAAATAGAATCTATTTCATTTATAATAGAAAAACTTAGCTATGATTTTTCAACTCCAGTTAAATTTTATTATTTATTAATATTTATTTTCTGTTACGGTTTTCACTTTTGGCAAGATTTTATTGGAAGTGCATTTTCTTTACCTGTTTTGTTAAATTTTGCGGACTGAATTCTTTTTGAGTTTAAATTCGGTAAAGTGAAAAACGATAATTCTTATTTATTATTTTATGTAAATTTAAATTTTAAATTATAAAGAAAATATCGGAACAGTCGTTAATTTACATATTTATTTTATTGTATTATTTATTGTATTATATTCCTAAATATACAATAATTTAATCAACATACTCAATTGATTCTAGATAAATTAAAATACATAAATGATATGACAAAATTATTGTGACTAGTGCTTTAAATTATAAGTATAATCATACTTGTAGCGCTAGGAAGAAAACTATAAAAAATATATTAATAAAATAAAATAATATAAATTTCATACCAGTCTGTAATTCTGTAACTTAACCAACATATTAAAGAATGATAAGAAAATGTGCAAAAACGGAAATAAAAAAATATTTAATTAAAAATCGCTGGATTTTTAATAAATTTTATATTTTCATAAATTTTGTCTTTACAATTTTAGTATTATTTTTGTTTTCCTAAATATACAATAGTTTAATAAACATTCACAATGATTTATTAAATTTCGTTGGATTTGTAATAAATTTTGACATTTGTCTATTTTAGTTTTTCAAGTTTATTTATTTTAGTATTATTTTTGTTTTCCTAAATATACTTACAGTATTTTAATAAACATACTCAATTAATTCTAAATGATTTAAAACATATATAACATTAACTGGTTCCATCTTCAGAGTAATTAACCAAACAAGTAACTTAACCAAAATATTAAAAAGTAACCGAAATAAATACAAAACGAAAATAAAAAATATATTTATATACAAATTATGGGATTCGTTATGAACTTCATATTTTCATAATTTTTGGCATTACAATTTCTTTTCCAATTTAAATTGCCTCATTACGTTCTTCTGTTTTTGATAACTTAATTTATGATTATATATTTTAGTATTATTTGTCAAAACTCGCATAAGAAGGGAATCATAATTTCATACTCCTCCGTCTTTTAGGTCTATGTCCAATACATGAAGTTCGCTCGTCGTGCTGAGGGCATTAAATCGGCACGTGGCATTTTCAAGAAGGCACGTGAGGATGTTCGTTCCCGCTATCATATCTTTGTGGCGGCCGCTTTAATGGAGTACTACTGTTCCAAGGACAAGGAAATTGCATTCCGCATCTTTGAGCTCGGCTTGAAACGTTTCGGCGGCAGTCCCGAGTATGTCATGTGCTACATTGATTATCTCTCCCATCTCAACGAGGATAATAATACCCGTGTGTTATTCGAGCGTGTCTTGAGCTCGGGAGGATTATCGCCGCATAAGAGCGTGGAGGTCTGGAATCGTTTCCTTGAGTTCGAGTCCAATATTGGTGATTTATCCAGCATTGTTAAAGTGGAGCGACGCAGGAGTGCGATCTTTGAAAATGTAAGTAGCAAAAGACACTCAACCTTCATAGAAATGCAAATATTTAGACACATTCCCATTAAGCTCTGGAAATATTTGAAGTAGAGTCATGAAATTTCGTATGTAGACAGTTCGAAGGCTTATATAAAAGTTAGCATTTATGCCAAACACAAAAGATGCTTAAGATTAGCTGAAAAAGAGTTTGTTTCATTAATAGACCCATTGAACTCTGGAAATATTTTAAGTACAGCTATCAAATTTCGTATGAAGCCAGTTCGAGGGCTTATATAAAAGTTAGCATTTATGCCAAATGCAAAAGTTGCTTAAGATTAGCTGAAAAAGAGTTTGTTTCATTATTGGACCCATTGAACTCTGGATATATTTGAAGTAGAGACGTGAAATTTGGTATGCAGCTAGTCTGAGGAGTTATATAAAAATTTGTATGTAAATCAAATGCGAGGGTTGCTCACAAAGCACTGAAAGAGAGATTCTTTATTGACTCATTATTTTCTTGTGAACCATTGAACTCTGAAATATTTGAAGTAGAGCTGTGAAATTTGGTATGCACCTGGTTATAGGGTTTTTTTATGTGTTAGCGTATATTCCAGCTGCGAGGGTTGCTTAAAAACTATTGAAATACAGTTATTTCTATTGATAGACGCTTTGAACTCTGGAAATATTTAAAGTAGAACTGTGAAATTTGGTATGCAGCTGGTTAGAGGGTTTATTTATATGTTAACGTATATTCCAACTGCGAGGGTTGCCTAAGCAATACTGAAAAGAGATTTAAAATTTTGTAACTCCTATTTTTGTATCATTCTTTTTGCAGCTAAAAGAGTACGAGGGCAAGGAAACTGCACAGTTGGTGGATCGCTACAAGTTTCTGGATCTGTATCCCTGCACGAGCACCGAACTCAAGTCCATTGGTTATGCCGAGGTGTGTAATTCTAATTATAAATATAATGATGCAGTCTCTAAACTCATGTTGATCTCTTGCAGAATGTAGGTATTATATTGAATAAGGTGAGCGGTGCGAGCGGCGGTGGTGCGAATAATCACCACAATGATGCCGAGGCTGATGGTGAGGCAACGCAACCGTTGCCACGTCCTGACTTTACACAGATGATTCCCTTCAAGCCGCGTTCCTGTGCCCATCCAGGTGCACATCCGTTGGCCGGCGGCGTCTTCCCGCAACCACCAGCATTGGCAGCACTTTGTGCCGCTTTGCCACCGCCTAACAGCTTCCGTGGTCCATTTGTAAGCGTCGAGCTGCTCTTCGATATCTTCATGCGTCTCAATCTGCCCGAATGTAAGTGTGAAAATTCATTTCAATCTCAACTAGAGACCTTAACTGTTATAAGTCTTAAAATAAAAATAGTTATTTATGAATTATTTCCAAAATTTTATTTAAAAGCTACGAAATAACATATTTTAATTTAAAAAATGCAAAATTATTAAATTTCAGTTTTTATTTAAAAGTTACGAAATAACAGTTATTTATTATTTTTATTTGAGAAATTCAAAATAATAATTAAATTTCAATTTTTATTTAAAAGTTACGAAATAACAGTTATGTATAATTTTTATTTAAAAAATGCAAAATAATTAAGTTTAAATTTTTATTTAAAAGTTACGAAATAACAGTTATTTATAATTTTTATTTAAAAGTGTCAAATAATTTAATTTCAATGATATTTAATATTAATATTTATCTAAAAGTGCAAAATAATAATTAAATTTCAGTTTAAAATGTACAAAATAACAGTTATTTATAATTTTTATCGTAAAAATGCAAAATATTAATTAAATTTCAGTGTTTATTTACAAGTTTCGAAATAATAGTTGTTTATAATTTTTATTTAAAAAATGCCAATTAATTAAATTTCAATGATTATTTATAAGTTACGAAATAACACTTATTTTTAAGATTTATCTAAAAAATTAAAAATAATAATCAAATTTACATTTTTATTGATTGGTTATGAAATAACACTTATATTGATTTTATCAATAAAAGTTTAAATTTAAAAGTTACAAACAAAAGTTATTCCGTAACAAAAAATTAAAGTTTTATTAACTATTAGTATTTTTTGGATACTTAATGTGAAATATCATTTAAAAGGTATTGAATCATAGATCAATAAAATTTTTAAATTTTTATAATACAAAAATTAATTTAAAAAAAATTCATATTTAACTTTTATTTTGGATTTTTAAAATAAAAGTTACGGAATAAATCTTACTAATAACTCTTATATGTAATTTTTAAAATAAAAATCAAAAATAAGCCTTATTTCTTATTTTTATTGAAAAAATCAAAAATAACTAATTTTTATTTGTGTTGAAAAAATCAAAAATAAGTGTTATTTCGTAACTTTTAATTAAAAATAGGTGTTTAATAATTGTTTGAATTCTTAGATATCAATTAAAAATGATTTATAAGTATTAAATAAATTGTAAACAGAAGTTTTTGGTTGAAATTTTAGTGTATTCCATGCTGCCGTAATATATTTCTTTATCTTTACATTCTTGATCTCAACAATTTTAGTGTATTCCATGTTGCTGTAATATATTGATTTATCTTTACATTCTTTATCCCAACATTCTCTCATTCGATATGTGTTCCATTTACATTTGCAGCTGCTCCTCAGCCGAATGGTGACAACGATTTGACGCCAAAGATCTTTGATCTGGCCAAGTCAGTGCATTGGATTGTGGACACGAGCACGTATACGGGCGTACAGCATAGTGTTACGGCAATGCCACCACGTAGACGACGCCTCCTTCCCGGTGGCGATGATAGCGATGATGAACTGCAGACAACAGCGCCGCCCACCAATGATATTTATCGACTGCGACAGCTGAAGCGATTTGCCAAGTCCAATTAAACTGGCCGCCATCCAATCGATTTTATAGTCTCCTTTTTCTTCCCAAGAAAGTTTTCCAAACAATTCAACAACACACTTTTAAAAACCTCTTTTACAACAACGGATAGAAACAATAAATATATATATATTAAAGAATAACGAATATTTTAATTATATCAAGAAAGGTAGATAGTTTCATCACAAGGAATTAGCCTCGACAATATAATTTTTGGAAACCTACAGAATATATTCTAAAAGTTTCACAACTTTGTTAATCTACTGTAAGAAAAGGTAATTTTAACAAATCTTAAGTATTAAAGAGTTAAGAGTTAAATAGTTGAGGAGAAAAGAGAATCGAGAACTGTTCAATGAGCTTAAATTTAAGTAAGGCTAATAACAAATATCACTCGATGGATAGTGTGTCTTTATATATGCAGCCAGTGAAACGTTTACGAATGCGAATGAAAGAAAGAATTGACAACAAAGAACTTTGAATGTGAAAAGTTAAACAATTACGAACTTAAAACAGGCAGAAATGAAACTATGTTATTTATTACAAACTTTAAAGAGTAGGAAAATGTGCCAGTGAAACGTTTACGAATACGTCAAAAAAAGATATAAAAATGTAATTCATAGCAAAATTTAGGAATGTAAAAGAAAAGGAAAAATGGGCCAACGTTAAAATTAAAAAACAAATATTTGAAGTGAGAGAAGAATTGTGTATTTTTAAGTGCAGTCAGAAAAACGTTTGCGAATGGAATTAAAGAAAGAATTGCTGAAAAATATGACAAAGGGAGAGAGGAAGAATAGTTGTACTATTATATATAAATGAGGAGGAAGTTGAGAAAAGTTGTGTTGGGGAGAGTGAGAGAGAAAGAACGTTAGTGCAACGTTTACGAATGTGATGCAAAGAGTAATTGGTAAACTAAATCTTTTGTCTCTATTTTAAATGTTTGACAGTTAAATTAAAACGTGGAAAGTCAAGAGAATTTAGAAAAAAGGAAGATTAAAGATTACTGGATGATAAATAATAAAGTTATGGACTTTATAAAGAATTTGTGAGAGATAGAGAAAGAAGGAAAGTGAAACGTTTACGAATGTGATACAAAAGCAAATGATAAATTAAATATTGTGTAGCTATTTTAAAAGCTTGACAGTCAATTGAGAATGTGGAAAGTCAAAAGAAGACAGAGAAGAGGAAAAGTGAAGTAATGTATGATAAATGGAAAGTTATGAAAAGAAAAGAGAAGCTTAAAACTTAAGGGAACTACGTCTAAAATTGCACTAATTGTAATATTTAAACGGATGGATGTGCTAATGGATAAGGAAATTTCTCTAGGGGAGTCACTTGAGTGATTATATGGATGGATATTTCTTTAGGGGAATAATTCTAGGGATCACTTCTCCTTTAAGGCGTTGACGGTGCAATGGATGTTTCTCTAGGGAATTTCTTGCATATTTCTCTAGAGAAATCACTTCCCAGTTATCACTTCTCATTCAAGGCGTTGACAATGGATATTTCTCTAGAGAAATCCCTTCTCAGTGATCACTTCTCCTTCAAGGCGTTGACGGTACAAAGGATATTTCTCTAGGGGAATCACTTGAGTGATCATATGAATGGATATTTCTCTAGGGGAATCACTTAAATGATCATCTGGATGGATATTTCTCTTGTGAATTCAGTTGAGTGATTATATGAATGGATATTTATATAGGAGAATCAGTTGAGTGATCATCTGGATGGATATTTCTCTAGGGGAATCACTTAAATGATCACATGGATGGATATTTATATAGGAGAATCACTTGGGTGATCATATGAATGGATATTTCTCTAGGGGAATCACTTAAACTATCATCTATATGGATATTTCTCTTGTGAATTCAGTTGAGTGATTATATGAATGGATATTTATATAGGATAATCAGTTGAGTGATCATCTGGATGGATATTTCTCTAGGGGAATCACTTGAGTGATCATCTGGATGGATATTTCTCTAGGGGAATCACTTAAATGATCACATGGATGGATATTTTTATAGGATAATCAGTTGAGTGATCATCTGGATGGATATTTCTCTAGGGGAATCACTTGACTGATCATCTGGATGGATATTTCTTTAGGAGAATCACTTATAAATGGATATTTCTCTAGAGGAATCACTTAAATGATCATCTGGATGGATATTTCTCTTGTGAATTCAGTTGAGTGATCATATGAATGGATATTTCTTTAGGGGAATCACTTAAATGATCACATGGATGGATATCTATATAGGAGAATCACTTGGGTGATCATATGAATGGATATTTCTTTAGGGGAATCACTTAAATGATCACATGGATGGATATTTATATAGGAGAATCACTTGGGTGATCATATGAATGGATATTTCTCTAGGGGAATCACTTAAACTATCATCTATATGGATATTTCTCTTGTGAATTCAGTTGAGTGATTATATGAATGGATATTTATATAGGATAATCAGTTGAGTGATCATCTGGATGGATATTTCTCTAGGGGAATCACTTGAGTGATCATCTGGATGGATATTTCTCTAGGGGAATCACTTAAATGATCACATGGATGGATATTTTTATAGGATAATCAGTTGAGTGATCATCTGGATGGATATTTCTCTAGGGGAATCACTTGAGTGATCATCTGGATGGATATTTCTCTAGGGGAATCACTTGAGTGATCATCTGGATGGATATTTCTCTAGTGAATTCAGTTGAGTGATCATATGAATGGATATTTTTATAGGAGAATCAGTTGAGTGATCATCTGGATGGATATTTCTCAATTGAGTGATCATGTGGATGGATATTTCTCTAGGGGAATCACTTAAATGATCATCTATATGGATATTTCTATAAAGGAATGCTCTCTAGGGATCACTTCTCATTCAAAGCGTTGACGTTGCAACGTTTGCGATGCTTGTAGAGACCGGCATATTGGGCAAATCGTTGTCCACAATTGGAGCAGCTGTAACGCTTCTCGCCGCGATGCAGATTGAGATGGGCATAATAGGCACTGCCGACGACAAAGGCGCGATCACAATACGGACAGACCTTGTCCCGGATGTTGAGATGGGCACGCGTATGACGATCCCTCTCGTGGGCAGTGTAGAATGCCTTGTCACATCGACTGCATGGATAATCCCGCTTCTCGGCATGCCGTTTCACATGCTGATTGAGTTTGCTGGCATTCACAAATCCCCGAGCACAATGCTCACACACATAGGGCAGCTCCTTGGTGTGACTGCGTTGATGGACACGCAAGGCGGTTGAGTTGAAGAACTTCTTGGGACACTCGTTGCAGGCGTGTGTCCTTTGGCCAAGATGACGTCGCAGATGGGCCAACAAACTGGTGCGCAGTGAGAATTTCATGGCGCAAATGTGACAAATATGCTCGAGAGGATTTGGCTTCTCTTTCTCTGTTGTGGAGCTACCGACGGTGCGTCTCTTACGTCTCTCGTCCAATTGGTCGAGCTGATCCAAATGGACATTACGCTGATGGCGCAAGAAATCCGTGCGTCGCTTGAAACTCGTCGGACAGAAGGTGCAACTAAAGGGGGAAACGTGCAGCTCCAGAAATTGCAACTGTTGATAATACTCATAGTTGGATTGCCAATTCTCTCCACGCTTTAGCGCCGCCTGACGAGATTCCTTGCACTGACGATACTGACAACGGAATTCGATTAAACGATTCTTGAGACGCTCCACGGTTATCTGAAGATTGCACTCCTCCTGCAGACGTGTGCACAGGGATTCGAGTTGTCGTTGCCGCTGCTTTCGCTTGGTGTAATCCGGATGATTGGTGCACCACAATTGCTCATAGCTTTGATAGACTTGTATGATCTTTAGATTGCTATCCCGCTGTTGCAACGTCTTCTGCAGCACACAACTGATGGGCAGCACATCGTCCAGAAAGCTAAACGCTTCATAGAAACTCCAGCGTGTTCCCTCACCCTCGCCGTGCTCCGCCAGCGTCTCCCTCTGCCTTTCCCTGCGATAATATTTGATATAATCGGTGAGCTTTCGATGCAACATTTGCCAGCTGTATTGGAGTTTGCCACCGGCGTAATCATTCAGCTCGGTGGCAATATTGTGCCAGGATTGGCGACGCTGCTTGCGTGCATGATAATCCAGATGATTGGGATCCCAGAGATTCGCTTGTGTTTGATACAGTTCAATTAATTTATGCGTCTGCGGCAAACTGAGACGCACACGCAGCTTGGCGCCACTGGAGGACAGACTGTGCTCCGAGGATGCCTCAGTTTCCAGTTGCGTGCTGGGCAGCTGCTCATCGACACAGACACCGCTGAGATTGTGCAATGGCATTACTAAGTCCTCCTCCATGGGCATTAGTTCGCCGGAATGCTGATCCTGCTGCTCCTGCATGTGATGCTCGAGATTGTGCAGTGGCGTTACAATCTCCTGCTCCTCCAGTTGTTGCTCTACAAGGCATTGATGCTCCAGTTGCTGCTCGAGATTCTGCAATGGCGTTACAATCTCCTGCTCCTCCTGTTCCTCCAGTTGTTGCTCTACAAGGCTTTTCCCCTGCAGTTGATGCTCCCTGACATGTTCCTCCTCCATCAGCTGCTGCTCCTTCTCTAAATGCTGCTGCTCCTGCTCCTCCTGCATCTCCTGCTGCTCCAGCTGCACCATTAGCTCCCCCACTGTCGCCTCCGCCTCCGTTGCCAGCTCCAGCTGTTGATCTTTGACCACAGCTTGAGCTTCACAGCTGCCTTGAACATGCGCCTGATGCCCAACCAGATTCTCAAAGATCTTGCCGCACACAGCGCACACATATGGATCAATGTGCTTGTGAAGAAACTCCATTTCGGCATAATGCTCAAAGCTGGATACAAATTCCGATTGTTTGCCCTCCACAACGCTGTGCAAATAACGAATCTTCTCCAGGCGATAACGTTTCCGCAGCGACTGCAGACGACGCTGGATGGCGATACCGGATAATTTGATGTCACACATTCGCAATGCCAATTGGAGATTACGATGCGCCTCATGACGCTTCCTCAGTGTCTCCACGCAACGGAGACGCTTGTGGGCATTGTGCCAGAGTATTGGATAATGCTCGTAGATCTCCAATAGTTTGCGATTCTCACGGGCAAAATGCTCCTGACGCTTCAGCAGCGTCTGCTGTTCGCAGAGGAACTTCAATTGATCGTAGTGGACAAATTTGGCGCTATCTTCCAACTCTCCCTCGGCGTCCATTCGTTCACGTTGCTTCAGAAATCGTTGGCATAGCGTTGAGATTCGGATTCTCACATCCGTCACACTGAAACGGCGACCACAATGTGCACTCCAAGCATCCGTAATTTGACGCCATGATTCACGGCCCAACTCCATGTTGCGGAATTCCGGATGTGTCTGATTCCAGAGTCGTGTCTCGCCCCGATAAAGCTCAATTAAATGCTGGACGTGCTCCGTTGTCAGCTTCTGGTTGTCCACACTGCATTGGGAACTCTAAATGGGGTAAAAGATTGAAAAGAAAGAGCATTTAATATCGATCGATTGGTCATGAAATAAATTTGTAAGGAACACATGAAATTAATGCACAAAATTGATTAAAAATATTTGAAATATATTTTATATTATATTAATTTTTGTTCATTTTTAGGTTGGGAAAGGAAAACTTAAAGTTAATGCCCAAAATTGTTTAAGGTGTGAATAAATTCAAAAGGAACACATGAAATTAATGCACAAAATTGATTAAAAATATTCGAAATATATAACATAATATTAATTATTGTTCATTTATAGGTTGGGAAAGGAAAACTTAAAGTTAATGCCCAAAATTGTTTAAAGTTTGATCATGAAATAAATTCAAAAGGAACACATGAAATTAATGCACAAAATTGATTAAAAATATATATTAATAATTTTAATACTAATAGTTTTTCTTGTCCAATTTAGGATTGGTTATGAAATAATATTAAATTATTATTTTTTCAAGAAATATCTTCGAAAAAATGAAAGAATTAATGATAAAAACAATCTAAAATTATTAATTTTTATTTTGGGTTAGATCAAGAAATATCTTTAAAAATGGAAAGTATTAATGGATATAACAGAAAAATTTTCATCATTATAAATATTACTCATTTTTCATGTTCAATTTGGAAACTCTAAATGGGGAAAAAGATTAAAGAGAGAAATCATTTAATATCGATCGATTGATCATGTAATAAATTCGAAAGGAACACAAGAAATTAATGCACAAAATTTATTAATTTAATAATTTTAATCAGGAATTAAAACCTTAACCGAAACCGTAACCTTTAACCGATGAAAACCGATTGAAATTTGTAACCGTAACTGAAACTGTAACCGAACAATTTTTTTCCGCTTTACCCAAACCCATAAACCGAAACTCTTTAAGCCGAAATAACCGTTTAGTAACCGATTCATTTATAAAGGTTAATTTCGGTTCTGGTCGTCGCAGCTACTGAGCAACTTTGATAATTTTGAACTGCCATAACTTTGTCAAAACTCAATCAATTTCCATGCGCAATGTAAATTTGTGCAAGATTTTACCTCTAAATTCGTTCTGCATTTAAATTTTGTTCATTTTGAAAATTCGAAATTTTCGAAATTTTTCGAAAAATGATAAGGGGTAACACTGTAAAATTTCTAAAAAAAAATCGATTTTCAAAAATTTTTAAAATTTGTCTAATTTTAAATGCAGAACAAATTAAGAGATAAAATCTTGCACAAATTTACATTGCGCATAGAAATTGATTGAGTTTTGACAAAGTTATGGCAGTTCAAAGTTATAAAAAATTAGAAAAATCAAAATAATCGAAATTTTCAAACCAAATGAACCAAATTTATGTGATATCAAATTATAATAAAATCGACTTTACACTGGACTATTTAAGTGACCTGATAACAATATTTTCCATAACAATATTTTCTCCATTTCTTACGAGTTATTTCACGATCACATTACACATTTTCGTACAATTTATAACAATTATCTATTAATTTATTTATAATGCTACAATACTTATCAGCGGATATTTTCATGTGTAAGTGAAATTATTTTTATAAATGTTATACAAATTATTAATTTTATGATATGAAACTTTTCTTTTGATTTCCTTCCCCAATGAGTTGATATTTTTCCATTTCATAAAATTTATAACAATTATCCATTAATATTTTTAAAATGTTAGTATTTTTTTGATATTTTCATGCTTTCCTTTCAAGTTGTTTCTTATTGACCATTTAAGATTTGTTTACACTTACACATTTTTATAAATGTTATACAAATTAGTTATTTTATGATATGAAAGTTTTCTTTTGATTTCTTTCCTCCATTTCCTAGAATTTATAATTTATTATTTTTTATTATTATGATACTAGACATAGCTATCATAATAATATTTTATTTAAGATTTGTTTTCGACTAACACCTTTATATAAATGGTATATGAATTATTATATTTATTTTTTTAAACTGGTGTAAAACTTTTCTTTTGATTTCTTTCACATTTTAATTCAACTAATAACAATTACCTAATAAACTTTTCTATAGATATTTTCATGCTTTCCTCTCGAGTTATTTCATTTATATATAAATGATTTATTTTATGATATTACACTTTTCTTTTGATTTCCTTCCACCATTTCCAACAATTTATAACAATTGTCTATTATTTTTATAACGATACTAAACCTATCTTTTGATATTTTCATGCTTTCTTTCGAGTTGTTTCTTGTTTATATTTTATTTAAGATTTGTTTACACTTACACATTTTTATAAATGTTATACAAATTAGTTAATTTATGATATGAAACTTTTCTTTTGATTTACTTCCTCCATTTCTTAGAATTATTATTTTTTATTATTATGATACTAGACATAGCTTTCATAATAATATTTTATTTAAGATTTGTTTTCGACTTACACCTTTATATAAATGGTATATGAATTATTTATTTTTTTCAAATGATGTGAAACTTTTCTTTTGATTTCTTTCACGTTTTAATTCAACTAATAACAATTATATAATAAACTTTTCTATAGATATTTTCATGCTTTCCTCTCGAGTTATTTCTTGTTTATAATTTATTTAAGATTTGTTTACACTTACACATTTTTATATATGTTATACGAATTAGTTATTTTATGATATGAAAGTTTTCCTTTGATTTCCTTCCTCCATTTCTTAGAATTTATAATTTTTTAATTTGATACTAAAAATATCTTTTAATATTTTCATAAATTATAATAAATTTATAATTTATTTAAGATTTGTTTTCGACTTACACCTTTTTATAAATGTTATATGAATGATTTATTTTATGATCCTTCCACCATTTCCAACAATTTATAACAATTGTCTATTATTTTTATAACGATACTAAACATATCTTTTGATATTTTCATGCATTCCTTTCGATTTATTTCTTATTTTATAATTTATTTAAGATTTGTTTCCACTTACATTGTTGTCCAATTGAGTTGGTTGTTCGTTGAGACCAAGGGAATCCACGAGCAGCAGCTGATGATGATGATCATCATGATGATGATGATGATGATTGGAATGATCTTGTTGATGTGTGTGGTTTGGTGTTGAGTGCGTCGTGTCAAGGGCATTCAGCTCTTGGACCAGTTGCTGTTTGAGTTCATTGACCTCCCCCCCGCTGGACTGTTCGGCGAGCACCTCCTGCATAAGTTCATCCTCGGGGGCGAGTTGTTGCCAATCGGAATGCCACAATTCCATATGCTCGGCGAATTCATTCAAAGCGCAAAGTGGACGCTCCTCGCATAGTTCACACTCGATGCCATAAAGTTCGCCAGCACAATTCCAGGTGTAGACGGTGCCACATTTTTGTCGAGCTTCCTCAGTGGGCGTCATTTGTTGACCCTGAAATGGGTTCTAACTGTTCTGCGAGTGTTTACTGTCACTTTTTAAGCAGCTTTTTAATTGGACGCACTTGTTTATTTCATTTGCTGCGAGACAAATCGAAATTGCGACTGCGCAGCTTCTTGGCTTCTGACGTTGTGAAAATTACAAGAGCCAAAGAGAGACGTTTGTTCGGGCCAACAAACCCGTTGCGGGCCATCTCACACAAACACACTAATATATAAAATAATATATATATATATACATATGCTCATTTCCACACTTACATGCATACATATGTACATACATACATATATGCGGCATTCTTTGTCGCTGGGCAACAGCAACAACAACAACAACAATCTTGTTTTGGTTCGCTTCGCTTTGCCTTTTGCCTCTTTTGCTTTACGTTTTCTCTTTTGCCGCCGTCGCATCGTTTCCCTCTAGTACGCCTCACTGTTGAGAGATTGGTCACCACAGCTTATCTGTCAAATTACCTCATTGGTGAATTTAACATACCAATCGACACCTTTTGCATTACCAATCACCATTGAATTCACCAATATCCACAACTTACAAGTAACCAGTGAATATCTTTCCTTGGTGAACTCACTGCTTTATTTGCTCGAACGAAATGACTTTCGTTACAAAATTGATTGATAAATTCACTGCTTGCCAGCAGTACTAGAGGGTGTCTCTTTATTTGCGTGTGTGTGTGTATGTGTCTGTGAGTGGGCAACAGGTAACAGAGACTAAGAAATAATATGAACAGTGAGTGCACAACAACAGCTGAGTTGACTTGGCCAACAACAATTGTATTCACTTTACGTCTGCGCACACAATTCTCATGTTTTGTTATTGTTGGTTTTTTACTTGGGAACCAGAGCAGCAATTGAAATTTACACATTGTGTTCTTTGTTGTTGTTGCCTTGGACAATTCTTTTTCGTTGATCGCGTTACCAGCCTTTTGTTCTTTTCCGAAATGTCATTGGCAACTATTGCGACCAGGGATGGCAAACGCCATAACAAATTGCGGCTGCCGATAAATGCTTATTAAATCCCCTCTCATATGTGGCTATTACAACAAATAAATATAATAATTTCTGCGTTTGTATAAAATCGATATAAACACCAAATATTATTCAAGTCATATAGCATCCTTCCTTATTGATCAATTACGATGTTTGTGCAGCCCTGGCCATAATCAATTTCGTCCTAAAATTTGTCATTTTGCTGTTTCGACAAAAACGGCGAACCAGGCGAACAGAAATCAGCAGAAGCTCGTTTGTTTACCTAAGAGAGAACGAGAAAGAGCTTGTGAGTCAGGAATCCAAGCGAAACGCAACATGCATAAAGAAGAGTGAAACAGAACTACTCTGTGTTGCGAAGCGAAATAGAGAAAGACAAAGAGACAAAGAGAAAGAGAGTTGCCATTTTAATTTATTTGCTAAGTTTTTGCTAGTAAATTTCAGCAATTATCCAGCACAGCAGCCGCTTCCGTTAGACGCGTCGATAGTGCGTGCGACCTATTTGAACTTTGTTAATTGCTAAGCAGTGTTTAATTTCTACATTTTGTGTTTATTTTTTTTATGTGACTTGTACATTTGACGACGATTTAAGATCATGTTATAAAAGGATATGTAATTAATTATGTATAATATGTGTTTTTAACTGCCGCTGGATATAACGAATGGGGCAACAAAAGCAACAACGTTGCCGATTCATTAAAAAAACAAGAAATTAACAAAGAGGAGGACAGTGCAAGTCAAGTGAACAGGTGGCTACATGCATATGTAAAAACAAGTGCATGCGTGCATGCGTGTGTGTGTGTGTGTGTGTGAACAAGTGGAATTAGTAAAAGAGGAAGACTTAACGAAACGCGCTCTGACTCTCTCGTTCAATCTCACTTTTTCGGATAATTTCAATTTGATGATTTGAGAAACCGATCGAAATGCACTGTGAGAAAGTTGATTAATTTTCGAGCACTTTGAAAATGCAGTGTCATGTTTGTATATGAGAAAGTGGATTGCACACTGATATTTATATTTATACAAGAGATATGATAAACGAGTTATTAATACAGTTGGGACCAAATAACGGCTATGATTTCGCGTTACATTATTATCATCGGAGTCGGGACCCATGGGGTTGTCCCTTTGCCCAAAAACCCAGACCCCGAGACAAATTGCATGAAAATGAAAACTGTGCGCGCGTGCAGAGGCAATAAAATGCTTTGGAGCCAAACTGTGCGGAAAAACTGCAACAGGGAAAAACAAAACAATGACAGCAGAAACAAAACATAAAAGGAAATCCCAATGAGCACAATTGTCACAATCAAGCCGAAATTTAAATGCTCTTACAAAAGGAAAAGCTTGTGAGTAATACCCTCCTTTCACTATATATGTACTTTAAGTATTTTTTCAGAAAAATTGGTTATAAGTGAAAACTTGTTATATTATTATTTTCGCAATTTACCCAAAAATATGGGAATTTGTTTGCTTATTGGCAAGTATTTTATTAATTAAAATTATAAATGCTTGCAATTTTTGATTGTCTTGTTTCTTATGCTCTTCTTGTTTATTTCTCAATTGTGTTGATATGCTCGGTTTATAAAGGGTATACACGTATGTATGAACAAACATACACAGTGAGAAAATTGCCCGTACAACAGTGTAATTTACACAAATGCCCCAACTTTTAGTTGCATTTATGAACCAAGTTTGGGAAAATTTAATTAAATTTTATGAGATTTGGTTCAGGTTTTCATTTCATATGAAATAATGGGATATGAAATTGTCTTAAATTTAGAAAACAATTAATTTACTTTATATTTAATTGCAATTAAAGATACAAATCTTATATTTAATCGAAAAGTAAATAAATGTTTACTTCTGACAAGTTGCACAAAATTAATTCTTTGGTATTCCAAATTCCGTTGAAATTTAGAAATTTTTTTAATCACATATATTTTCTAACATAATATATTTATTAGGATCACTAGGATTATTCGATTAATAAAACTTATTTATAATACTTAAATAGCAGTTTTAACTATTGAAAAACATTCTTATAAAATTGTATTTATTTTTATATGATTTTGATATTAAAATATAGTTTTTAATTGTAATAAGTTATTTTGAGATTAATGAACATTTTTATTTATTTTATTTATTTAATAAACTAATAAATGCTATATTTAGTAGAATTTATCTGGGGAACCTTTTTATATTATTAAAAATTGTTTGATCATGAATTTAAATCAGTTTGATGTTTGAGTGTTAGAGAATTTCGCTCAGTGTTAGCCTACAAGCGAAGTTTAAGGGAATATTCAGTGTAAGCGCAAGATAAACAGGACCCTTGGGAGCTTTGGTTGCAACTTTCGCGCAGCCAGTGTCAACTGTATAGTATTTGTGTGTGTGTGTGAGTGTGTGTAAGTGTGTGAGTGTGTGTAAATAAACAAACGCATATGGCAAATACACACAGAAGCACACACAGCCGCTGGCCATGTTTAAAAGCACGGAGCAATGGAAATGCAGGAACAACAACAGTGACAACAAATACTATTGCCTTGACTACGTCATTCACACACACTCACACACACACTCATTCCAATGTCGACACGTTGACTTTCCGCCATATTCACAGAAAAAGTTGATCCTTTACAAACGCAACGTTCATGTCCAACCTCGCAACGTATCACCCCTCGTTGCCCCAACTCACTAGTGATTCCGCCCCCTCTGTGTTGCCGCATGGTAGCCACATTGTCCGCTTCGTCTGGTTACGGGGGAAAACTCTTGTGGCGTCATGTGTCCCATCAGAAACTGTAATTCCAGCAAATAAAACGGGGAAAAACAGCAATGCAAACAAAAGTCCAACAACAAAATAATGAAAGATGAAGGCGAAAAAATTATAAAAAAAAAATATTTGTGAAATATACACAAATTGTTTATGAAGTAAAACCGCAAACATTTCACTGCGTTAAATCTCTTCGAAACCGAAGCAGGAACTGCACAGGAAATGGCAACAGGCGGCGGTAAAAACTCTAAAACTGAAATTTTCATATGATTGAAATGATAGCAAGAATTTTTTGAGGGAGAAATGTTTTTTTTCTAATTGGCAATACAATCTATTATTATTTTTTATCAGTTATTTTTATAAACAATAACTTTATTTTTTGAACATTTACGATGATTTTTCGAAAGCTTTGAAATTACTATTTCAGTATTTTGAAAACTATTATACTGATTATTATTCGCCAAAGAATACATCTACTCTGAGAGATGATACTCCATTAAAATAGATAAGATTAGAAAATTCAACAAAAATTGTATAACCTTTTCCAGGATATATTTATATTTTATTTAATATTTTTCAAAACGTTTTATAAAGTTTCTAGAAATCCAATGGTTTTTTAATTGAAATATTACTAGAATAGGAAACAATATTTTTAACAAAACTTAATTTAAATCACAATCAAATACACAAGTTTTTGTACCCTTTGTGTATGTATCGAGCTTAAGACGATCTTACTTTTCTGGAAATTAATTTATTTTTATAGGAAACCTTATCAGATTGCAAATATGATCTTATTATTAAAACAAATTGTTGTTACACTATGTTGCGTAATATTAATCTTATCCAATATGGTTATATTTACTTTTCAATAGTTTTTTATTATTCGATGCTTACAAGGCAATTTTTTTCTTATAGTATTTGAAGTGTGAAATGGTCTCTCTGTAACTCAATATTATGCAGTGTTTGGGAAGAAAATCTTATTACAATATCACAGCTGTATTATTCTGAAATTTACATTTAATCAATGGTTTTGAATTCATGACTTTCTGTCATTTAAAGTTCTCGAGACTTTCTGAAATTTGTGGTGATTCAACGTTCTAAATTTCAAAAAAAATTGTTAGTTTTTATACCCAGTTTTTATCCCAAATATAGTCTGTGTGCCTGCTCCCCAACTAACTCTGTAATTAGTCCTTGCCTAATTGATGAGTGTTCTGGCTGGAGCCAAAAAAGAAAAAAGTTAGATAAGAGAAGAGAATGGGGAAGAATTGTGATTGACAAGCGGTTTGATTGTAAGCGACATTGAGACTAAAAAATTTGGTTGACCCATGGCCAAAAAAAGGATTGTTGGCAAATTGCACAGTTTTGTTGTTATTGTTGATGATGATGTTGTTGTCGATGTTAAGGTTGTTGTTTTTTTGGGGAAAGCTGCCAACAAAGCACCCTTTGGTATCTTATGCCCAGTTCTACACTGAAAGAAAAGAACGACTTATAAATTCAAGAATACTCAGCTTACATATTTTGTTTTTAAAATAAGACCAAATTACTAACACTAAAAATATTATTCTAAAAAATCGCAGTTCGTAATATAAGAATACAAATCTTAAATTGTTAGAAAAATATGAATATATTATATTTTAATGTGTAATCAATTGTGATCCTAGAGTCGCCGCTTCAGTTTGAAAAAAGTGTAAGTTCGATTCCCACTCTTGCCAAGGAAAAACATTTTTATCGGAATATTTAGAAAAATACCAATATACATTTGTATATCAATATAAAACAACAATAAAAATAAGTTTAAAGTTTAAAACACTTTCCTCATTTTTTTCCTTTTTTCTTGAGTACTAAAAACTATTTGGTCTATAAATAAGAACATTTATTCGTGGTCTTGTAAACATTATATAATAATTTTTGATCTTATTAATAAGAACTTGATGTTATATTTGAAATGTTCTTAAAATCAAGATGTGTTTTCTAACATTAACAATTTCATGTTCTTAACGCATTTTTAGACCAAAATTCTTAGTTCTGAGACCAAAAAGTTGATTATAGGACTTTTTTATTTATCAGTGTTTGCTATCTTATGCTCGCCCAGTTCTTCTTGCCACAATGTATGGCCGCACATTATTCAGAGTGGTAGCATTGTTGTTGTTGTTATTGTTGTTGTGGTTGTTACTAGTGGCGTTGTTTCGCCTGGTAAAACAAGCGCGAAAACATAATGAGCATATAAATAGACAAACAATCACCGGCAAACAGGCAGAAACAACGCGACAAAACCGTCCAGACAGCAGCCCACAGCATCAGCAACAACTCCTGCCTGAGGCGACTCCTTACCATTTCCTGCATCTTTTCACCCGTGCTTCCATCGTTTCACCCATTCGCAGACTGCTGCTAATTCACCACACACAGCCGAAATGTGTTGAATTGCGGTGTGTTGAGTTTTAAGTCTGCACAGTTACGAACTCGTGTCTATTTCAGTTCGCAGACAGCGCTGCTCACGTGCACATCGTGTCCTGCGAACATAACTCTTTATGGGTGGGATTGTATATGATATTTTGTCAACTATATAATATCATATCAATGATAAAAAATGGTATACTGTATAGCATATTTTATTTATGAATATTCTAAGAGACTAAATATATAAATAAAATTAAATATATAAATAAAATATATAAAATAAATTAACATATATTAATAGTAAAGTATAGATGAGAATGTGTCAATATATATTAAATATATTTTCTTAATCATATTAAATTGTGACAATAATTATTTTTGTCAATTATAATTGATATAAAATATTCTACATGCTAACTACAAATAAAAAGTTAAAATAAGAGAATTAATCGAAATTAACTAATAAAATATATAAGATTATATTGATTGTTAAGCATGCAAAAGTATATATATAGGGAATATATTCTCATCATCATATTAAACCAATTCCCTACATTTCCGCTTTTATCTGGCGTCAAAAATTTTAACTTTACATATTTCATCATGAATTTGAACTTCCTTTAATATATTGGTTATTCTCTATCTTTAAATTAATTCTCTTATTTATAAAGAAAATGGGAAAATCGAAAAATAAATATAAATATTATAAAAGCTCTAAAATATCGTATATACTCCAATTTAAGGAATACAGGATATGAAATACTAAATAATAAAAAATAGAATATAAATAATATATAAGCAGACAGACAATTTTCTATTTCTTAATTTAAATCCTATATACCCCATTTCAAAAAAGGGACAGAGTATATGAGCAATCAAAAATAATATTTGCTTTAATGATTGAGTATTCCCCTAACTGAATATATCATAATCATAACATCCCATACTTCGGAAAATAGTGGAAAATTCCTATAGTAAGTGTCGCATCCATCAATTTTGAATATCCGACAGGAACAATGCGAATATTTGCTATATGTGCGCAGTTTGTTAAAATAATTCATAAATAAAATTTGAAAAAATAAATCTTTGATTTTTATTTGTTGAGCGTTTAAAAAAAATGACAATCCAAAGAAGTAAAAGGAAAAAAAATAGGACTCAAATACAAATGGCAGACAATAGCAATTAAAATACACAAAGCCGCAGATAGACGAGATATATATTTGTTCATATAGAAATGTACGACCATTTATATAAGTATAAATTTTAAATACCCTAACAAACGATATATAACAATTCAGATATATCAATTGATGGGTTGAAGAAATTGTAGATATTAAAGATCTTGAAATAAATACTTCTGGTCTGTAGTAATGAATAACTTTCAAATAAACTCAACTTTAGTTTCCAAAAGATGGAATTTGAAAAAAAACACCTAAAGGGAGGAAAATCATTGGAAAATAATTTAAATTAATTTTTATATTTATTATTATTAAAATGTTTTTTTTCAATGATTTAACAAAATTTACTGAAACCTGGAGTATTGAGAATCAATTATCCAATTTTATGTTATTTATGTCTGGTAGGGTATTAAATAATCATTATTTGCTAGATAAATATTCTTTGCTTTTATTTTGTGGCCAGTCCCGGATTCTGGTTGTATTTTTTGCCATTGCTTTCGTTTCAATTGGAGTTTTGTCGATTTGTTTTTCCAGCAGACGTCGCGTTCATTGCAGCTGTAAATCGAATTTAGACACGCTTAGATAACTTTTAGATTTATTTATTTAACAATTTATACGGCAACTCGGGCAATTTATTACATATATTTTTTTATTTTATTGTTTTTTTTTAATTTTAAAGCCTTTGCGTATTGTCATTCGAGTCTTGTTTAGTTTACCATTTGTTGTTTACTATTTGATTATTGATTCGCAGTCGCATTCGCATAAAAGGCTTTAAAATATCCAGTCAACTGTGTTAAACGCGCTTTCCCAGATTTACGAGTTTATCAACTGCCGTGAGCATTTAATTTTATTCCATTTGATATCTATATAAATGGTTTTAGTGAAGGCTTGGCTTAAGGGGAACTCTAAATTAATTTAAAACATTCAGAGATCTGTATTAAAGTAAATGAGAGATGAAGAGATATGTCGATTGTTAGCTTATTTCAGATATTAAGCTCCATCTTCATCATACATGCTAAAATCATATACTCAGGAAAATATGCCAAGTACGTCCGTACTTGAATTTAGACCGTTTTGTTCTGAAAATTTAAGATTGAGATAATAAAATCTTAAATGAAGTATGAATCGATCATATATTTTAATTCTGACTGAACGATCTTATGACAGCTATCTGAAATAATAGTCCGATTTTAACCGAACTTGGTCAGAATATAGTATAAGACCATGGCAAATATAAAATTTGGGAGTCTCGTTAAGATACCTCCAGAAATAACAGAATTATTTATACTAAACTAGTTTAAGATTTTTCTGTACTTAAAATAGTTTTTTTCAAGATTGAAATGAACTTAAAAATTAGAATGTTTTGTACTAGAATCAAGTACACTTTGGAATTAGATCAAGATTTTTGTTTACATAAACTAGTATGTTTCGATCTTTAACATACTTGAATTAATCCCAAAACGTACTTAAAGTAACCCAGAAATATCACATTTTAAGATTTCCGGGCTTGCGAAAAGAGAACTGGAAGATTTTTGATTTCAGTTTTGGAAATTCCAAACCTAGACAGCTTTTGGGATTGTTTTAACTTGAATATTGTATGTTTAATATTTCAATTCCCAATGTAGATTATTTTTTATTTTAGGTGCTTCTTAATGGATTAGTACTCTTTAATCTCAGATATTGTTAGAGTTACGAGTAATTTTGTGAAATTTTATATTTAAGTGTGGAAATTTGGTTAATTAATTCGCTAGTCTTTAGCATGATGGGCATAACTGTTACAGTGGCTGCAAACAAACACTTGACCACTTTATCTGCACTGCAATTGCAACTGATGCTTCCTTCTTCCTCTTCCCCTCTCCATTTCCTCTCTTATTGTTCATACTGTGTGTGAGTGTGTGTGTGTGTGTGTGTTGTGTCTTACATTTTCATTAACTTGAAATAACAAGGAAAAGTTTCGTTTTCAGCAGCAGCTCGACATCCGCTCTATACATAAACATTAGCTGGCCGTTGCGAAGGATACATATTTTTTGATATGCCATGTCCAGCTGTGTTCCTCGAGTTCCCCCGGTTTTCTACTGGGTGCGCTACCTTGCAACCATGCCACTTGCCACATGCCACATGCCGCTTGCCACCTGCTTCCAAGCGTAACGTGCAATTTTTATTGTTATAGCAGAACTTGGTACATGTCATGCTGCCTAGACACTGTGTTGTTAACTTTTAGCATGCTTTTTTGTGGCAGACACGCCCCCATACCAACTACCACCCATCACCCATCACCCTATTCCCCCCACACACCCTTCAGCTCTTACCACTGGGTGCCCAATAGTCCAGCAGTTTTTCGGACTGAACTTTTATTTTTTTTCTGGTGCACAATTTGTTGTTTCCATACCCTTAATAAAGGTATTATAATTTATTTAGTAACGAATGGTGTAGTGTATTAAACAAGTCGAGGCAGATCCCTTAAATTATAACCAGGAAATAAAACCGCAATCGAAATCGTAACCTTTAACCGAAATTAACCGATTGAAATTGGTAACAGTAGCTGAAACCCAAACCGAAATAAATCTTTTTCATTATACGGAAATCGAAAAATCGAAATTATTTAAGCCGTAATAATCGAAATATCGTTTTCAGTTATGGTTTCGGTTATGCTCGAATTAAGGTTTTCGGTTATCGGTTATGCAAAATTTTGGAGTATCGGTTTCCTAACGGTTATCGGTTTTTTATAAGTTTCGGTTTAAAAAATACCGATATGCTTTCGGTTCACAGAAAAAAAATAAAAATTAAGCTTTTCGGTTGACCAAAATTAGAAGCGTTATTTATTGTTTTACATGAAAAAAGACTTAATGATCTTTTTAGCCTGGAAAAAATTGTTATCTGATAATGTTGAACATTTCGATTATTTTGATTTTACTGATTTTTAATAACTTCGAACTGCCATAACTTTGTCAAGACTTAATTAATTTCCATGCGGAAAGTATGTAAATTTTCAAAAAAATTCGATTTTTCAAAATGAAGAAAATTTAAATGCAGATTGAGTTTAGAGGTAATACCATTGCACATGGATATTGATTGACTGTTGACAAAGTTATGGCAGTTCAAAGTTATCAAAGTTGCTCAGTAGCTGCGACGGCCAGAACCGAAATTAACCCTTATAAATGAATCGGTTGCTAAACGGTTATTACGGCTTAAAGAGTTTATGGGTTTCGGTACATCGGAAAAAATTATTTTCGGTTACGGTTTCAGTTACGGTTACAAATTTCAATCGGTTTTCACCAGTTAAAGGTTACGGTTTCGGTTAAGGTTTTAATCCCTGGTATTTGGTATTCTCGGATTACTATATCATATAGCTGTCAAAGAAATAATCAGTCAAAAATTGACTACAAATCTCTGATAGGGTAGCAGATCTTCGGCATGCCCAAGATAAACTTTCTTTAATCTTTTTTTTCTATTTTTTTTTTTTCGGTTCATTGTCCGAACATTGTCGCACCCACTGTGCTGAGCCACGCCCCTATAGTTGCTGTTCCTCCTACTGTCGCCTCGATTCATGAGCAATATGAGCGTCAAAATGTTTGGCTGCCAAGTTTTTGTTTACTTCTTTTATTATTTTTTTGTTTTTTTAGTTTTAGCCGTCCCGTGACTATTGCAAAAGTATTTTGGTCAAATTAAAAAACATTTTACAATTGCATGCGTGTGTGTGAGGGTGTGTGTGTGGGACTGTGTGAGGGTGTGTGTGTGGGACTGTGTGTGGGTGTGTGTGTGTGTGTGTGTTATGGCAACTTTCGCTCTGTTGTTGCCGTTGACTTGGCAAAAAGTTTTCATGTCTTTGGGTCTAACCAAAATGGCCAAAACGTTTGCACTTTGCGTTAGGCAAAAGTCTGTCCAAAAAGTTGCAAGTTGCCAGTTCTAAGTTGCAAGTTGCAAGTTGCAGCTGCAACTTGCGAGGCTCTCAGTTCATTGCCAGTTATTGTTGTCGCCATTGTTGTTTGTTCTTTCCACAACAATTTTCTTCACTTTTCTTTTTTGCCACATTTTGATAGTCGAAAAGTTGCTGTTGTTGTTGTTGTTCTTTTTAGATACTTAAGTCTTAAGCCGTTTCTCTCTTAAGGTGCTTCGGTTTTTTGGTAATTAGTTAGCTACTAACTGCTCTACTTACTGTTACTGTTGCCAACTTAATATGCGACTGCCTTGTGACATTATCGCCATAATATTCCCAAAAAACTTTCCAAAAAGTCCAACAAAAACTAATGTAAATTGTCGAAAACTTTGTCTTAAGCTTCGTTTTTACAGTTGCAATTACTGTTGGGATCTAGGAAAATTATTCAATATATGTTTTGGTTAAGTTGAACGTAGAAGGTTTTCAATTCTCTTCTTTTAAAGAGAAATATAAGTAAATTAAACTCGAATTTGTGTTCCAAACAAGGCTGCAAACCGGTTCTGAAACTAACCTCGCAAAACCGGTTCGGTTCGAGTTTTTAAGCAGCCCGAACCGGATCATGAATCGCACTTTCAAAATAATTGGCCAAGCAAACCCAACCCTGAACCGAATCACTTTCCTAAATAAAAGTTTCGGTTAAAAAAAATAATTACTTAAATATTATGACTTTCTAATATTGCGCAACTATTTGAGACTTTGAATTAAATTAATTCATATTTTAATCTTAAAATAAATTTAAATTAAGCTCAACATTCGATTTTTTTGCAATAAAATATTTAATTGGCTTTAACAATCGTGAACAATTTTAATAAATAAAAATATATTTTTTTGTATATAATTGAACCTGGGTTCGAACACAAGCCATTGGTTCAGAGGGTATATAAAACGGTTCGCAAGCCGAACCTTAGTCCGGTTCTATGGTTCGCGAGGTTTGGGAAGTTGCAGCCCTGATAAAAAGTACAAAATTATGTAAATATAATTAAATTTTATTGTATAGAAGTTGCGAGTATCTTAATTTGTCAATATATAAATCGAGGAGATTTATTAATATGTTTGATGAAGTAAAATACAAGTTATTTTCTTGTCTAAATTATGGATCCATAACTTTCGATCTTTGCAAATTTCACAAAATTTCAAATATATTTAAAACCAGGAATTAAAACCGAATCGAACATCGGTTTCAGTTACGGTTTGCGTAGGTTAATTGATTAAGATTGATTGACTTTTGACAAAGTTATGGCAACGGCCAGATCCGAATTTAACCCTTACAAATGAATCGGTTACTAAACGGTTATTTCAGCTTAAAGAGCTTCGGTTTATGGGTTTCGGTACAGTGGAAAAACATTTTTTCCGTTACGATTACAAATTTAATTCGGTTTTCATTGGTTAAAGGTTACGGTTTCGGTTATGGTTTTAATACCTGTTTAAAACACTTTTTATAACTATGCTAAAAATTTTGGTACAATAACTATACAAAAAACTTTCCAATTTTCAAATGTTAAATGACCAAACTGAACAAATTAACTGTACATATTAAAGAACACACACACACACACACACTCGATTAAGTAATTTAACTGTAACGCATGATGTGAAAACTAATTCCACGCAATTTCCCTCAATAACAAGCTGCGAAACGCATATCAACAACAACTCCAATGACAACAAGAACAATAACAATGTGATTAGCTTACAAATTGAGTTGGCTAAGAGAAAGAGATAGAGGGAGAGGGAGAATAGAGAGGCGGATAGAGGGGGAGGGAGAGTGGTGAGTGTACATTGGGGATGGGAAGGATCATTGCATTTCCGTTACGATTGCGGTCAATAATAAGAAATAATTCATTTACTTGCGACAATTTTGGTCAAGCGTACACTGGAAAAAATAGCAATTTTTAGAATCAAGAACATTCAGCATACATACATATTTTATTCTTAAAATAAGTAAATTTTAAGACCAAATTAGTAATACTAAGAATATTAATCTAAGGAATCGCAATTCTGAAAACAAGAATAAAGATCTGAGATTTTTAGGAAAATAGGAATATGTCATATTTTCATGTGTACTCAATTGTTGTCCCTTGGTGATTTGGTTAGAGTCGCCGTTTCGGTGTGAAGACAAACGCGACTTCGAGTCCCACTCTTTTCTAGAAAAAAACTTATTAAAGGAATACTTATAAAAAATATCAAACCAAAAAAAAAATGTGCCTATATCAAAATAAATGAACAATACAAATATTATAAATTTTAAACCCTTGAGAAATTAAAACTTATTTGAAATTTTCTTAAAATCAAGATGTGTTTTCTAACTTTTAGAGTTTTATGTTCTCGACGCTTTTTTTTAGATCAAAATTCTAAGTTCTCAGACCAAAAACTTGATTTTAGAACCTGTGTTTTAGCAGTGTACCAAAGACAGGTGAGCCTAGAAGAAGGGGAATGGGAGGGAGAAGGAAGAGTGAAAGCGAAGACTGAAAGGGAAGAGTAGAGAGGAAGAGTGGAAGGGTAGCTTTTGAGCGTCAATTGCCAGTTGTCAGTCAGTTTGCCTGAATAAAGCCAATCAAGCGAAGCAGCTGCCTGTCGCAGGAGGAGTTGGACAAAGAGGAGTAGTTACTGTGCGAGGGGTGTTAGAAGGTGAGAGGGTTGGGGTATAGAAATCAACTCGACAACTGGACGAAACTAAACGGAATTGGACAGAATTGGAGAGCACTTCAAAGTGCAGGCGCTGCAGCAGCAGTGTGCACTTTATTAACGCAATTTCCGTTTCCGCTCAACTCAAGTGAATCCCCCAATTGGGGTGGGTAGGTCGGTGGATAGATGCTGGTGTCATGGCGTCTGTCTTCAGCTTGAACAATCCCGGCGATAAGGCGCTGCAAGTAATAATCGTAATAATAAACGTGACAAAATGGCGGCACAATGGCAACGATATGTCGACATAACTGTCACGCCTCCCACACTCAGACTTTCCCACTTTCACCCAGCACTTTTCTATCTCCCTCTTCGTATTTCTCTTTTTCTTTCTCTGTGCGTTTGTAGTTCAAGCGATAGCAGCGATGTATGCTGTTTCTACATAATGCTTAAATACGATTACAAAATATAAAGAAAATTCGTTGAGTTCATTTATCGATAACTTTGAAATAGCTAAATATGTCTGCTGATATACAAAAATTTTTTTTAAATATTTAGGCATATATTTATAATTATTGATAGCCGTTAGCGCATCTTAATGTTCATATCGATATTTATCGATAAACTGCAAAAATACTATATATGTTTAGCTTAATTTATCGTTGACTAAAAATATCAATATATGTATATTAATAAGACTATTAATAAGTACAGATGGCTGTTAACACGCAAAATATGTCAATCGATATAAATCGATTACTGTATAGATAATTACTGAGCATTTTATGACACAGAAACTAATATTTATATTTTATAAGAGAGTTTAGATGCATTTTTTCTTGTTTTTTTGAAATATAAACGTAAATTAAATTTTTTTCAGCATAGATAATTTTATCGATACATATCGATGCAAACCAAATTTACTAAGAAAATATTTTTTGTTTCTTTTTGCAATATAAACATAACTTAAAGTTTTTCAGCATTGATAAATTTGTCGAAACATATCGATACACACCAAAATTTATCGGAAAAATATTATTTTTATTTTTTACTAATTTTGGTAAAAGATAATAAATAAAAGACAGAATTTTTGATATCTTCGTAAAGATTCGCGCTCACTCATTAAGTTATCGATATGCAAGTAATCGATTATTTAATTTAATTGTGATTTTAGCTCGTCTTGAGCTACTAAATTTTTGAGCTGACTGATAAAACTCCGTAATCGATAACATTATCACGATATTATCGTGCTGAAAACAATCGAGACGCGAGCATCTCTAGACTGTGTCTGGCATTTAACTGGCAGCTAAACTTCATTTCCATTTCAGCTCGCATTTTGAGCATCAGCTCGCATTTGCTGCCGTTATCTGTGTCAGTCGCTTATGTTGCTAATTGCACGCGTTGAGCTCAAAATGTGTTGCCTGCTGCTTTTGGGCCAAGCGCAGAGCTCAAAATGTTCACATTTGTTTGCATTATTTGAGGCGGCTATCTAAACGACTTGCATTTCAATTTGCGCAGTTAATTAGCTTTAGAACGCAGACATTTCCTATTCATATCAGAGAACTGACAACACACACAGACACACACACCATTAACCTTATCATGAATCAAGGTTTAAAGTTTAAACCATAACGAGAAATGTGAAAACGGAAGCATCAAAATTGTTTCAAGTGCATGTGGCATTTGATGTTGGAATTTAAGTTTTCTATTTCTAGATCACTGCGGACGGCAGTCCGCGCTAGTGACGAAAGCAACACATAGTGTGCAAAAGGCGACTAGCAATATATACACGCAGAATGGAAAATTTGCTATGACTGTCCGATCGGATTGATTTATATACCGATCGAAAGGTATGACTTTACCTAACAAAAGTGCATACTAAGACTTTTGGTAACTCACCTGGTTCGTAAGATATGGGGGTGTAAGTGGGAGGGGCCAAATTTTAATGATTGCAGCTAGTGGGGCCGTTGGGGGCCTTTTGGTAAAATTTTATAATTTTTAAAAATTCTTATTAAAAATACGCGTCGAATGATACCTTGATCATTTCAATCCGACATTTGGTTCAAAAGATATATTAATTTGAAGTTTTTAAGGGCCTTCTCAAAATGAGATGAAAAGTTTGTTTGTCTGTTTGTCTGTTTGTTTGTTTGTACGAAGGCGCTGAAAAAGCTAAATTTTTCTGATGAGGAATTGTTTCTTATCAGAAATCTAGAAATGTTTGTTCTACGACTTTAGCGGAAATAGCTAGTTTAGCGGGAAAAAGCTAAAACGTGATAAATTTGAAACACCCATTGCTTCCAATCCAAGAAAGCTAGAGATGTGTTCTATATGTCGTTAGAAAGGTATATTAGAGGGCTTTCAGACGTGCCTTGAATATTTTTTTGCAAAGTGCTCAGGTAAAACGCTACAGGTGAAAAAAGAATTTTTAGCTTAAACTTTGGCGATTTATTAGAAAACGGTTCCGACGATTTTTATTAAATTTCAATATGTTGTAACATATAAAATTTCGCGTCTTTTGATATATGACACATGTGTCTCAGCCATAAGGTTTGGAAGATATTAACGGTAAACTGAATATATACATTTTACTATTTACTATATGGTACTAAATAGAAAATCAAGCTTTGGTACAAAAAACTTTTTTGTTTTTCAAGGTTTCTCAACCAATTTGACAAAGTATGCATTTAAGTAAGTCTTACACATTATGTCCAAATATAGTTGAAATCGGTCCACTATATCATATAGCTGTCATAGGAACGATCGGTTAAAAATCAAGTTTTAGTATGAACAACTTTTTTGTTTTTTAAGGTTTCTCAACCAATTTGACAGAGTATGCATTTAAGTTAGTCTTACACATTATGTCCAAATTTAGTTCAAATCGGTCCACTATATCATATAGCTGTCATAGGAACGATCGGTTAAAAATCAAGTTTTAGTATAAAAAACTTTGTTGTTTTTTCAGATCTTGATCACACTGTCAACATACGCATCTGGGTTGGTTTTATACATCCTGACCAACATTGGATAAAATCGGTTTACTATATTATATAGCTGCCCTATTTATTTTTTATTTGAAGTAAGCATTTTGATAATTTTATAGCAAAATTACACTGTCAGAATCATATTAAATTCCAAAAATTTCTGATATCTTCCAAAAAAAACTTTTTAACAAAGTAAAAGTCTAGTGACGAAAGTCTTTCCCTGCCCCAAAATTTCTGATATCCCATTTTGTGACGAACGATATTAAACTTAATATATAAATAATTATAAAATAAAAAGTTTGGCATTCGGCACTGCGCATTAAAATTATTTTTAGGTATACAGAATCAAGATCTTTATGCGCAATGTTCCGAATGCCAAACTTTTTATTTTATAATTATTTATATATTAAGTTTAATATCGTTCGTCACAAAATGGGATATCAGAAATTTTGGGGCAGGGAAAGACTTTCGTCACTAGACTTTTACTTTGTTAAAAAGTTTTTTTTGTATAGAACATCTCTATAAAGAACTTTCTTTATAAGGATTTTCTCTGTCACTGCGGACGGCAGTCCGCGCTAGTGACGAAAGCAACACGTAGTGTGCAAAAGGCGACTAGCAATATATACACGCAGAATGGAAAATTTGCTATGACTGTCCGATCGGATTGAGTTATATACCGATCGAAAGGTATGACTTTACCTAACAAAAGTGCATACTAAGACTTTTGGTAACTCACCTGGTTCGTAAGATATGGGGGTGTAAGTGGGAGGGGCCAAATTTTAATGATTGCAGCTAGTGGGGCCGTTGGAGCCTTTTGGTAAAATTTTATAATTTTTAAAAATTCTTATTAAAAATACGCGTCGAATGATACCTTGATCATTTCAATCCGACATTTGGTTCAAAAGATATATTAATTTGAAGTTTTTAAGGGCCTTCTCAAAATGAGATGAAAAGTTTGTTTGTCCATTTGTTTGTTTGTACGAAGGCGCTGAAAAAGCTAAATTTTTCTGATGAGGAATTGTTTCTTATCAGAAATCTAGAAATGTTTGTTCTACGACTTTAGCGGGAAATAGCTAGTTTAGCGGGAAAAAGCTAAAACGTGATAAATTTGAAACACCCATTGCTTCCAATCCAAGAAAGCTAGAGATGTGTTCTATATGTCGTTAGAAAGGTATATTAGAGGGCTTTCAGACGTGCCTTGAATATTTTTTTGCAAAGTGCTCAGGTAAAACGCTACAGGTGAAAAAAGGATTTTTAGCTTAAACTTTGGCGATTTATTAGAAAACGGTTCCGACGATTTTTATTAAATTTCAATATGTTGTAACACGTAAAATTTCGCGTCTTTTGATATATGACACATGTCTCTCAGCCGCAAGGTGTGGAAGATATGACCGGTTAACTGAATATATACATTTTACTATTTACTATATGGTACTGATTAGAAAATCAAGCTTTGGTACAAAAAACTTTTTTGTTTTTCAAGGTTTCTCAACCAATTTGACAAAGTATGCATTTAAGTAAGTCTTACACATTATGTCCAAATTTAGTTGAAATCGGTCCACTATATCATATAGCTGTCATAGGAACGATCGGTTAAAAATCAAGTTTTAGTATGAACAACTTTTTTGTTTTTTAAGGTTTCTCAACCAATTTGACAAAGTATGCATTTGAGTTAGTCTTACACATTATGTCCAAATTTAGTTCAAATCGGTCCACTATATCATATAGCTGCCATATGAACGATCGGTCCAAAATAAGGTTTCAGTACGAAAATCTCTTATATTTCTCAAGATATCTGAACCAATTTGACACAGTATGCATTTAAGTTGGTCTTATACATTATGTCCAAATTTAGTTCAAATCGGTATACTATATCATATAGCTGCCATATGAACAATCGGTATAAAATCAAGTTTTAGTATGAAAAACTTTGTTGTTTTTTAGATATCTTGATCACACTGTCAACATACGCATCTGGGTTGGTTTTATACATCCTAAACAAAATTGGTTAAAATCGGTATAATATATTTTATAGCTGCCCTATTTATTTTTTATTTGAAGTAAGCATTTTGATAATTTTATAGCAAAATTACACTGTCAGAATCATATAAAATTCCAAAAATTTCTGATATCTTCCAAAAAACTTTTTAACAAAGTAAAAGTCTAGTGACGAAAGTCTTTCCCTGCCCCAAAATTTCTGATATCCCATTTTGTGACGAACGATATTAAACTTAATATATAAATAATTATAAAATAAAAAGTTTGGCATTCGGCACTGCGCATTAAAATTATTTTTAGGTATAAAGAATCAAGATCTTTATGCGCAATGTTCCGAATGCCAAACTTTTTATTTTATAATTATTTATATATTAAGTTTAATATCGTTCGTCACAAAATGGGATATCAGAAATTTTGGGGCAGGGAAAGACTTTCGTCACTAGACTTTTACTTTGTTAAAAAGTTTTTTTGGAAGATATTTAATGTAACTTCTAAATGTCAAGCTCCCTTTAAACGATTTTTTATTTAAAGAACTTCTCTAAAATAAATAATAACTTCGGTATAACTTAATGGAAGATTATATCCTCGTACATCAAACTTTAAAGTTTTTTTTACTTGATTTTATTTTTATTTATTTTATTTAATTTTATTTTTTTATTTTTCTCTGGGATAAACTTCTCTCTTTAAAGAACTCTTATTCCTATTCCTCCTATTCCTATTTATTTCTTGAATGACTTTCTTTATAAAGAACTTCTTGAAAACAAAATTCTCTGTTTATCAAGAACAAACTTTTATATAACTTCTCCAATAAAAAGTTTTCAACAAATAACTTCTCAGTAAACAACTATCAAATCGAATTCCTTTATAATGAGCTTCTTCATAGCCAACTTATAAATAAAAGACTTTCGATCTACATTTTTTTTAAAAAGAACATTTTCAAATCTTCTCTATAATGGGCTTATTTATTAAAATGTTTTTAAAAACGACTTCTCCATTTAGAACTTCTCTAAATCGAATTTTTTTGAATAACAAAATTATCAATAACGACTTAGCCATAACAAAATTATGCTTAGAGCTAACTTCTCTATAAATAAGTTTTTTAGTCGTAGTTTTTTTTTAAATAGAAAAAGTTTTTGAAATGTAAATTAAAAAGTGATGTAAATGTAAATGATTTTTTAATGAATTGTTTGAAATCTTTTACTTGCTACTGATATTGTTTTAATATTAATGCTTTAATTAATGAAACTTTTAAATCAACTGTCACTTTCATTATATTTTCGGCTGCCTCCTCCCCCGTTCAGAATCCCCAAAATTCGTAATTTCACATAAAATGCTAAAAAGTTTTGTCATTAAGCCGTTTTAATAATAAATGAAATGATATAGTAGTGCGACGTATAATGCAGGCTGTCGCATTAACACATACACACACACACAAACACCAGACACACATATGTATGAGTGTGTTGACCCGAGACACACACACACACACATACACATCCAGAGAGAGAGGAAACTTTGTTGTAGAAACATTTTTGGCAACAAAACAGCGCTATGGAAAATGTTACTCATATGCCTTCAACTCAAAGCGCCTCCAGCCGCCTCCCAGCCACGCCCACTGTCACAGCCCGTCTCTTCTCTCTTCCCCCCGCCATTTGCATTATGTGTGTGCTCCCATGGAAATTATATTTATTACATAATTATGCACAGGCCATGATAGGAGTTATGTCGAGCTATTTATGATATTCTATGGCTTCAGCTCAAGTTACGCATACGCCGAGTGTGCCGGATGAGTTGAGTGAATAGAGGAGAGCGGAGTAAATGTCTATTACAGTGTTGCCATTTTAGCAATTTTTGCTAGATTTAGCACATTATTAATTGTCAAAAAGCTAAAAAATTGTTGAAATGTTATCAGCTAGAAATCTAGCAATTTAAAAAATGGATTTAGCTACTTTTACCACTTTTTCCTAGTTCCAATTGATTTTACTAGATTCGCTAGATTTTTTATTTCCAAAAGCTGATTATTTTTATGAAGTGCTATTATCCAGAAATCTAACAGTTTGGAAAAATTAATAATCTTTTCTTCAATGTGTTATGAGAAAATCCATTTTTGCAAATAGTAAAATGTATTTAATTTACAGATACGAACTAAATAAAAGTGAAATGTTTTGTATCAATTACACATATATTGAAAAATGATTTAGTCTTCCGAAAAAATTAAAACTTTATTAGCTATAAATCTAGCAATTTAAAAAATGTAGCTTCTTTTAGCACTTTTTCGTAGTTTCGATAGATTTTCCTAGAATTGCTAGATTTAGAAATTATATACATGTTTCTCAAAGCTGGGAAGTTTTATGAAGTGTTTATAGCCAAAAATTTATCAATTTGGAAAAATGAATTTAATTTTCTTCACAGTGCTATGAGAAAAACTATTTTGTCAAATGGTAGAACAAGTGAAAGCTCATAAAATTTATGTAAATTTACAGAGATAAACTTAAAAGAAGTGATGATAAAAAATGATAAAAAAATGATTCAGTAATACAAAAAAATCGTCGAAATTTTATTGTAGCTGAAATAAAATAAGTTAAAAAACAGTTGGAGTTTTATTTAGGTATTATATCTTTAAACTAAATCTGTTTAAAAATTATGAATTTGCTTGACACTTTTTAATTTACTTTTAGCTATTTCTAGCCATTTTTCTTTTTGTCAATGTAGCTATATTTGGGCAGCTCTTTTCTAGAATGCTCGACAGGAGAGGGAAGTAAAGAAGTAGGCTGCCTGCTGCCATCAGTTAATCAATTGTCTGCAGTCTGCATTTCTGTGTCATCTGCTTGTCAGTTTTTCCCCACTCGTTTTTGCCCGCTTTCCACTCCTTCGGCCTGAAAAATGCCGAGTAAAACAATTGACGAGCGTACGCATTGACTCTGCAGGCACTGTCAGTTAACAGTTGCAGTTGTAACAGTTGCTGCAGTTTGTATGCAACTGCCACACTTTGTATGCACTTCATTTGTATCGCAGTTCATTGTTGCACGCCGCGTTGTCAGTTGGCAGATTGACTTGAATTTCCTTCAACAACGACAACAACAACAACGACAACAACAACAGCGACTGCAAGACTTGTTCGTTGTGCACATTGTTGTAGTTGCTGTAGCTTTAATGACTCTAATTTGTTAGCTAAAGACGCGTTAGTAGACCGGTTAAAAAGTCCTCGTTAGTTTAGCTACTTCTTTTATCATCTTAGCATTTGAACCAGCAAACGTATTATCAAAAATATCAAAACTAAATTATATATTTGTTACATAAAAAATACTGAAAATTATATATTTTGTAATATCAAAAATCCCAAAACAAAATTGTTCTTGTCATTTTTGATATATTTCGATTTAAATTTTTTTATTATAATAATTAAAAAATTAGTTATACAGGAGTGTTTCAAAAATATAAAGCAGCCGAAAATGTATGAGTGTTTGGTTGTTTTTCGGTTGGTTTGTATTTCTAGAACATCCCTGTTATATTATTTAAGTAAGTATGCACTTACTTAAGGTTAATTACAAAAAAGGTGGCAACGCCAGCACATTAAATTGGCTCCACAAGAATTGTTTTAAATTATTGTTAACTTTAATTTGAACAAAAAAAAAATAAAAATAATTTATAGCGTTGCCAGATGTGATTTGTATTGTCCGGTGGTAGAAATGCATTGCTATTTTCATGTTAAATAATTAACATGGAGTTTGAGTGCTTGCTAAGTATTTTGATACCTAGATTAAGTTAACTTGAAAGTATTGAAGCATTTAACAACATGTTAAAGTTAATGTTAACTTGTACATGTTTATATTAGATAATAAAACTTGCGTTTTGTATGATATATTTATGCTTGACTCATACGGGCCTCATATGTATTTTATTAGCATATTTCTTCACATGTTAAAGTCACTGTTAACTTTCACATGCATAAAATTGCTAAAGTCCGATTTGACTTGCAAATGAAAACCAGACTCTTTTATATTTTGTGCTTATTTTTATTTAGTTTGACGTATTTGATAATATAATGTATTATATTATGTTTAAGTGTTGCCGGACTCCTACAAAAACATATTAAAGTCGAGTTTCATTTTAACATGTACATGAAATAAATGTATTTAATTACATTTTATGTAATTAATTTAATAATTAGAGTTTTGTACTATCAGTTTTATCAACATAATGTTAACTTTGACATGCAGGTATAAAATATAGTTTTTCTTTCATTATAAGTATTACATTTTGTTCAATTTTGACAAATTGGTAACATGTTAAAGTTGTTTTAACTTTGACATGCAAATGAAAGTGCGTTTCTTTATATAATTTGCATAAATTTGTCTATGTATTTTTGTTGGGGGGTAGATATGTGAGTCTAGCCTTTCAATTTGCCACATTCAAACATATGCACACACACACACACACCCTCACACACTCCAAACTGTGATTTATAACATTCCACTATGGGGAATATTTCGATTTTTCGCAAATTAAGTCATTTTTTCAAAGTACTTAAATTGGTATTTTCTTTATGCTAACATCTTTAAAAATCTTCAAACTGTAAAGCTCTATACCAAAAAATGTTATATAACAGACCCCTGTTAAGCCTTACAGCTGTTAAGTCAGCTGTTACTGTCAAACAACACGTACTAAAAGATTGCACTGTTTTGCAGCTGATATTCAAATTGATATTGTACAAACGAGAAACATTCTTTGAACAAAATTTTGAATGGATATTAATTATACAGGTTTGTACTATGTGTTCGTTGTACTAACATTTTGAATCTGTGCGTGTTCTACTAATATTTTGTAAAATTAGCAAATGGTTTTAGATGTAATTTCTTGGAAAGAAATGTCAACTTTGTGGAGACATACAAAATGTGCATTAAGTTACATTAATGTACGTCCATATGTATGTCGTAGAGCAATTAATTCTGATTTAAGGGTACTTTATCTTAATGTGCACAAATCCGCACAATCTGCGCAAATTTAATTTTTCTAGGTGACTTTGAGCTTTCAAACGCGGCGTTGTTTGATGAATGGCGCAAGCAGAAAGACATCTCCAACCAAGAAAGTGCAATTGTTGACTTTTTTAAACGGAAAATAAATAAAAATATTAATGTTTCAAAATATAAATGTTACTTGGAAAGCAAAAGCCGAATAGTTTGCCTAAATTTAAATGCCAAATGGAAGAAATGCAGCAGGAACAAAATATATTTTGAAAAAAGGCATTCAAATTGGTTAATGAGCACAACTAAATTATATTTCGGAGAATCAAATGTCAGCCATAATCGCAAAATTGGACGTCCAAAGTTGGATTACTTGGTAAAAGGAAGAGCAGCACAGCAAATACAAGCAGTAGATCTGTCAAAGTCTCAAGAAAACAACGTATTTTTGTTAATTCAAGCAGCAAGCACAGCTGCGCGCAAACAAAATCTTAGAACGATATTAATATGTTTGTCATGCCAACTTCCGATTAATTTGGATAAATTTGAACAATTTTGTTTTGAAACTGGCGAATTGATCGTTGACAATTATCAATGGCTGCCAATGACAGCAACTGTCCACAAGATAATTGTACATTCAAGGCAGATTATGGAAAATACTGTACTTCCCGTAGGCTGCTTTGGCGAAGAAGCGTCTGAATCACGCAACAAATTTTATAAAGAAGACAGACTTCATCACGCCCGGAAGCACGGCAGAATACAAAATTTCGCCGATGTGTTTAATAGAGCAATGGATACGTCAGATCCAGTTATTTCCTCTACAAACCTGGAGAAACGTATTCAAAAGCATAAAGGGGTTGCCCTTCCTATCGATGTCATAAACCTCTTGTCATGTCAAATTGAAGGCCCTGGTCAAAATCTAGAGGAATTCGAAGATGAGTTAAACGTTTTATTTTATAATGGTGATGAAGAATTTGAAAATGAAGAAAACTATGCTGTTTAATATAACTATTGTTCCATTAATGACTGACTTTCAATAAAATTTTTTTTTTCCACAGTAAAAGTTGTAAAAGTTCCACAGATATAGTTGTCCGATTTGAATCATTTTTTGACAAAGTATTAATAAAATGATTATACACTAAACTTGTAAGTTTGGTCTGGATCGCTTGGAAAACACCGAATTTGTATACCCTATAAAATTAAAAAAGGGCGGTGCCACGCCCATTTTGCTGGCAGAGCTTCCTATTGATCTTAGAAGCCTAAGGCAAAAAACTAGACCAAAATATCTCATTCCGTTCTTGAGTTATTAATTTATATTCGAAAAATCGAAATATTCCCCATAGTGCATTCCAAGCTCACAATTTTCTATGCAGCCTAAAAGTATGCCACATATCCACACACAGAGCATTTTTATTATGCATGCATTACTTATTACATTTACACCGACATATAGAAAGAGATAGGCAGGGGTACACTGAAAAAAAGACCATCTTCTAAAATCAACAACATTCATTTTACATATTTTGTTCTTCAAATAAATCTATTTTAAGACCTAATTGTTAATATTAAGAATATTAATCTAAAAAATTGCAGTTCTTAATAAAAAATAAAAATCTAATATAATAATAATTTTATAAAAACACCAAACCCGAAAAAAATGTGTAAATTAAAATAATAAAATTAAACAGCTATAAAAATAATCTGAATTTAAAACGGGACTTTTTTTTTTTTGTCTTGAGTGCTTAAAATATTTGGTTTATAAATAAGAACTTGATCTTATTTAATATATTCTTAACATCAAGATGTGTTTTCTAAAACTTTAAAAATTTAATGTTCTCGACCAGTGATTAAAGCCTTAACCGAAACCGTAACCTTTAACCGATAAAAACCGATTGAAATTTGTAACTTTGAACTGCCATAACTTTGTTAAAAGTCAATCAATTTCCATGCGCAATGTAAATTTGAGCATGATTTTACTTTTAAATTCGATCTGCATTTAAATTTTGCTCATTTTGAAAATTCGAAAATTTTCGAATTTTTTCGAAATTTTACAGTGTTACCCCTTATCATTTTTCGAAAAATTTCAAAAATTTCGATTTTTCAAAATGAACAAAATTTAAATGCAGAACAATTTAAAAGTAAAATCATGCTCAAATTTACATTGCACATGGAAATTGATTAACTTTAACAAAGTTATAACAATTCGAAGTTATTAAAAATCAGTAAAATCAAAATAATCGAAATTTTCAAAACAAATTAACCAAATTTATATGAGATAAAATTATAATAAAATCGACATTACCCTGAACCATTCCAGTAACCAGATAACATTATTTTCCAGGCTAAAAGGATCATTAAGTCTTTTTTCATGTAAAACAATGAATAACGCTTCTTATTTTGGTCAACCGAAAACCTTAATTTTTATTTTTTTTGGGAACCGAAACTTACAAAAAACCCGATAACCGTTACGAAACCGATACTCCAAGATTTTGCATAACCGATAACCGAAAACCTTAATTCGATCATAACCGAAACCGTAGCTGAAACCGACGCATTTTTTAGGCCAAAATTCTTAGTTCAGAGACAAGTCTGGATTTTAGAACATTTTTTTTTTACCAGTGTAAAGGCAGAGTGAGAGGGAATGAGAGAGAGAGAGAGAATTGAGAGAGAATAGGGAGAGAGATAGAATAAAAGACAGAGCGACCCAGCGAGCCTTTTTGCCATTTGTCATACACAAAAGGCGATGTCAGCTGTGCAGGGAAATAAAAATTTACACACACAGGCGGACAGACAAAGAGGGAGACGGAAAGAGAAAGAGAGAGAGAGAGGCAGAGGGATAGAGACAGCGATAGATGTGCATTGAAAATTTGTTGCCATTAGGCAGCGACAGTAACGGATAATGCAATGTACAGTTATCATGCGCTCTCATTGCCATAATTGGAGTCTTTGGGCCAACATTGCCACACGCCGCATGCCCCCCTTGCCCCCCTTGTCTCCTTTTCTACTCAATCTGCCCCTTGGGCTTTTATTTGTATGCATTTGTCTAGCTTTACCTTTGCCAAATTTGTTGCAACGTTGCAACATTGGAAACGAGACCTGAATTTCATTTTCAGTTCGTCTCAATTATGTGGCAACTGTTTGATTCGTTAACCTTTTTTCCAAAATACCACATACGATGCCCAATAAAACTTGTGGCGACACAAAGAAATGCAAAATGTCATAAAAATTGCAACAAAGGCAAATGTTGCACATACGTCGCGTGTGACCGTCAACCTCTCACCACTCTACGGTCCACACTCTGTAAGCCTCGAGACCTCAACGCAACCCTTAAACCATGCCACGCCTTGCAATCTTGCACAACTACCGCCTTATCCGTCGCACAGTGGTGCTAATGAAATTCCTGGCCCTAAAAAACTTATAACTTTCAAATTTCGCCCAATGGTTTTTATTAATTCGATAATTACAATAAAATATTATATATAAATATTTGTCTTAAATAAATATAATATGTTGAGAATGAGTCAAATTTTAAGAGAAAAATGCAAAATTAGTGGTCTAAAAATCAATTTTTAATAACCTTTGCTTTTGAGCACATATTTTTTGATGAAATGTCTTAATTAATAATTTTTCTTCAAACTAAGTGTATTTGTTTAGAAAATGCTCCTAAAACCAACATTTGTTGTCCAAGACAAAAATATATGAGAATATTTTATACGTCTTTTTTTTAAGCCGATTTAGAAAATCAAGAATATTCGCCATAAATAATTCAGTATTAAAATTCATTTTTTTTTTAAATTATTAAGAAAAATTGTGTTTTCTAAGAATTTTAGTTAAATAATTCGATTAAAACCAAAAATTGTTCATTAGTTTTTTTTTTTTTTGATGAGTTTTTGTTTATTAATGTGTCACGTGTGATCCAACACACTTTCACATTGTATTAGAGACAAATAATAAAACACAGACCCAATTAATACCTACCTAAAAAAAATACAAATAAAATCAAATGATTAAAAATTTTTTTTTAATTTGATTTTTGTTATTGAAGCGAAAGTTCAACAATAATTTCGCTTGTGTACCCTAAACAGCAGTTCAGTAATACTTATGCACTAATTAATTATTAAAAAAGAAAAACTGACTTAAAAATACATACAAATTTTGTATTTCTATTTTCTATTTTCTAAATATTTATTTTATTTAATTTAATATTAATTTGACTGTTAAATTTATATAAGAAAGAATTGTTCGCATTGCATACTCGTTTTAAATTAATTAATTCTTTAAATTGCATTATCACCACTGTGCTTCTGTAACGCCACCTATGTATGTTACCCTTCAGTACCGCCATCTGTCCGCCTTCTCTGCATTCTCCTCTCCAGAAAATATCATCAACATTATTGTTGTCAACGTCATGCGGCGTGACTATGACATTAGTTTTCCATGCACCCGCACACGGTTTGTTGCCTGATGAGGACAGGCTTTTGGGGATGTAGAACAGTGGGGGGTTACAAGGGTTGGGACGTGAGGTCAGTGGGAGGTTTGCGGGTGCGACAGACAACACTTGTGTACAAACAATAGTTGCACAATAGCCATTGCCAAGTGTTGGTTGTTGGTTTCATATGCCAACTCGATGTTTGCCTTGGTTCCAAAGTTCACAAATGGGCAGCTCAGTCAGTTTATAGCCTAATGCTGTAAAATATGAATCAAATCGAATATATATCAAATTAATATTCAATAATATGCGAATGTTTTCATATAGAATTTAAATTACAAAAATTTGACGAAAAAAGTATTTGTTTATTTTGTGTAAATGTCTGTAGCATACATAAGGAGATCTTTTCAGTTTTATAAAACTTATTATGTAATCTTAACTTACTCGTATAATTTTAACTTCATTGATAACAGTTTTTGGGCCACTTCGTTTAGTCGATTTGATTAAATTAAGTAAAATTATGCTAAAGCAATCTCTACAATTGTATTTCACTAGCTGGAGTCGCCGTCCTGTAACATTTAGAGAACCTCAGTATGAAAAATAACTGGGCTCGATTCCCCGACCTGTAGTTCTAAATGTTTTAAATTTGTTAGAAATTAAACGCCCAATAAGTCATAAATTTAAAAAAAAAAAATAAAACAATATTTCTCTGAATCTTGGCAACTTCTGTCAATAACTCCATAATATTCAAATTTAACAACTTAAAAAAAAAAGTTAGTATTTATCCGAACCTTTTAATTTTAAAACCTTTATTTTTTGTGCTTTTCAAAACCACTCTGGCATCCTTGAACAAAACCAATGTAGATTTGTACATAGACAAAAAAAACATTCAAAAATTCAAGTTTAAAATTGTTGATTTTAGAATGCAGTTTTTAAGAATGTATTCAGGATATTATTGTTAACAGCGTAAAATAGTTGACATAACCAAATAAAAAGTAAGGAGCCCTGATAATCAAAATATATGTAGCTTAGAAAAATCACGTTTGAATTAAGTATTTTATACTTGGTTTAAGAAAATCCGGGATTACCGAACTTCTGACACCGCAATGAATTGATTTTAGTCCGGAATACCGGATTTTTTTTTTCTGTGTAGCCTTACTTTTTGCCATATGTTAATTTAAAATCTTAGTCTGAAGGCCTGAGTTGCTCTGGCTACATTATTGTACTAAAGAATTAATTTTGAGCTACAATTAAAAATAAAAAAAAATATTAGAAGAAATAATTGAAAATCAAATCAGCCTAAAAATGTAATTGAAACTTATTGGACAACCCGCTAACAATTAGAAGTATCTATCTATCTATCTGTGCTCTGGTCGTACCATGGCTCTTTGTCTGGCTGTGATATAAGTGCAACAACAACAACAACAACACCAAGAATATCATCAACAACAGCAACAACAACGGGTTACAAGTAAAAACCACATCACGCAGCGGGGAATATGTTACAAAATAAACAAAACAGACGAACAAACGAAGCTACAATAAGTGAATGAGGCGGCAGGTGTAGGAAAAGTGTGAGGAGGCGAAGGAGGAAGGAGGAGGCTATCTGCTGGGTCAAAGGGAAGTCTTTGTTCTCTCTCTCTCTCTCTCTCTCTCACACTATCTTTCTCGTTCCTTTTCGCTGGTGACATTCATTGTCTGTTTGCAGTTGTTGTACCTCTGTTTATACTAGGCACCTCAAGTTGAATAAGAGTGCAATAACTTTGTGTTAATGCATATGACAAGCAGAAGGTATATGTATTATTATAAAGTATACATATTGGGGCAGGTTAATTTTTTTTCACAAAAAACATCCACCCAAATCGGAATCTACAAAGAATTCTAAGAATATTTTACCATGAAACTATGGTTCTTAATAAATCAATTCCTAGCCCAAGAATAAAGACAGTTTAATTATCTCGAGCAATCGACAGAATATCCGTCTGGAGTAATCTTATACATACTGACCACATTTGGCTCAAATTGGTTCATTTTATCAAAATTCGAAATTTTTCGAAAAATTATAAAGGGTAACACTGTAAAATTTCTAAAAAATTAAAATTTTTCGAATTTTTTAAATGAAAAAAAAAATTTAAATGCAGAACGAATTAAGAGGAAAAATTATGTTCGAATTTATTTAAAATCAGTAAAATCAAAATAATCGAAGTTTTCAAACCAAATTAACCAAATTGATATGAGGTCAAATTTTGATAAAATCGACATTACACTGGATCATTCCAGTAACCAGATAACATTATTTTCTAGGCTAATAAGAGCATTAAGTCTTTTTTCATGTAAAACAATGAATAATGCTTCTTATTTTATTCAACCGATAACCTTAATATTTGTTATATTATGAACCGAAACCATACAGGTGTTTTTAAACCGAAAATTATAAAAAACCGATAACCGTTACGAAACCGATACTCCAAGATTTTGCATAACCGATAACCGAAAACCTTAATTCGAGCATAACCGAAACCGTAACTGAAACCGATATTCGTTTCGGTTTTAGTCCCTGGTTTCCATGCCAACTTTTCTCTCAGTTGTAAGGCTTTCTTGACATATCTTGAGTAGAAGCTGGATTGATCGGATCATGACTATATCTTATATCTGTCATAGGAACAATTGGTAAAAATTTAACGTTAAGTATGAAAAACTCTGCTATTTTTTTTTCGAAATATCTCAACCATTCTATTTGTATTTGTCTTATTGTCACCAAATATGCTTAAAATCTGAAAACTATATTATATTTTTCCCAAGAAATTAGTTTTTTGAATTTGAATTTTTTGTGTTCTTTTATTTAATTCGTTTGTGGCGATTTATTTGTATGGCTGCAAAACGATACTCTATAGCGAGTATCTCACAGTCGAGCACACTTGACTGTAACATTTATACTTGATTTTTTTTTAGCCTCCCTCCTCTCAACTCACAGTCGCAGTCGCAGTCGCAGTCGCTGTCCACTTCATTTGCATTGTCCTTGCTTATTGTTTTGCGGTTGCTGCAATGGCTAAGCAATGACAACCACCCACAAAGAGACACACACACACATACACATACAAATGTATTTATATTCTGTGTGGCGTTGACAGTTTGTGCATTTTTGCCAGCGGTGACAATTGCATTTGTTTTGGTTTTAATTAGCTAACGAAAACCGCAAAAACTGCAAAATAATTGAGTGAGCTGGCAAGGCAGAAGAGAGGGAGAACGAGGGATAGGAAGCAGAGAGAGAGAGAGAGGAAGTTAAAGAGAGGCAGATAACTATTTCCTGAACTAAAGAAGTAAAGTTAAGTAGTTCTTTAACTAAATCCTAAAGGTGCCAAGAGAAGAGCTCAATATTTTCCACTAGCAACTAAGCACTTTTATTATACACTGATAAAAAACGGTATTAAAAACAAGAATTTGGTCTCAGAATTAAGAATTTTGGTATAAAAAAACATCGAGAACATAAAATTCTTAAAGCTAGAAAACACATCTTGACTTTGAGTACATTTCATATAAGACCAATTTCTTATTGGACCAAACAGTTTTAAATACTCAATACAAAAAAAAACTAGTCGGTAAGTCTATAGTCGAGCTCCCGACTATAGAATATCCGTTACTTCTTTGAATATATGTAAAGTATGTAAAAAAACCCACAAAGTTCCAAAAAAATATTCGACATAACATTTATTTTGTATTGAATATTCCGAAAAATGTGCCCATGCACTTGAATACCCTTCGGCACGCCGAAAATTTCATGCCCTTAAATTTTCAACTGATTTCAACGATTAAAACAAAATTGGATCATAAAACGAAGGAATATTCATAATCAGCGAGTGATTGGGATATCCCCTGAAACAACCACAATTTTCACCCAAATCCTTAATTATCGACCAATCCTTTCTATGGCAGATATGTGATATGGTGGACCGATCTTAACCAAATGTGGTCAGGATGTAGAAAGCCAACTTAAATGCATATTCTATCAGATTGGTTGAGATACAAAAGAGTTTTTCTTACTAAATCTTGATATATGAGAAATCGGTCATATGGCAGCTATATGATATAGTTGACCGATTTCAACCAATTTTGGTCAGGACGTATAAAGCATTCTACAATGCATATTCTGTCAAATTGGTTGAGATATCTTAACAAACATAAAAGTTTTTCATACTAAAACTTGATTTTCGACTGATAGTTCCTATGTCAGCTATATGATATAGTAACGGGTATAAAAATGAAAAAAAAATAAAGCATGTTTTAAATTTATAATATTTGTACTATAGTTGTTTTCTTTTGATATATACAAATTATTTTTATAACATATTCATATTTTCCGAACAATTAAAGATTTTTGTTCTTATTTTAAAAACTGCGATTTTTAAGATTAATATTTTTAGTATTAGTTTGGTCTTAAAATGGTCTAACTTTAAGAACAAAATAGGTAATATGAGTGCTCTTGATTTTAGAAGTTGGTCTTTTTTTTCTTCAGTGTAGCAACTGAGCACTTTCATTCTACACTCTCACACACACACACACATTCACACAGGGAGCCCACACACACTCAGTTAGTCGACACACCTTTGGTTTGGGTTTTATGGCTTCAACTAAAAGCGCTTCAATTGACGCTCTAATGAACTCTGATGAGCCCAAAGTAAATTATGTGCTAATTGAAGTATGCGTGTAACTGTCACTGCAACTGTCTCACTCGCACTGCCACTCTCCATCTCACTCTCTCTCTCTCTCACTCTCTCTTTCTGTCAGTCAGACAGTGCTCTTGTCCAAAGCATCAAGTTGAAATCACGTCAAGAATAATATATACATACACTTTTTTTTCTCCATGTAATGTTGTTATAATGTTTGCATGTATAATTGTGTGAGTGTGTGTCTCGGTGTGTGTGTGTGTGTGTGGTTTAACAGTGGCACAGCCTTTTTAAGGGGCAGTTTCGCCTTTAAGTATGCCAAAATCTAAGCTATTTAGTCAGTAAATCCCACAAATGTGGCAATATTTTTGCGCATTACCTAACCTCAAATACTTATTCACAGAAACTTAACCTTACTTTTAAATGGCAACTTAACCTCAAATAAAATGCTGCTTACTTTTTTAACCTAACTTAACCCCATTGCCAAATCCTATCAAATAAACATGTTACTTTAGTTGTATTTGTGGCTAAAATCGTATATGTATATTTTTGGGATCCCTGCTAGGGTGACGCCTTTGTAATGGGGGAGGCGTAGAAATTCCGTTGCTGTAGCTACCGTTAAAAACACACGTAGAAACCGTAAAAAGCATCGCATATGTAGTTAAGTACAAGTATAATAAAGCATATGAGCATCAAGCGTGCACTAAAACACTGCTAAAGCCAAGTAACGATGCTACACGAAAAGCAAAAGAAAAGAAACAAAATATAAGCAAAGCTGTGTAAATAAAAAGACCCCAAAAAATAGTTGAACTCTTGGCCAGACGAAGCGGAAATGCTCTCTTAAGTGCGTTTCAGTTAGCCAAGTTTCACTCAAGACATCCGATGTGAGTAGACCAAGAAGTGCAATTGGCAGCTGTTCCTGTTTAAATATATTTTTCAATTGACACGAATATTTCAGCGAGTGGGGATTTTATAAATGGCTTGGTGGAGTGAAACATTTGAGAGAAAATTTTATGGCTGATTCAATTAAAGAAGTTCGGTTTTAAATTGGGTAAAAGTTAATTTAACTAGCGGAACAGCGGAATGGAACATATTGGAACTATTTCCGATATAACGGATACAAAAAATGTTTTAAAATCAAGATTTTGGACTCAGAACTAAGAATTTTCGTCTAAAAAATGCGTCGAGAACATAAAATTCTTAAATTTAGAAAACACTTCTTGATTTTAAGAACGTTTCAAATGAGAATAAGTTCTTAATTTAAGACCAAACAGCCTTAAATTCTTGAACCAAAAATAAAAAATAAGGCAGATGTTTTAAACTTTAAACTTATTTTTTTTGATATTTATACTTTTTTTGGTTTTTTTTTTTATAAATATTCTGATTATATGATTTTTCTTTGGCCAGAGCGGGTTTCGGTCCCTCGTCAACTGAAGTGGCGACTCTAACCAGAGCGCCACGGTGTCATTATTATGTTTGTATTAAATATGACATATTTATATTTTCTTATCAATTTAAGATTTTTAATTCTTATATTAAGAACTGCGAATTTTAAGATTAATCAATCAAATTTTATCTTTTTTGAAGTACAATCATTTTAATACTAAATTAATTACCGTAATAATGCATTTACTTAACCGATCGGTGGAATGAAACACTCTATTTAAGTAATGCTGTAATAAATTGACAAAGCATCGTTTAATAACAATTTGAATGATTGATACAAAGTGCAATGAAAGTTTGTAATGCTCTATTTTGTGTAGTGAATAAGTGAATGAGCTCTTGAAGTCATCGTTTCATTGCTCTTTGTCTCTACTTTGGCAGTGGAGACACCGGGCACGTGCCCCGTACATACGAACTGTTAGTGGGAGTGACTCAGTCTCATCTCTTCCTATCTTGCTCTTTTACACTGTCTCTGTGTCTGTGTGACTGCCGTACATCCGTCCGTCATGGAGTGGAGTGTCGAGTCATTCATTTATGCACTTGCTCGCTCATATTGTTGTATACTTACTCAAAAACTATAAAGTGTAGTCGCTTTGGTGTCATGTCAACACTCACAGACAACGAGGACACGCATATCACGTATCAGGAGTTAGGGTGGGTAGTTGAAGTTTGTTTTGATTTGATCTGAGCAGTTGGTTGGTTAGTTGGCAGATTTTGCATTTTGTGCAAAGGGAAATTAAAGTTTAATTTTAATGCAGCCAACGCTCGTTAAGGAAGCCAGACAACAGGACATGGGACAGACGACTGGAATGGAACATCAGTAAATGCGAAATGAGAATGAAAATGCCGGACGCCTACACTCAGAAAAAAGCAGTACGTTTCGTTCTACAAAAATGAGTTCTTGAATTAATCCTGATTCAGTCTAGAATTTTTTAAGAACGATTCGGTCTTGAATATTCTTAATTCAAGAGCGGATCGTTCTTAACAGCAAAAACGGCCGTTTAACATTGAAAAATAATAACAAAATTTCTAAATAAAGAATTTTACGTATTAAATAAAGACGGTTTCGTTGTCAAATGTAAACATGTTTAATCCTGATCAAAGAATACTTCGGTATGAACAATATGACTTGAGTCAAGATCTTTAATTCTTAAATATCTTTTTGCGTTTGCTTGCTTAGAATTCACAAATGGTTCTGGCTTGTGTGCAATAAGGAGAAACTCGACAGTCATTAAAATATTTAGACTTTATTTGAAGATTTTGATAATTTCTGTAGTCAGTCTTTCCTTACTTTTGATGATGATTTATGATTTCAATCATTTTTATAATTTTATTTTGTTGTAATATGCTCATGTTTTTATATTAAGACGTTTTTGTTCTCATTTATAGAGCTTAAAGGACTTAAGTATGAAATATACTAAAATCTAGTACGTTTCGAAGTTTGAATGTTCTTAAATTTATTCCAATTTCACAAAAAATCAGTTAAAAGCTAAGTAATTTGGTATTATATCGAGACCATAAAATTCTTAAAACAATCCTGAATCGTGCTTGACTTATCCGAACGTTCTTGATATTAAGAATTTCAAGAAATTCTAAAATATAAAATTTCGTTCTTGAATCAAGAATTTTCGAGCTTTGCTAGATTTTGACACCGGAAATTCTTGATTCAAGTACGAAAGTACTTGATGTTTCTCTCAGTGTAGAATGTGGTCATTCAGTTTTGTGGCCGTTAAATCTCTTAATCGACATTGACGGTCACAGTTGGGGCCTCCTGAAAAATGAAATTCGTACGATTTTTACCAGTTGCATTTAGAAATTGGCCAAGGGGAACGATGGAATCAAGAGCAATATGGTTGCCAGAAAGGAGAGTGGAGGAAGTCCATCTTGACAGAAGGGGAGCGGAAATGTGTCGGCAAAAAGTCCAACTGTGCGCCATGTTAATGGCAAATGGTGTGCGCTGCCTGCATACGAGTAAATGCTTGGACACAAGGGTGTTAACATGGCCCAAACATACACACACTCACACACACACACTCACACAGTCTCAGTCAGACAGAAGAGAATGTCAGAGAATGTGGCAAAGAGCGGACTGGCTATGCCAAAATTTATTACACTTTAAATAACGTTTACGTATACGTAATATATATTACGAATACGCATACACAGGGAGAAAAAAACCGTACTAAAATTAAGTTCGAGTGAACTCGAATTAAGTATTTTCGATACTTAAATAAGTACGAATTTCTTAAAATGAGCATTAAAATAACAATCTTGATATAAGAAAAAATAATCTGGAATCAAGTAAATCTCCAAAATTACTAGAAGTGAGTACTCAAATTCTTTATATAAGTTCGATACTCAAGTTCGACACACAGATCAAGTATGTAAAATCTTAAATCAAGTACTTTAATTCTTATATGATTTTAACGTTCGCTTGCTTCGAATTCCCAAGTAGTTTTTGCGTATCTGCTATGATTTAATTAGGTAGCTTGAAGTATTCCATGATGCTCATAATAATTTCAAGAACATTTTATACATACAATTAGAGTTTGTACGATTTTAAATTAAGTTTGCAATATGCTTAAATCAAGTTCATATTTTTACATTATTTTGTACTCAGTATCAGAGTTAAAAGGACTTGGATCAAGTTCATTTGTACTTAAAGCAAGTACGTTTTAAAGTTAATTTAAGTTTGAAAATACTAAAATACTTTAAATTCGTAAAACATCGTACTTGAAATAAGATTGAAGTACTTGACTTTAGTAATTTCAATCTTAGTGAGAAATCAAGTTCGAAATGTGGCGTTTTAAGTACAAAATACTTGATTTTTTCCCTTTGTGTATGTATACACATGTAGACCATCTATATAACTATATATATATATATATATATATATATATCAAAATATGCTCAACTTCCAGCAAGTTTCCTTTTCCTTTTTTTCCCTCTTTTTGGTAACATTTCAGTCAGCTGGCATCAGTTTCATTTTCAGTTACAGCTACAACTTCAGTTTCCACTTCAACGTCAACTGCAACTTCAATTTGAGATTCAGTTTTCTGGCATTAGCTTGGACTGTAATTCAGCGTGACATTTGTTCACATTCCTTAATTGGGGTTCGGACATCTGTGTCCCAGCTTTTGGTCCTTGAATGTTTAATTTGCTGTTTCATTTATATATTCAACTAGATGATGAGGGCATCAGAGCAAGAAATATATAGTTTGAAAAGTAACTGAATTATAATCTGAATCATTTAAGTAGTTTCTTTTTAGCTGAACTTACCTGGTAGCTTAGAAATATATTTTACTACTACTTTCTTTGTATGGGGTTTTCCATTAGGGACATAACATTTTTATCTATTAAAAAAACACAAAAATATTTGAGATATTGAGCTCAAATTTATTGTGGGTGTATTGAAAAGCATAATATTTTATCAAGAACCGTAAATAAGAGTTATGAGTTTAAAAAAATTGAGGCACAAAGAAGCCTCCAAGAAGAGTGAGAAAAATAGACATACATATGTTATTTTTTACGGCAAACTCAAAAACAGATTAAACTTTAATTTGCATATTTTTATTTTTAATTATTAAAATTAATTTTTATGATAAAAATAAAAAATAATTATTATTTTTAAATTTTTATATAAAAATTAAACCATAGCTTTTATTTTCAATTTTTATAATAAAAATAGAAAATAAAAGTTATTTTTGAATTGAATTCATTTCAAATATCTTTTTAAAAGAAAAATTGAAAAATAACTTTTATTTTTATTTTAAAAATTGAAAAAAATTTATGGTTTAATTTTTATATAAAATATGAAAAATAATAATTATTTATTATTTTTATCAAATAAATTAATTTTTAATAATTAAAAATACATTTCTTAACAAAATAAAAAAATTAATTCTTATTTTTTAATTTTTTTAATAAAAATTATAATTGTTACGGTCCCTGCATTTTATGAATGAAATTCGATTTCGATAACCATCACGAGACTGTTTACAGCGGTCGATTCTTTCTACCCAAATACGATAAAATATGGCCTAATCACACCCCCGGCATGAAAACTGTACCAAACAGCAGCTTTTTGCGGATGCATCGGTGTCTCAAAAATTTATAATAACTTCTAAACGTTGTTGGTTCGTGAACTTTACCATGGTGGAAATATTGACCGTAAGTAACGTATTGATATTAACATTTAATTAGAGAAGTTTAAGGGTCTGTTCATATAAAGATACGAAATTGAAATGTCCCTATTGAAAAATTCTTTATCCTATTTTAATTTTTAATTTTTTTTTTCATACATTTTAAATAAAACACCTAAAATAGAATTAGATGCCTGACTCTTTATTATGATTCGAAAAAACAATCTCCTACATTTTGTTTTTACAGATAATTTTCTGATTATTTCATTGTTGTTTTCTAAATATGATTTGCTGGCCACCCAACTCCATTTTCTAGGGTTTAATTGTCTTTCGTCTTTACAAAATCCAGCTAATTATAATAATTAAACTATTTTTTTAAAATATCCTTCTTGAATTACTTAAAAAGGTGTTTAATTTTTTATCATTTTTCTTTTTAAGTAGCGTTAACTGCGTTTCATTCCTAAGGAATTTTAAAAATAAGAAATTTTAGAATAACCTGACGGGGAATCGAACCCAGTTATTTTTCAAACTGAGGTTTTATATATGTTACAGGTCGGCGACTCTAACTAGAAATGTTGTAGTAATTGTTTTAGCGTAATTTTTTCTTATTTATTCAATGTCAACTAAAAGAAGTGGATCAAAAAATTTTATCATTAAAGTTCTCAATATGAAATATATAATATTTTTTTTCATGTTATAAGATATTCATCAGGTCAGGTTTACAACTCAATCGTAATCCTACATACGATTTACGTATGGACTTGAACTGTGCTCGATCTTTCTACAGTTTAGCTGCATTTCTGGTGTCGATACACTGAAAAGAAAGACCAACTTGTTATCGGAATATTTACAAAAAAAAAAAAATCCAAAAAAAGTATAAATATAAGAAAATAAATTAGTTTAAAGTTTAAAACACATGCCTAATTTTTTTATTTTTGGTTTGAAAATTTAAGACTGTTTGGTCTTAAATTAAGAACTTATTCTTATTTGAAATGTTCTTAAAATCAAGATTTGTTTTCTAAATTTAAGAATTTTATGTTCTCGACTCATTTTTTAGACCAAAATTCTTAGATCTGAGACCAAAATCTTGATTTTAGAACATTTTTTATCAGTGTATGGAAGCTGCCACATCTGTGTCCACTCCACAATGCCACTTAAACGGTTTACGCCCTCGGAGCCGTAACCAAAGTGTTTGTTATCGCGGTTGGTTTCACAATTCACACACACAAATGCACACATACGAGAAATATGGGTGCTGTGTACTTGATGGTGGATCGGAGGAGGAGAAGGAGGAAGAGGAGGAGGGTGTGATAGAGAGCTTGGTGGTTGTTGTCACCCAATGAATGGTTGACAGTTCTGTGTCACTTACTTACGCTAATTAAACGCTTCGCTCCGCTTTCCGCTTTCCACTTTCCACTTTCCATTCACCCTCTCACTTTCTACACTTCAGTTTCAGCATCTTCTCTCTCCATTTCCCTTCCTCTCTCGGTTGTGGTCGTTTTGGCACTTTGACAACTTTGACACAAATATGCGGCATTAGATGGGGTGGATTGCATACTCCAATAAGCTGCAGCTGCAGTTGCATCTCTACATCGCTGCATCTCTGCACCTGCTTCATGCAGCATTTAATTTGCCTGGGAATATCCTTTACCCTCTGGACGAAAAGTTTTCCTCATGTTTGTGTGTGTGTGTGTGTCGTTTTTTTTCTTTCTCCTTTTTTTGGATGAATTTTTCGAATTGCATTGCCGGATAGCCAGTTGACAGTCACCAGTTTTCATCTCACTCTCCCAATTGCCAGTACCTTCGACTAGTTGCAAGCGGTCCCAATTCTCAGTTGCCAGTTGCCAGTTCCTAGCTCCCAGTTCCCAGATGTGCTGTCGTCAGTTTAGTCCAGTTGAGTGGCGGAGCAGTCGAGCGGAGATGGAGTTGAAACTAGCACACCCCTTACAAAACGTACAACTGGGAGCGTTAACTCGTTCTCCTACTTCCCTTCCCTTCATTTATTTTTATACCCGTCACTTGAAAATTAAGTAAAAGGGTATATTGTATTCGTGCAAATGTGCGTAACAGACAGACTATAAGAGATAGGGCAACCAAATTTAGTAATTTAGATTTGTCGAATATCAAGATTTAATATGAAAAACTTTTATGTTTGTTAAGGTATCTCAACCAATTTGACAGAATATGCATTTAAGTTCGATTTCTACATCCTGACCACATTTGGTTCAGATCGGTCTACTGCATCTACTACATCTGCCATAGAAAGGATTGGTCGATAATTAAGGATTAGTGTGAAAATTTTTGTTGTTTCTGGAGATATCTTAATCACTCGCTGATTATGAATATTCTTTTCTCTTATACGTCCTGAATGAATTTGGTTTTAATAGGTTCACTTTATCATATAGTTGTCATTGTAACAATCAGGGCTTTGCAAGGGCATTACATCTTCGGTGTGCCTGCGTACAGGGCGGAGGCCCTTTTCTATATTTTAGGAATATTCAATATAATATAAATGTTTTGTCGAATATTTTTTTCGGATAGTTATTACTTTAAAGTACTTGAATGGTTAACTTGAATTGTTTGCAGTTATCAATTTAAACTTAGAGTTTTTATATCTTTAGAGCTTAAAATTCGCAAAATACTTTACAAATATTCAAAGAAGTAACGGGTATTCTATAGTCGGGAGCTCGACTATAGCCTTTCCGACTAGTTTTTTTTTCCCGATTTTTCTTCTTCAGTTTCAAGCGTGGGGAGAGTTTTGACTCGGCTTTGCTGTATGGTTAGTTGGTTGCTGGCCAGGCCAGGGCAGGAAAGGACAGACGCCTGTACGGTTGTCCTTGTATGCTAGTCGCTTGCAGCGACAATGATTCCCTGGACGTAATACCCCGCTGTGTCGCACCGTCTTCAGCTCACCTGCCACCAATTTTATGGAATCACACGCTTCGCTGGACCGTTGGCGACAGCCTGGCAGGAGAAGATGTTGAATGGAACGGGGGAAGTTTCTATGGGATTTGCGTTTACCTTCACCGGATATGTGCGGTTGCCGGAAAATGAACTTATAACTTGACTTGTTTAACTAACGCATTTAAACGATTTTCATCTTATTTCCACAGCGTCGTGACCAAAGCTGTCGTCTGTTTTGCCAACCTCCTTTCATTCTCTTCGATTCCTTTTGAACTCCCCTCTTTTTTTCCTTCTGATGCTTCTGTTTGGTTTTCTGCGTTTCCCTTTGCAAGTCGCTTAATTCCGTTTTCTGATTTAATTTGCAATTTGATTGTAATAGATATCAAAATGCGGGTGCAAAAAGGTTTTGCCAGATAGATGAGCTCCAAGTTGGATAAAGCTCGGTTAACGCGGGTAACTCGGGCAACTGTCAACTGGGGACAGCTAACTCTTAAATAGAATCTCTGGGAGCTCAACCGACCATTGCCTGGCCAATGACCATTGCCAATGTGATTGTCAACTGGATGGCTAAGCAACCAGTTAACTTGGCCAATCTAACGAATCGTGTCCCAAAGCTAGAGACTTGATTATGTTACTAAGCAAATTATAGATTACAATGATTTAGTAGCTATACTCCTTTTCAATTTTGTGAATGATAAACATGTTTGAAATTTTAGCTGAATAAAAAATAATAAACATTTCAATTATTTACACAAAAAAATAGGAACTTATCCCACGTTGGGCGCCAAAGAACATTCCTATGCTTTAAGCGTGTTTAGTCTGCAACACTTGCAGCTAATGTTTATTCATAGAGTCGACATACAACTTCCTATATCATGTGTGAATTCCAATTCATACACTGCCTTCCGTCATCAATTATGTTGTGTCGCATTGAGAACCTAAGAGAAAAACCCAGCTGGAAATTTGTGTGTGTGCCATCAACAAACAATGCAAGAAAATTAAATTTTTTAAAATGTAAAAAAAAAATGAAAAAGAAAAGAAAAAGAAAAACAAAACGGAGGCGACAACTTAAACCAGGCGGGCAGCTATAAATCATGATGTGATGGGTTTGCATGAGATCGCCTGAACGGGGATGGCGCAATAAATTGTTTGACAAGTTGACAGGATGTGCGAGAAATGGCAGAATGGGTAGGGAAGAGAAGGGAAAGGGAAGGGAAGGTAGAAAATGCAAGAGAAGGCTGAAACAGCTGAAAAGCCGAGCAACATGTTTATTATAACAAATTGCGCATACGCCATGTGATGCCATAAACAATTTGAATTGATGCCAAACCGACCGAACGTAGCGTACATAAATCTTTAAAGTGACCAAAACGAGTGGCATAAAAATGAAAAACTGAGTCGCATGCTAACCGCAAATGTTATTTAATAACTGCCAGACGCAATTCCAAAACTGAATTTCGAGCGGATGCTGTATCTGAATCGAAATCCAAATCTGTGTCTCACTCAGAACCATTTGGCAATTGGCAAATACGGCCGCAATGCCAACCGCAATCAAAACCCAAGATTCAGACAAAACTTGCGGTAAACAAGAGTCTTTCAACCTTCCCATTTCCACTAAAACTGGCGTCAACTGACAGGGCTAACTTGTGTGCCTTTGCCTTTGCCTTTGCAATCCCTGGACCTTTGTGCCTACAGTCAGTTGCACAGTCACTCACTCTCTCATAACATGGCTTAAAGGCTTTTACCCTGGCCACGGCTTGTCAGCTTGAATTAGTGTGCCTGTTTTTGCTTCAGTTTCAGCCACAGTTAGTGCTATAACTGCTACTGTCCTGGTTACTGTTTTACTTTGGCAATCGTAAATTTCCATGTGCGCCGTCTCAGCGCTTACACGTGCCGAAGACGAATGCCTCGGCGTGTTAGCTTTTACACGTGCTTAGCTGGCACACAAACCGAAACTGTGTATACTCTATGAATAATTTATTTGATGTTGACAATATTTCTGTGCAGCTTACTTTACCCACGTTTTAAAATACATTGTTTAAAGGTCTACGAATTACAAGCAAGACAATGTTCGGCATTCCCTAAATAAATATAGAATTTTCATTTACAGATAAACTTTCTTATATTCTATTATAAAAATACCATGGGTATATCTATATATTTGCATTGTAAATCAACGCATTCAAAATAAATCCTCAAGGCTAAGACTCTCAAGTGACAAGTGGACTGATGAATGTAACTTCAAGTGGGCAATTCAAACGTACGTTGGGCGCCAAACTCTAAAATATCCGATTTATTAATGTTTGAGCTTATTTAACCTACCCTGTGGCTGATCTCCTTCATTATGAAAGAAGTTTACTGTCAACATATTCATTTCCATTACACACGTTGGGCGCCAAATCCAAGAGTATCTGATTTATTGATGTTTGAACTTATTTAACCTACCCTATGATATATATCTCTCATTATGAAATACGTTTACTGTCAACATATTTATTTCCATTGCACTCGTTGGGCGCCAAATAGAAAAAAACCGATTTATTAATGTTTGAACTTGTTTAATCTTTCCTATAGCATATCTCTCTCATTATGAAAGAAGTTTACTATCAACTTATTCATTTTTAGTACACACGTTGGGCGCCAAATTAGAAAATATCTGAATTATTGGTGTTTGAACTTGTTTAATTTACATATTTCTCTCATAATATTGCCTTTATTGGCTATGCAATGTGCTCAAATTTACTCTGAGTGTGATCTACCCTGTAACGAGCAGAAGATAAATCCTTAAGCTCGATACACGCCTGGCGCCCAAGGTGGGCGAACTGAAGAGAGAGTTACTTCAAGTGGTCAACTGTTTCCAGTTGGCAGTTGTGTGACTTTCAAGCGATTTACTTGGCAAATTTATTTGCCTTTGCAATTTGGCTTTAATTGCAGCACAAAATGTTGACTTTACACTTTACGACAACCATTTCGGGAGTACACAGTCAGCAGCTATACCCCTCAATCCCTCCCTTATATTCCTCTCGGCCCATTACAACTTGCTGCTCCATATGCGAATTATACACTCAGAAAAATATATCATCGTAAATTAGATACTTCTGTACTTGAATTTAAACCGGTTTGTTCTAAAAATTGTTGGATTGCTGTGAAACTTGTTTAAGATTTTTTTTCTACTTAAAATAATTTTTTTCAAGATTAAAATGAACTTTAAAATCAGAATGTTTTGCACAAGACACAAGTACATTTTGGGATATGTGAAAGATTTTTTTTAATTGTCGCGCATTAGAATTCTCAACTGGTTTTAGCGACGCAAAGATAACATTTAAATTTGATCGCTGGTCAAGTCAGCACCTATTAGTAGCACCAAAGTAGAAATGTCGCTTACAAACAAAATGCACCATTATTAAATGTAATTTAATTTTGCTATTTTGCTTAATTTTAGTATGCATACCAAGGATTAAATTAAATTAAATTTTGTAGTAGAATCAAGTACATTTTGGGATTAGATCCTTTTGATGTATTTAAACGAGTGTGTTGTTTCGATCTTTGACATACTTTAGTTAATCCCAAAATGTACTTAAAGCATCTCAGAAAAATTTCATATTAAAATTTCCGGACTTGCGGAATTCCGAACTTGAAATAAGATTTTGTTCTCAGTTTTGAAAATTCCGAACTTAGACAGTTTGTACTTGAATATCCTCTGTTTTTATTCCGAGTGTACCTCTCATCCAGTGCAACTCGCACGGTTGCACATTAGTGGGCAGCAGTAGTGTTCACTGCCCAGGACTCGTTTGGCTGCTCTTCGGCTCGTCCTTCAATGCTTCATTTGCTTGGCCGAGCACAACCACTTATACTTAAACAGGTGTGTATATGTGTGTGTATGTGTGTGAGAGCATTAAATAACTGTAACTATGCCTGTGCTGAATGCAAATTGTGCCTCCATTTGTTAAGTGTGCGTAAAGTGTGTGTTGTGTGTATATTTCTCAGTGTTTAAGGAGCCATTACACCTCTTCGCTTGCTTGCCAGACACACACACACACACACACACACACACACACACACACACACACACACACACACACACACACACACACACACACACACACACACACACACACACACACACACACACACACACACACACACCACACACACACAATCACACACACACTAGCTAAACGATAAATTGCTGTTATCGATTCACCTGGTCAGCTTACAACTGAAAACAAAAACACTTTTACATCAGAGGGCTACAATTATGAATTGATCGGTTTTTCATTGTGTTTCAATGATTGAATCGATTTAAGCCCTACAGTTTCCTTGTTATAGACTTAAGAGGAGTTGGAAAATTGAAGGAAGCTTCTAAGTTTCGTGACGAGTAAGATTACTAATGAGTCCTTTTCCGGTTTTCATTTTAAAAGAAGTTAAAAGCAGGGATTAAAACCGAAACGAATTTTGGTTACAGTTAAGGTTTCGGCTATGCTCGAATTAAGGTTTTCGGTTATCGGTTATGCAAAATCTTGGAGTATCGGTTTCGTAACGGTTATCGGCTTTTTATAAGTTTCGGTTTAGAAATACCAATATGGTTTCGGTTCACAATAAAAAAAGGTAAAGTTTTCGGTTGACCAAAATAAGAAGCGTTATTCATGATTTTACATGAAAGAAGACTTAATGCTTTTATTAGCCTGGAAAATATTGTTATCTGGTTACTGGATAACATTACTCCAGCGTAATGTAGATTTTCAAAATTTCGATTATTTTGATTTTACTGATTTTTAATAACTTTGAACTGCCATATCTTTGTCAAAAGTCAATCAATTTTCATGCGCAATGTAAATTTTAGCATGATCTTGTCTCTAAATTCGTTCTGCATTTAAATTTTGTTCATTTTCAAAAATTCGAAATTTTCGAAATTTTTCGAAAAATGATAAGGGGTAACATTGTAAAATTTCAAAAAAATTCGAAATTTTCTAACTTTCAAAATGAACAAAATTTAAATGCAGAACGAATTAAGAGGAAAAACCATGCTTAAGTTTACAGTGCGCATGGGAATTGGTTGAGTTTTGACAAAGTTACGGCAGTTCAAAGTTATCAAAGTTGCTCAGTAGCTGCAACGGCCCGAACCAAATTTAACCCTTATAAATGAATCGGTTACTAAGCGGTTATTTCGGCTTAAGGAGTTTCGGTCTATGGGTTTCAGTACAGCGGAAAACAATTTTTTCTGTTACGGTTTCAAATACGGTTACAAATTTCAATCGGTTTTCATCGGTTAAAGGTTACGGTCTCGGTTAAGGTAATAATTCCTGTTTAAAAGTCTTACAATTCCAACGTCTTAGTTTTGATAAGGTAAATGAAGAAGTGAATGATGACTGCTTCATCAAATCATTTACCTAATGATGCATCCTTTTGAGATTTTGAAATACGAGTATATGCACAATAAATCATTTCTGGATTTTTGTTCAGTTCACAGCATTTTCGAGTTGTGACTGACCGGCAAGTGGGCCAAATGGATGTGGCATGTTGCATGTTGCACGTTGCACGTTGCACGTTAAATCAACTTGATGGCAAAGTTTGGCATGATTCGAACTAAAGCCTATCGTCGAGGGGTTTAACGGAAGCGACTGTCGACAAAAGTTGGCGGCGTGCCCCAATTTCCTCGACTTCTCTAACCCCCCCCCCCCCCACCGCGCACACTCTTTTGGCTGTCACATTTAGGCTATAAATATTTGGCACTTTGGCAGATAGTATTTTTGTCACTTAACTTAATGCGAAGCGTGCTGCAACGGAAGGAAAGGATGCAACTCCTGGTGTTGTCGTTGTAGTTGTTGTTGTCGTTGTTGTTACTGTTGCTATTCCACTTGCTGCTTGTCACTTGCTAGACTTTCACTTGGTTGTCTAACTGTCTGACTGTCTGATGCTGAAAACTATAAATGTATATACATACATATATATCCAACTAAGTGAATGCACATTTTCTTGTTCCCTATGTTTGTTTTAATACTCTGTAAAATATTGAGAAAAGTCACATTAATTTAAAAAAAAGTTAGGAAACTAAAACTATTCGTTAGCTTGTCAGTATTTTTAAAAATACTTTTTTTATATCTGGCTACACCAAATGTCTGAACTTTAAACAGAGGGAAAAAATAAAGTATTTCGTTCTAAAAATTACGCTTTTTAAACTTGATTCTTTACTATGATTAAAAATACTGAAGTCGAGTATTTTGATCTTATTTCAAGTACGAAATTTAAGTATTTTAGTATTTTCAAACTTAAATTTTTTTTTAAATCGTACTTGATTTACGTACTTTTAAACTTGATTCGAGGCCTTTTAATTCAGAATTGCGTATAAAATCATGTTAAAATATAATACTTGATTAATTATTTTACTTATACTTATGTAAAGAGTTTACATACTCATTTCTTGTAATTTCAGGTTCAGGGTGCATTTTTTGTCAATATTTGTAAACCCATTATTCGGTCTTAAAAATTATTAACAATTAAAAATATTCATTCTGGGAGATTTAATTTTTTGTAAAAAAAACATGCAAAATCGGAGAAAAATTTGACTTAAAATTGGCATGATTTTTTTATAAAAAATTGAAATCCCTCAGAATCAAATTTAAAGTGTCATTTTATACTAATCCCAGGTCCCAGGAGTTGAGTAAAAGTGAAAACTTATGATTTAAAATTTTGAAAAATATTTTTTCCGAAAAGACAAAGGGGGAGTACATGGTGTGTTGCCGTAAATAAGACGAATATAAACAAATTTCGACGTTAAAAATCGGAAGCTCGATTTTGACTTTAGACCCATGGTTTCCTAGGCAAATTTTCTTAGAATTCTTGGTCGAGAAAAAAATGACCCACACTAATTTACATATATCGATCTTTAAATTAATTTTTTTGATATAATCTAATAAATGAATTTTGATAACCAAATTCTATAACTATTTATGTTTATATTTTAAATAATAAATAAATGCAGTTTTATTGAAAAGGCTAATTTTTTTTTGTGTGTCTGTGTTCTTAAGATGCGCATAGCTCTTCGGCTGAAATTTCAATTGCTTATAGGGTATCTGTTAGTTGTGCTTTTTGCTACTAAAACATTTTTTACTTGTTTGGTTTGTTTGTTTGTTTGTTTTGCGGGTTGGCATGCATAAAATTTCAGCTGCTAATGTGCATAAGTGTGTGTGTGTGAGAGATGTGTGTGTGTGTATGTGTGAGATGTGTGTGTGAGATGTGTGTGCATATGCACATTGCATGTGTTTGTAATTTATAGGTTTCCAGGAACATTTCAATTAAATAAACTGACAGCCGGCTATCATCCACCCACCCAGGCCAGAGTGAAACATCACTTATGTGTGCGTGAGTGTGTGTGATGTGTGTGTGTGTGTGCTGTGTGTGTGTGTAAAAGGTCCTGACACTGGCGCCGATTTTCGCCCAGTTTGCCTATTTGACAGGCATATGTATGCGAAATGCATAATGCATAATGCACACACTCAAATTCCAAGGCAGATCAACTTTTTTCTTTGGCACGCTTCACAACGGTAGTCAAGATACAATCCTCAAGATACATAAAGTATCTTTGAAATTGCATGCAGTAACAGCTTGCATTATTTACAGCAAATGTTAAGCATATGTTAAAATAGAGACGATTGCATGTCACGGTTATTTATGGAGAAAACTTTCAATTTGAACAACTAAAAAACTTAAAAATAAAAAAAAGAGTACTTGCACTATTTTTAGAATCTTTTTAGCCCACTCGAAAATAGAGAGTCTATAAAATACATCCAATAAATGATAAGATTAATTTAATTTAATTGTTAATTTTTAATATAATTTTTATTTTTTTAACACTTAATTTTTTTTTGCCGACCGCTTTTAGTCGTGTTTAAATAAATAAATTAACAAAAATTATCTATAAAAAGATATCACATTAGTAAATGGAAATATCGCTCATACTCTTTATTAATACTCTTATTTTTTCTGTGCGGAAATTATCATTATTTTGAAATCTTTGCCTCTAACGAGCTGCGTATATTTTTAATTTTTGTCTTTAATAAAATAAACAATTATGTGAAATTCAACTGTTAAGTATACATTAAATTTTATTAAGTAATTATACAATTATTTTGCGTTGATAATGTTGATCTACTTATATAAACTGCGATTTTATTGATCTCAGAGACTAACTAAGGTAGAGACACTAAATTCGATAATCATACACTAAGAATAGATTTAATTATATATTATCTACTTAACTATTTTTTAAACAAATTTTACTTTATATTATATAATCTATTTGGCTGTATGTTATGAAAATCGATATGATTTGTCTAAATAGACTTTAATAATTCTAAATTTGGTCCGATTCGAAGTTTACTAAGCTTACTTTATTATCCAAAAATATCCAGAATCATAAATTCAACATGGTTATATGTTGTCATATTGAATGTAAAACAAAAATACAAAAATTATGCAGCAAATTCGTATACGAACGTATTTACAGGGCATCTGCCTGCCGGGCACACTCAACTGAAACAGAAATTTATTTTTAAATGTACATATATCGTGCTTTTTGATTTGTAGTTCACTTGGGATAACTTTTTCAGCTCGTTTGTTATTGCAATTCATATGTGTGTGTGGTGTGTGTGTGCTGTGTGTGTGTGTGTGAATTTGCACTGCATCAAATTGTGTGTTTTAATTTGCATTTATTGTATTTTTGTTGAACTGCAACGCGATAATAGCAATTCCAGAAATAGCTATCGGACCAACTCGGACATTTGACTGGCAGCCAATTAAATGGAAAGTGCAAGGTTAACATGGGCCAAATCAATTATGCAAAAGCCTACAAATACCATGTGAATTATAACAATACAAAATGTTCGCATTGTTATACCCTGGAAATGTAGAAAAAGATCCAAATTGTGCAAACAGAGACGACAACATTTTTGATGAATAGAAAATGCATTTTGAGATAAAAAAAATTTGTTGCTCTTATGCCTTATAAATATTGTGGCTATATTAATAGGGTATATTGGTTCAAAGGAGCATTTGTACAACATACAGTGGCTCTAAACTTGTTTGACCTACCAATCGTACATATTAATAATGTTTCATGAATTTATCTTAAAATCGGAAGAAAAAGGAAGAAACGTAATAAATAAATAAATATTTTATACCATCCATATATTATAGCTAAATTATATATTTAGAAATGTTGTGGGTCAACTATGCTGTGGGCCACTGTATATTTTAAAATTTTATGATCAATTTTAGAGTTATTCTAACAATGTAATTTTTCTTGCATTTTGTGAATTTATCGTAATATCGGGAGGAGATAAAAATATAATATAATTAAAATAAAGTATAGTTAGAAATGTAGTGGGTCAAATAAGCTGTGGGCTGCAGTATACTTTAAAATTATTTGATAAATATTCAATTATTTCTAACAGTGTATTTTTTGTTGCTTTTTGTGGTGACTACAGGGTATTTGTTAGTTGTGCTTTTCTGCTACTGATTGTTGATATTCATAGCTTAAATCCAGCTATCGCATTAGTTATCAAGTCAAGTTTATAGCAGTTGCATTTGAAGTACCGCATACACAATTTCACATCTGCCAAATGAGTTAGCTATGCTATCTGAGTCTGTGTGAGTGTGTATCTGTGCGTGTGTGTGTGTATCTGTGCGTGTGTGTGTGTGTGTGTATCTGTGCCAATAGAAATGTCATTTGAGGCTTTTATGGATTTCTTTCGCTGAGCACACTTGAAGGGAACTCATGACTTTTTGTGACGAGCCATCAAATTATCGTGCGTGACAAAAATTCAATTTCTATAGCCATAAAAATATATGAAATTGCACAAAGATTAACATAATTTCGCCTGACTTGTCTTTAACTCTTTTTTATAGGTTCATATTTA